>OY796886.1:39043762-39496468 GCA_963680785.1 Diplosoma virens | reverse complement strand
TTCTTGAGGTAAAGTATTCTAAATTTTGAATCCAATAAATTTAATTGATTGTTGGCAGACTGTTGTTCTAAAACACGAAGAAATAATTTGACTATCACTTCTAGTTTTAGTTTGACATGGTTTTAGCTGAAATAGTTGTTGAATTGGAAGAGGAAGAGTGCGTTTTTGAAATTTATACATTAAAATTGCAATTTCACTTTCATACAACTGCTGAATATTTAAAAGCTCATTTTTGATCATAACATTTTTTGGTGCTTACGTATTATCGGGAGGACCTTTAAAAAAACGACTCAAAAATTAAAGTAAATAGGGTTACTTATTATTAAAGTAAATTAGGGTTACTAACCCTAACCCTAACCCTAACCCTAACCCTAACCCTAACCCTAACCCTAACCCTAATCCTCAGTGCGCGGTAAATCAAAGATCTTCAAAAATCAAAGGTCCTCCCGATAATACGTAAGGACCCATTTTTTACACAGCCTCTCCGTTTTATTCCATACATGGCTCGAATAAATTTATTACAAATACGTTGAAGTTGATTGATTATTGTGCGATTTCCAAAGTACCAGCTGGTGATACAATATCTTAAATGACTTAATAATAATGAATTGTACAAAATTAGCATTGCTTTAATGGTAAGACACGGTTGTACACGCATAATACTTCTTAGAAAAGAACGAATTTTTCGTTTTATCATATTCATGTGCTCTTTCCAGCTTAAATTTTCATTAATTATTACACCCAAAAAGCGAATTGATGAAACTTTTTCAATAGTATCATTTTTAAAATGTACTTTGAACGATGTATTTGCGATGGAATAATTACTTTTTCTGGGAGTAAAAAGTAGATATTTAGTTTTTGCGAAATTTACTATTAGTTTATTTGCAGTCATCCATTCATTAATATTTTTAAGTTCAAGATTGTATATTTTTACCAGTAATAAAGATGTTAGTATCATCAGCAAACCATACATTTGTGCTGAAATCCAAGCAGTTTCTAAAATCTTTAAGATAAAGTATAAATAAAGGAGGACCCAAAATTGAGCCTTGAGGTACTGAGCTAGTGATTGGCTTTATAGTTGAAGAAAGACAATTATTGAATTGCACCTGTTGCGTGCGTCCTGATAGATAGCTTTTAAACCATTCGAATGCAGTTCCTCGAATTCCATAATAATTTAGTTTATAGAGTAGGATGTCATGGTCTATAGTGTCAAAGACTTTGGAAAGATCCAAGAAAACACCAATTGTTAACAGTTTTTTTTCAAAAGCATCAGCTATGTTGCTAATAACTAGTGTGGTAGCATGACTTGTGGCATGTCATGAGCGAAATCCAAATTGTTTTGCATTAAGAATGTTGTAGCATTTCAAGAAATTGTACAATCATTTATACACAATTTTTTCCAGAAGTTTTGAAAACGATGAAAGTAAGCTAATAGGCCAATAGTTAGATAGATTTTTTTGAATCACCTTTTTTAAAAATTGGAACTATTTTTATTTTTTTAAAAGCATCTGGAAATTTGCCTTGGAGGAGTGATAAATTGAAGATATAGCTAAGAGCATGCAATGTATCATCTGAAAGAAACCTCAAGACAATAGGTGGTATTTGATCAAATCCAGTACTTAACTTTGGTTTAATTTCTGCTATTAGTCTTTTTAATTCAAGGAAACTTGTTGGAAAAAGATATATTGAAGATAGATGAGAAGATCGTAAATAATTAGAAAAGTGAGAATTAGAATTAGGTAAATTTTTAGCTAATTTAACTGCTGCATTTGAAAAATGTTTATTGAATGCATTAGCAATTTTAATGTTATCAAAAGTTTTTTATTTTTATGTAAAAGAATAGTAGTCTGTAGTTTGAAAAGATTTCTTCCCATTAAATTGTTTAAACTTGCCAAGTTTTTTTGATATTACTTGTGTAAGACTTGAGTTTGTTTTGAATAAATGTTTTCTTTTTGTTGTTTATTAAATGAAAGTAAAAGTTTCTTATTTTTTGATACTTTTTTTTACCACAGTGGGTTTTTGTTTTCAGAAAATGTTTGTATAATCTATCCTTTTTTCTTGCTAAGTGAAGAAGCTCTCTGTCATACCATGCACATTTAAATTCAATACTTTTCAATTGTTTTTGCTTAAAGCTATGTTCTGCAAAATGATCAATTTTATTCTGAAAAAATTGAAAGCTTTTATCAGTGTCGGAAATAGTATACTAGTTAGGGCAGTCAATTTTTGAGATAGACTCAGAGAACTTTTTCAAATTATTAACTATATATTAGACTTCATTTTCAGTAGAGGTTCACCAACTTTTGAAACTTGCATAATGGGTGATTATTGCACTGTTTATGAATGCATTGGTCAAATTACACCATATGTGATCAATAGCAGAGCAGCTGGAGTTGGATACCCTAGTTGGTTTGTTTATCAGTGGGTAAAAATTATACTCAAGCATCAACTCGGAGAATGATTCAACATGTTCGCAGTGTTGTGCGTTGACGGCGTTAATTTGACGGCGTCATATGTGTCGTCGACAACTTTTTGCTTGTTTTTTGCGTCAAGCGTTAAGCGTCAATTATTTTTTGCAAGGTAAAAATATATACAAAAATTTTTCAATCGCTGACTCCAATTTTTATTCAAGAAAAAAAATTACGAAAGCTACAGCATGTAACAGACAGATTTCGACCATGTCAAATAAACTACTTGCAAAAATACTATAAAGTTATAAAAGGGTGCTCACGAATTCTTGCTTTGAAAATGCAGCTGCTTCCAATTGTTAAAAAGGTTCTCAAGGATCACAACTTTGCTTTCTATATGTTTTTTAAAAAATCCACCTGCTGGAACTTAATTAAAAGCCGCAAAATCAAAGAAGCGCAGTTGTTTTTATTAAGGGCACGATAGTAACTTTCTTTGTTTTCGCAGGATGTTGTTTGAACACACACACACACAAAAAAAAAGATACATGGTGCTTGAAAGTGTTCGAGTCCCAGCTCAGTTGGCAAAGTCAAACAAACTAAAAATCACATAATTGTGGTCTGTCGAAAATGTTAGCTAAACAGAGTCTCAGAAGACAGAAAATTGCTCTCAGAAAAATAAATTTTAATTTTAGTTATAGAGCAAACAGACTATGCTACTAAATAAATAATTTCACAGTATAGTTAATTTTCATATTATTAAAACTACGAAAATATTAATTGCAATTTCAATATAGTCTGTATAGATCACAATAGTAGGCTTCAACCGATATTCAGCGCTATCCTTAGTAAGTGTTAATGCAGACTCGAGTTCAGTCGAGGTTAGATTTTTTAACTAAAATTGATTTTTCCACCAATGTCTTTAAGTCAAAAGCTGCTTTATTTTGGTTGCCTTACGTAATTGTTTTCGCTGTTTACATCATCTAAAGTTGTCTTTTCCCGCCAATATCTCTTAGATCATAAGTTGTTTTATTTTTGCCTTACGTAATTGTTTTCGATAATAACATCATCAGAAGTTAGTTTTTTCCCGCCAATACTTTGTAAATCAAAAGCCAAAGTTACTTTATTTTTTATTGCATTACGTAATTCTTGTCGATAATGACGTCATTTAAAGTTGCTTTTTCGTCCCGCCTCTCTTCACGTGTTATTTTAGTATAAATAATCGGACCATCGTGGGCCATTTTCAAATCAAACGCAAACGTCATTTTTGTTTGAAGATCATGAAGCGGATTTTAGTTAGTAAGTGTTCGTGTGTTGTGTTAGTTTTTGAATTTGTGTTTATCGTAAATTCCGGCGTATAAGTCAAAAATTTGACACTTAACTTCAAGTTTAAAAATCCATCCTCGACTTATACGGCGGTGACGTTTTTCATAACATGGTACATATTAAACTCAGGATTTTTGGGTCAAACTTATAAACCTCGACTTATACGCCACGTCGACGTATACGCCGGAATTTACGGTATTTCTGTTTTATAATTTTTAATATATAAAACCGTATTCATCCAAGGTGCGTGTATTTTCATCCCAACTTCACATATTGCGACAAGTCAATTTCGCCGCAATAGTAAGAAGGACGTTTGTTGAAAATACACGTACATAACCAAATAAATTTTTTTGACGTGATGGCTGTTGTCAAAATTTGATAGCTTGTTAATTTAATTTTTTTCTGTTCATAATCAAAAAATTGTCTCCTTATTTGTAACCCAGCGTAACCTCTTTATAAAAATGTGTTTCTTAAATTCAATGCTTTTTAAATTAGCGACAGGCGGGACTAAATTGACAAAAGGTTTTATAACCTTTGACTAGGCTTCCAGAGGGTTTCTGAAAATTGGTATTCAATTTAATAAAAAATATCATAAACCCGTCTAAAAAGCTACTAAACTATCTTATAGAACAGGGTTTCTCAAACTTTTAGTTCATCGGTACCCTTTGGACACTGTAGCAGGTTTGCATGTACCTTCAAAATTTTGTGATGTTTCTCTAAAAAAATAGGCTTCAAGTTAGAATCAGCCATTAATTTTCCCCCTATTCATGCCCAAAATCAAGGTGATCTCTGAAAAAAAAAAGGTCTTCACTTTGAATCAGATACAAATTTTCCCAATTTATGCCGAAAATCAAGGTGATCTCAAAAAAAAAAAAAAAAAGTCTTCACTTTACAGCAGCCAGAAAATTTCCCCATTCAAACCCAAAATCACGGTGATCTGTAAAAAAAAGTCTTCCCTCTTAATTGTCTTGTTTGACGTAATTACAATCGACCGGATGCGAAAATTCTTGACATTTGAGTCTATTATTTCTTCCGTACACGGAATTTAACTTAAATAAGGACATTCTGTTACATAATAATGTACCTCTTGAAAAGCCTAAATATATCCCTAGGGGTACATGTACAAAGGGTAAATAGGGTAAAGGGTAAATATTTTAAAGTTATTCAAAAGTACTTTGAAAGTATTCTAAGTTTTTGTAAGCCTTTTGAAAGAAATTGCTGCTTTGTAATTGAAGAATTTCTCTTGAGGTCTATTTGACTCAATAGTCAAACCATAGATGTTTGATGAGCCAGATACAAAAATAATTTTCTTAAGTTTTTTCCCGCTTTTTAAAATCAACCATCTATCAACTTTGAATTTTAGAAAAAACTTTTATATGAATATTATATATATTTTTTCCAATTATATTTAAACACAAAGATAGAATGTTTTAATCGGGAAACACTAGCTTATTTTGTTTTGTTTTTTCAATGCAAGTCAGTATATTCTATTGATAAGACATAACGTCTTTGCGCATACACTTTATATATCTGAATCACATAAATAAAATCCAGAAAAAAATGATATAAATCATTAAACATTAAAAAGAAATTTTTTTGTTATAAATATCATTAATTGCATTTAAAGATCATATAGAATTATTTGACTTAATTTAATTATAACCTCTTAAACGAAAAAACTTGACAAATATCTTTGCTATAGTTTTCACTGACTTGTTCAATAAAGCAAACATTGAATTATAATTAGTCTTTAGGCTAAACAAAATTTTGTTTGCAGTGGACATGAAGTTTTTTGAAGAATATAAAAGCATAATGAGTCCTATAGCCACGAGTTTGGATATTCTTCAAGGGGAAGAAACAGCGTATATGGGCCGATTACTACCTACGCTGGCGGGCGTATTAGTAAAATTGAAATCCAAGCGCAACGATGATCTCAATTACTGCCTGCCTTTACTTGATTGTTTCATTCAAGGAGTTGAATCAAGGTAACTAAACTGCATTTAATTTTTTTGATTTTCAAAGTTTAATATGTTCGAGATCGTTAAAAACTTAGACATTATAAAATTTAAATAATCTTATTTCGACAACTTTAAGTTTCTTGAAAATGCAATATTTTTGTGAAAAGCATTTACTAGAAATTTGCTATTTCAGGTTTCAACACCTTTTCGAGGACTTTGAGTGCGTCCTTGTCAGCGCGACGCATCCTCGGTATAAACTTGCACCATCAGTCGACTGGCTTCCTGGTGTTCATGCGGAAAGACTTCGCTACCGAACAAAGGAATACTTAATTAACATAATAAAGGAGAGCGAACCAGGAGAATTTGAAAACAACGAAGCAAGACACCAGATTGAAACCAAAGATTTAGAGGACGAATTTATGAGCACTTTATTAGAATTCCCTGATAAAAATCAGGAGTGAATCAAACAGAACAATTTCTACGTGAAAGCTCACCATTAAAGCACTTTGATTTAAGCGTTTTCTCAAACGATACAATTAAAGACTTATTTATCAAATTTTACACAGTCCAATTCCTTCTAGTGCAGCTGTTGAGCGTCTTTTTTCAACTGGAAAAGATGTTTTAAAACCAAAGAGAAGCCGCTTGATCAACAAGCATTTTGAAATGCTATTGTTTTTACGAAAAAATAAATAGGTTTGATATTCCACGGATTATTGCATTGCTGTTTGTTAATCTGGCCTTTGGTTTGATTAACCAAAAATTTGACAACCGATCGTCACTAAGATTATTACATAATACCTCATGCTTTATCAGCGCACGAGAATCTCAGGTCTATCATAATATTATTACTTTTTGATGCTATTTTAAGAAAAAGTATACGTCCACTTTCATAAATTATAGTTTTCAGTCAAATATTAATTTTATTGATAGTCGTGTAAACTTAGATGTACTTTTTAAATCCCATTTTTATGGCTATTATAAAAATCTGCTGTGTATCTAAATTATTTAGCCCATATTGTGCTGCAGATCCGTGAAGTAGTATTTACCTCAATGCAAATTTTTTTCTTTTACTGTTGTGCTTAGTTGTTATTAATGTTTTGTGTGCCATTGTTCGTATGGGCTCTAAACTTGAAGCAAAGAAATGAATAAAACAAGTGTAACAATCATTTTGTGACGCGTTTGTTTTGAAATTAAAGCATTTTATGACAATTCAGAAATTCCTAATTTTTCTGTCCTACTACATAATCAATGATTTTTTCGTGGCAGTACTTTAATTTGTGGGATTGACGCTAATCTTGACGCTGACGCTGACGCCGTTAACATTTTTGAGCGTTATCGGCGTAAATGATGCCGATACGAATTTAAAAAGGTGACGCTGACGCTAACGCCGTCAAGATTTTCTGTTGACGCGCACAACACTGCATGTTCGTTATTGCAAGCAAGAAGATCTAAATTGAAGTCACCATGAAGATAGCATTTTGATTTTGTTTTGTTTATTGTAATTAAAGTTTTTTCTAAATGATTTGTGAACTGGAGAAATGATTTATTGTTGTTTTGAAAAGATCTGTATGTGTTTCCACATACAACTTGGTTATTTTGAAATTGTATAGCAATAAAGATAGATTCAAATATTTTTTCTTCCATTATCATTAGGTCAGTTAGAATTTGACACTTTAAGTCCTGTTTAACATAAAAAGCTACACCTCCACCTTTGTATTTTTTTCTGGGGTTGGACACAAAAATGTAACCAGGAAGTATTTTAAAGTGACCTGATTGTGCTTTCCCAAGTTTCAGTTATACCAATTACATCTGGCTTATAACCCAAAGTAGCTATCAGTCCTTCAAATTTGGTGTAATTTATGGGATTTAATAGAGATCTAACATTAATACATATTGAAGAAAAAGGTTGCATTTGACAATTAGAACTATTTTCCATTAATAATTTTGCTTTTTCTGCACTTACATAAACCTCGTTTTGAATATTAGCACTAATAAAATTGTCCATGTTGTTTTTTGGTTCAATTGTATCTGTGATTAACTGATTAAATATTGATACATTCAGTGGTATTTTTGGTTTAAAGATTTCAAGTAATTCTCTGTCATCAATACTATGAAATGGAAATGTGAAGTGACCACAAGGTCGACATGAATAATTGTTGTACAATAATTCTACTAAACCTGCAGATGCTTTACAAGTTTTGTTATAATTATCTTTACAATGACTACAAAATAAATAGCCTTTTGTTAATGTTTTTAAAGCAAACTTTACAGTTAAGTTAAATTGTTTAGGCATGTGAAGACACAAAAAGAGAAAAAAAAATACACACAAACACAAAAAAAAAATTAATAAATAGAAAAAAAAAATTTAATTTAAAAAGAAAAAATGCAAATAGATGTAAAAAAATTTGCAAAAAGAAAAAACCCAAGATAAACTGTTGTTCTATAATTCTCCTTAAAAGATTTTTTAAATTAACCCAATTAATGTAGCTTTATCAGTCAGCTTTGAAACATAGCTATGAAAAAATATTTCACTAAAGTAAATTAAAGAGATTTAGAAAATAAATTTGGTATATGTATCAGATTAGTGCAATTTGCAATCTATCTCTTCACAGCATCAAAGTAGCTGACTGATGCATGCTTTAAGTTTAGCAATATCCTTGATGTTTTTAACCACCTGTTTTTTTCTCCAACAAATGCATATATGTTTCTCATTATGGACCAAACAGATTTCCATCCAAAGGCATCTCGGGCAGCTTCAAGAAGTTGCAAGTGACGCTTTGTCAGGGACTCTGTTATCGCCATCCCTTTTCCTTTAGGTGCTATCTTTTTGGCATATATTTCATTTCTTTGGGTTCGACGCAGAAACTTAATTATTACTGGAGTTCCCCTCACATTCTTTTTTGAAGGAAGTGGATGGGCTATGTCTTTGTTATTTACCTGCAAAGGACTATCGAGAGGTAAACTGCCATTTAATTTATCACAAATATAATTTTCACATTCAAGGTACTTCCCTGTTTTGGGGACATCTTTACATTTATGAACAATAAGACAATTTGATCTGCTATATTGTTCTAAGTCATCGTTTTTTTTCTCAACTTCTTCCAATTGCTTCTGCCTGTTTTCAACCAACTTTTTAAGATTGCTGAATAAAGCTTTTAAATTGTGCAGATCTTTTTCTTGGCTATTACCTGAAACAGGTTGATACCTGAAACAAGTGTGAGGATTACATTTTTGCTTCTCCACATAGTCTCCACCTCTCTCAAGAGCTACAGTCCATCTATGAACGAGGGCATCTATACCAGTGTTGTAGAACTCAGCCGGTTGATGTCTAAGCCAATTCAAGACAGCAGTTTTCACTTCATTGTCATTGCCATATCGGTTGCCCCGAAGTCCTTCTTTCATTGGACCAAAGAGGTGGTAGTCTGACGGTGCTAAATCAGGAGAATATGGCGGATGTGGTATCACAGTCCATCCAAATCAAGTGATGGCCTCCATTGTCCTGATGCTTGTGTGAGGACGTGCATTGTCATGCTGGAGGAGCACATTTGCCATGTCCAAGTTGGGCCGAACACGTCGAATTTTTGCTTTGAGCTTCCTAAGAGTCTCAATGTATACCTCAGAGTTAATGGTTTCCCCTTTCGGCAAAAAATCCCAAAAAACCGTGGCCATAATTTTGCCAGCAGAGTTCTGGGCCTTGAACTTTTTGGTCCTTGGTGAAGTTGGGTGACGCAATTCCATTGATCTCCTTTTAGATTTAGGTTCAAAATGGTATGTCCATGTTTCATCTCCAGTAATGATTCTTTCCAGAAAGGTGGGATCTCCATGGTGGTGTTCCAGAAGCTGAGTGCAGCAGCGAACTCTTTCAGTCTTGTGGTCCTCCGTCAGCTGTCTGGGTACCCAACGGGCACACTTTTGAATACCCAAGGGATGCCACGATTGAATGGGCACTGCCTATGCTTACATCAAGCTTGGATGCCAGCTCCTCGACAGTAATGCGCCTGTCAGTTCTTATCAACTCATCAGCATAAGTTTTGTTGTCAGGATTGACAGAGATGGAGGGCGACCACTACGTGGCTTATCGGCTATGCTGACTTTACCCACCTCTTCATGGTCTTCAGTACTTTTTTTAAATCCCTGTACCCATCTTTTTACATTACTATAGTCTATGGTATTATCCTTGTAGACATTTTTAAGCCGGTTATGAATCCTCAGAGGGGTTTCTCCCTCTGCAACAAGGAATTCGATTACAGCTCTTTGTTTCTGACGAGCTTCAAGAGGGGCAGCCATTTAAAAAACTAGTTTAAGCTTTAAAAATCTGAAAATAAAAGAAAAACATATAACAATCGCATGAAGGTGTGTCCTATCATGTTTGTACCAAATATAAACAAGATTGGTAAAATCCTATACGAGCAATGCACTTGAGTGCATTACTTTTTGAATGCCTTTCATTATTCTTGGAAAACACAATTTGCAAAGCTTTCTATTTCAGTTATTGGTATAAAAAAACGAACTTAAATTAAGCTAAAATGGAGATACTAAAGCTTATGATTAATCAAGACAAGATAGGCCTACTAGTGTTTTTCGAGTATGTTTGACTAGCTCAATATTTATCAATTAATACAAATACTTGAAGCTGGCTCATGTGCATTTGCATTTTGATTAATTTGATTAACTTTTTAGCAAGTAACAGTATTGCAGTACAAAGGACAGATTTGACTCATAATTTATTTTGTAGTTACTGATATTATTAAAAATCGGATTTTGGAATTAAATTTTTGACTTATTAGTTTTTGTAAAGCAGTCAAATAATGCAGCTTGAAGTGTATGTCAAACTAGGATTTTATAAAATAAATGCCATAAAAATAGCTCATGTAATTGTTAGATATAGTGCCAGCTAGTAGGAAATAAAATCAAGCAAATTAAGTTTATATCACAAAAAATTTCTTTGCATGACTTTTTATTAGTAATATTTATATTTTATTACTTTATTTCCTTTATCATTTCTTTTAATGCAGTTTATTTCATAGTAAGATTTGTATTTCTATATATAAAGGTTTTACATATGATTGGTTAGCAATTACAAAAGGTAGTTGATGGTTTTGATGTGACAATCAAGATTTCTTTTTTTGGTAGTTAGCATATGTAAGATTTTTATGATTTAAAAAATATTCCTGATTTTGTTCATGTGTACTTGGTCATGTTTTTCCATTGATTTCTTGTTCTATAAGACGGCAATTGACTTCTGGTAAGCTGCTCTTCTTGCTTTTTATTGAGCCACACAAGAAACAGCTGCTTACCAAAAATTGATCTAATCGATCAAAAAACATGTTATTGCAGTATTTGATTTGACTTTTTCCCGGACCCGGAGTGAATCTGGATCTCATAATATTGAAGCAAAATAATTTTAGTAGTGATATTATATAATATTTTGATTATTATTGGCTAATTACAAAGTTCACCTTTAAATAATTGAAATAGTGGTTAAGTTTTGTACAATATTAGCAAAGTAATTATTTATAAATTTAACTTAACTGCCTCAGATTTTTGGAAGCATGCCTGACAAGCTGGTTATTGGCAATAATTTAATAAAGTTGACCTCACCAATCATTGTAACAAGCTAGGCTTTTATTATAACAACAGGGACAACAAAAAAAGTGAAAAAAAGTACACCCTCTACATTGTCTCAATGCACATTCAAATTCCCCCAGAAACATAAAGGCTACAATATTTTATGACAATGATCACACTAACATGATCATCTCAGAATTGAACATCACACACAAAGAATGCAAAGAAAACCTTAAACACATTCAGACTAACATCACATTTTAATATCTCAGCTCCAGAAAATATAACAAAGTCACCAACATCATCAACAGGGGTTGTGACAAATGTGGCGCCATATTTACATGGCGCCATGTCTTAAAAAAATTGCCGGCGAATTTTTCAACAGTCGGCGACTGGTCAACGACTCATGGCGGTAATCGACGTTCTGATAAAGCAGACGTCTGTTTAATTATCGTATTAGGCGTGCTAAATCTAAGCATGGTAAGACGCTACAATCGACGATTGTTTCTGATAAAACAGCACGTCTGTTTAATTATTGTATTAGGCATACTAAATCTCAGCCTGGTCAGATGTTATTTTGCAAGTAAATAAAAAAAAACATATATAGCTAATTTCCAAACCAATTTATTTTTTATTTATTTTCATTTTTACTCACAATCAACTTGAAATTAATCATAGTGCATGTAGAAATAAAGATTGTGAATAAGGAAGCAGCGACTAAACAAAGTACGTTATTACATGTACAACGTCAGTTGTGCATGGTCGCCGTACCTTTGAACAAAGCGATGTGATGTTAATAAGAAAAGGAAAGCGAAAAGAAGATAATTAATACACACATCCAAGCCATATTCAGAGAATGTTGTATAATCATGGGTGGGAGAAACAACAAACTCAAAGACCAAAAGGGTCTGGACCAAAAAGGATCAGACTTATTAGCTTATACTTTTGATAAAATTTTCACATAGGTAGTTATTTGTTGATAAAAAAAATATAGAAATGAGTCGATAAAATGCTCAATTTTTTTTCAGTTTGTACATGTTGACTCGCTTAGTCTGAAATTTAATTTTTATCAACTCTTTGATTGGTTTTTTATCGATGTTGCTTAAGATACTTTTCCATGTAATTTATTCGATCTAATTTGATATAGCCCAAAATTCAATTTTTATCAACTCTTTTCCGATTGGTTCTCACGTTTAATTTGACCTCTTTAAACCCCCCAATGTTTGTTAATAGCATTAGTGAGCAAGGTTGTGAAGTTGGAGTTATTTCTTCCTACTCCGACTCCACCAGTCCATCTATTCAAAATTTTCCGACTTCACCTATTTAAAAAAGAACTCCGACTCCAACTCCATCATAAATGTGCAACTCCGAAAACTGCAGCGCACCTAAAAAAGTCGACCTCCAATTTTCGGACCCCTAAAATACGACTACAACTCCCCCAAGTTTTAAAAAACGATTCTAACAAATCTAAAAAACAACTCCGATTTCTCCCTAAAACGTGGGACCCGACTCCACAACCCTAGTAGTAAGATAAAGTGTTTTATTTTGAGCAACTATATTAGTATTACTGTTTGGCCTTATATGTAAGCCTAAACAACTTAACACTATTGAAATGCTTACCAAGAGAATTTTAGATCAAAACATTAATTTTTGCATTTTATTAAATTGTAGCGACCACGCTACTTTAGTGGGTAATTGTCTTTAACGCGCTACGCGTAGGTGATTATCTTTAATCGCACATTTTTAATATGGAAAAGAAAACCAATAAAAAAGAGAATTGAGACAAAAAAAAAGTTCGGACGTGTTTTTATTTGTATGTAGCAGGCTTATAGCAAGATAGCAAACTAAACAAATATATATATACAAGCAAAAGATTAGCCGCTATAAAATAATTCTATTTTGTTGAGTAAAGTAATTTTATTTTAACCAAAAATAGGCCTTGTAAAAGCATTGTTTGAGCCCACTGAATAAACAAAAATAAACGCTTTTCTTGTTGCATTTCACTTTTTCTCTCAGTAGCGACAATACGTTTGCGTGCACCTTTCCAATCTACCTTAGAGGCATGCACATGCGATCGTTTCCTTTTTGTTTAGGGACTGAAGTTTCGCCAGTAGCCATATCTTAATTGTCCGTTCAATATCAGTGCTTTGACATCAGATTCTGAGACACAGACCAGTTTTCGTCCTAAAATCATAGTGTTCTCTAAAAAAAATAATAAGGAGTAATCGCTTGAAATCGGCCCCAGATTATGCACTTTTCTTTCCAAACTCGAAGTGTTCTCTAAAAAAAGATCATCACTTTAAATCAGTCCCAGATTTTACACTTTTCCCCCTAAAACCAAGGTGTTCTGTAAAAAAAAAAAAAAAAAAACAAGTCATCGCCCCAGATCGGCCTTACGTTTCTCCACTGTCGTTCCAAAACAATGCTGTTTTTTGTTCGCTTGAAAATTGTAGGTCATTGCGCACAAATTTGTTGGTCATGCAAAGTTGACAGAATGGATATGACGGAATAATTGTATCCTGAAAGTATTTACTTCTATCACAAAATTAGTAAAAATAAACAATGCCACTATGCAATCAAAATCAAAGTTCATTTAAATTAAACAGCTACTTTACTGATAATTAAAAAAGCTATTATTTACGACACATACGTTGAAGCAAAAGCAATGTTTTTACCTAATCGTATTCATTCTACACACAATGGACAAAACCACGCGGTTTTCTTGACTTTAACCATGGATACGCGTGCGCACTTGCAGTGGTACCATCTTGCCCACATGTCACAAGCAACCTAATTCGAAAAAAATTGTAAAGAAGTGCTACTATTTATTAAATTTTTATTTCACCTATTGTTTCTTAGTTTGTGCACTGGTATCACAGCAGTAATGGCAAACGTTTTCCATGGAATCTAAAAACGTACAAAAAAAGCCAATTATGTATAATCGTATTATCGTAATTATGCCCTTTTCCTTGCAAAACACATTAAGTACTTGACATCTCCAGAATTTTTGTTACAAACCATAAACGAAGTTCCTGAAGAGCTTGCGCAAAATTATCAAACACGATTTTTTGGGCATCATTTTCTGCAGTTTTTAGTAATAGATCTGCAATCTGTAACATGCATGATTACTAAGCTAATAACCTTTCCTGAAATAAATAACAGTTTTTACCTTCAAGCTATAGATTCCACAATTATTGCCATCAACTTGTATGGTATGGTCCAAAACTGTGGGGCGCCAAACAACGTTTTTAATAGGATCGTCTTGTAATTTCCCATCATGAAAATATTTTCTTTAAATCATTAAAAAATAAATTAAAAAATAAAATTTCTTAAATCATTAAAAAATAAATTTGCCTTCGACGATTTTTTTGAGCCTACTATAGCAAAACATACCTTACACTTTCACAAGCAGCAACTGTCAAGGCTTTATCATCGCCGTAAGGATCAATTAAAAACAGTTGCTTTGATGGAACATGCAGGTACTGAAAAACGGTTACATTATATTGTTTTTAAGCTTCCGAAAAGAAGTTGTTTTTTTTTAATTAGACAACAATTGTAGAAAGCAGCCATAGTGGTTGCAGCATTCTTGATTTTTATTTAAATAAAGATTAAAAAGAAAATTATTTTCAAAGACGAACATTTTCGGTTTACTTAAGTCCTCATTCGGTTTCTGCAATTTCAGCAATATTAATATGTGTGCGTAAATTTACAATTAATTAATATTGTTCAAATCGATGAGGACTTAAGTAAGCCGATAACGTTCGTCTTTGTAGTTAATTTCTTTTTTAATGTTTGTTTAAATAAAAACAAGAATGCTGAATCCGCCATGGCTGTTTTTTACAATTATATTATTATTTGGCCCAGATGGTAGATGCTTTCACGCAGCTTGGGCCGTGAGTAAGTCTGCTCATTGATTTTAAAATGACAGACCGAAACCGAACCTACCAAAACGGAAGGGTATCCACCCATTCCGATGTTCAGTGTGGGTCTGCTAATCGGCAAACGTCCTTTTCAGGACGGGGCAATGTCAGGATAAAACTGCCCTTTTCAGGGCACATTGCCAACAAGTTCCGAAGACCCACTATTCTTCAGCTGAACATCGAAGGCCTGACTGCAAGCAAGATGAATGTTCTTCATCACCTCGCTATGCAGTCTGAGGCACTCGTCATCCTACTGCAGGAGACTTACTGCACTGATGCAGAGAAGTTGGTACTACCAAACTACCAACTAGCTGGGTCTTCTTTAAGCAGGAAGCATGGCCTTGCCACGTTTGTCCACGAGCGACTGAGATACACGCTTTTGGACCAATCTCCACCGACATCGGAGATCGAGTGGCTGTGTGTGGACGTTGATGGCTATAAAATAGTCAACGTCTACAAACCACCGCCAACGCGATTGTGAACCCTGGATCTCCCAGTGTTTCCTCACCCCTGTCTGTACGCTGGCAATTTTAACTGTCGTTATGCTGACTGGGTTATGATGACAACAGTCCAGACGGTGAGTGCTTGGCTGGATGGGCAAGTATTAATTGTCTTGCCCTGCTATATAATGCCAAGGACGCTGCCAGTTTTTATTCCGGCCGCTGGAACACTGGCACCAATCCAGACCTAGCTTTCGCTAGCGTACGTCCAAACAGTCGCTTACCGGATAGACGTGTCCTTGAGAAGTTTCCCAGGTCACAACATCGACCTTCGCTTATTACACCACCAAGGTTTGCTATGGCAGTGCCAAGCATGCCTGTTAAGCGATGGAACTTCCGCAAGGCCAAATGGAGTCACTACATTGCTTTGACGAATAAATTCGCAAAGACTTTGTTGCCGCCTGATTCACTTGATGTGGATGCGACTTACCAGGACTTCTGTAACACCATTAAGAAAGCACCCAAAAACACTATCCCACGCGGGTATCGAAATACCTACATTCCGTGTTGGGATGCAGAGTGTGAATCCCTCTATAAAACCTTTCTGCAGTCTCCTCAGGGAGACGACTCAAGTTTGGCTGCTACAGCTCTGCTTGCCAAGCTTGACAGAAAGCGAAGGGATCGATGGTTTGAAGCAGTTCGGAGCATTGACTTCTCACACTCTAGTCGAAAAGCGTGGAGTATTTTGAACAACCTTACTGGTAGGTCACGACACTCTCCTCGTCACTGTCCCGTTTCAGCCGATGCTATTGCATCTGAGCTGGTTAGAAATGGGAAATACGAGGCTGTTGATCGCAATCATCTCGACTTGTCTTTTAAGAAGTGTCTCACCTTTGGAGGGCCACAACACCAGACGCAGTAAATATCTCTGACAATTTCTCACAGAGAGAATTTGCTGCTGCCCTTCAGCACTTAAAACCAGGTAAAGCTCCGGGACCTGATTCCATCTGCCCCGAGCTTATACTCCATGCTGGAGCTGCTTTGAAGTCCTGGTTATGTGACTTCCTTTCTTCCTGTTTGCGCCGACTCAAAATTCCCAAGATCTGGAGAAGAGCGCTTGTGGTCGCGATCCCAAAACCAGGAAAGCCCGTGGGGGATCCAAAGAGTTATCGACCAATATCTCTGCTCTGTGTCCCCTACAAGATCCTCGAGAGGCTTATCTACGCCCGCGTTGAACCATTAATCGATCCACTGCTCCCTAAAGAGCAGGCTGGGTTCCGACGCGGGAAGTCAACCGTAGATCAAGTTGTTCTGCTAACCCAGAACATCGAGGATTCTTTTGAGGCTAAAAAGAAGGCCGGTGCCGTATTTATCGATCTGACAGCTGCTTATGACACTGTCTGGCACCGTGGCCTTACCTGCAAGCTGCTGAGACTACTTCCGGATAAGCACATGGTCAAAATGATTATGGAGCTTGTCCGAAATCGAAGTTTCACCCTTACCACCGGTGACAGCAAGCAAAGCAGGCTACGCCGTCTTAAAAACGGCGTTCCTCAGGGATCGGTCTTGGCTCCCCTCCTATTTAACATCTATACGTACGATCTTTCTTCCATGATTTCCAGAAAGTTTGCTTATGCTGATGATTTAGCATTGTTGCACTCTTCTGGAAACTGGAAAGACTTGGAGGGGACATTAAGTCAAGACATGTCCACACTGTCAGCGTATCTCCAGACTTAGAGGTTGAAGCTCAGTCACACTAAGACGGTGACGGCAGCCTTTCACTTAAATAACCGAGAGGCCAAACGTGAGCTAAAGGTCTACAACAACGGTGGACTTTTACCGTTCTGTCCAACCCCTACATACCTTGGGGTAAAACTGGACAGATCGCTCACGTTTCGTCACCATTTAGTGGCATTGCGCAAAAAACTATCATCGCGCGTCACACTGCTGAGGCGACTCGTGGGCTCGGGATGGGGTGCTGGTGCTAAAACACTACGCATAGCCACCTTGTCTCTAGTCTACTCAACAGCTGAGTACTGTGCGCCAGTCTGGTGTCGCAGTGCTCACACTCTCCTTATTGACAGTGTCTTGAATGACGCCTTGCGCATAGTTACTGGATGCCTGCGTCCCACTCCAACGGCCACCTACCTGTACTTTCAGGCATCCAGCTAGCTGAGCTTCGCCGACTGGGAGCGACACTCTCCTTGGCTTACCGTGGATCTCTGGACCCCGATCATATCTTGCATGGTCTTTTAAGTTGGTCCTCAGATACTGGCCAAGTGAGACTAAGATCCAGACGCCCGTTTGTGCCAGGTGCGCGGAATCTTTTGGACAATCTTGCCAGACTTGGCATCCGCGCCTCTGAATGGACAAATCACAAATGGAACGCGGAGTACTGTGAAAGTGCTTCCAGGCTCCGTGCTTTTGTGCCCGGGACCAGTGTCAGGCCTGTTGAGATGGGCTTACCCCGAGCAGCTTGGGTTAAGCTCAACCGCCTGCGGACTGGTGTTGGGCGATTCCATTCGTCCATGCACAAATGGGGTCTCGCTCCTTCACCGAATTGCGAGTGTGGCGCCTCAGAGGAAACCGCAGACCATGTACTAACAATGTGCCCCATACATCGGGCACCACATGGAGCACGAGGTCTGACGGTTTTATATGACGAAACTCGATGCTGGCTTAGTAACATCACTGCCAGCATCTGATCCAGGCAGTGCAGCAGTCTGGGGTAGTAAAAGGATAAACCCTCGGCCCCAGTTCTGTTTGTGTCTGACCTGGAGTGGATACCCTTCAAACGACGACGACGACGATATTATTATTATTACGTATTTGGTAATATATAAATATTTTTTCTCACCAGGAGATTCCAGTGGTTATTCTTTTTGTTGTAAGCACCAATAACAACAAGTTTAGATGCAAAATTAATCTGTGTATGAAATGGTTTTTAAAAAATTCGAATGAAAAAGCAAAACGCGCTTCTTCAAATGTTCGGTGACAAATTCTTATTCTTTTTCCTTCTGCTTTATTACAAACTATAAAAACGCATCTTTTAGAAATCACACAATTATTTACAACTCTTCAATTTTCTTTTACCCTTTATGAATTTCTTTTTATGGAAATGCATTGGATAATTCAAATTTCATAATTCTTTGTCAAAAACCAGTGTCAAATGCAAAGTGTTTACACTGAATGACAAACTGCTGTTTGTTTTTTAGGAGTTACATGTTAGACTTTATTAGACAGCTAGTGTGTAATTTGACTTTTCTTGGTTTAAAGCTTATCATACATAAAATAGCTTTTTCGGACATGTATCTGCTGTCCAATATCATGGTGCTACTATGAAGAAATGGAGCAAATAATTTACTTAGGGGAGGCCACTATGGACGTTTTTTAGGGGGGGCCACTCCGTTTGCTTCGTAGTAAAGCCATTATTGATTATTATTTTACCTGAGATAATCCGTGTCTTTTTAATATTGAAGAGCGGTTGACAATAGAAGCACACAAAAATACGTCCAGTACATATATTTTATAATTTTTACCAGCTAACATGCCCTGGCAGAAATTCATTACCTAAAAAATGTATTCTGTTTGCAACATGCAATACACAGCAAAATCTTTCGTGTAATGACCAAAAGGCACGATTTAGTCCACTCACCAAATCATCAACCCAACCGTCTTTTGACAGGGTCCAGTACGATGAATGGTGTAGCAAATATTTTCCCCCAAACAAAGATGCAATAACTATATGTTTCGGAGAATGTTCCACAATGTGAAATTTTTTCCATGGCTGCAGTTTAATAACAAGACGTCAATTCTAAAAATATTGCTAATAAGCAATAGTACGAATTATTTTTAAAAAATGTATTTGTACAATGTATAGTCGAGTTGCGGCTTACAAAACGGCTTCACAGCCGGATGAGGGTTTTGGTAAGTGCGGCTTCGTCAAGTTTGGTAGAAACTTGATTTATGTCCGTACAAAATTTGAAGCAAAGACTTTTTAGGTCTTCACTTTACAAACATAATAATTGCAGTCGCAAAATACTTCCCACCCAACATCATTTCTATTTTTGAGTAAAGATCTACATTTACTATAAATAAACACAACTGCAAATTGCTGGTGCTCTTCAGAAGAGTGCTCAATGACTTCAATAGTCAGAGAAATTATTCCTATTTAATAGAACATAAATATCAAAAAAAGTATTTTATTAAATATTCCCAACAGACTGTTTTGCCTGTGCGGCTCATCAGGGGACACAACATCTTAAAAAGCAATGTAGTTACGTTGAACAAAAATAAAATAAAAAAAAATTAACAGTTAAAATAAATGTTACGCTTTAGATGAAAATTCACAACTTGTAGCAGCGTTTCTCAAACCTTTTTTTCTGCAACCCAAAATCGCTAAAAACAACGATCTACAAATATGACTACGACCCAAATAAATTTGAGTGAGCGCATATTGAAACAAAACGAAATTGTTATGTAAACCAACAATGATCCTCTAATTTTTAGCTGTATGTGTGTGGACAGGGATTTGTTCGTAAGCAAACTTATTTTGACTCCTTGATTTTAGGCTCAAAAACGTAGTGGTCTCTAGAAAAAAAAAAGGCCTTCACCTTGAATCTGACTCTGATTTCTGGATTTTCGTCTTAAAATCGTAATAATCTCTTAAAAAAGGGTCTTCACTTTTGAAATCTTGTGTGCACAAATCTTTTTCTTTTATATGCGGTAATTTACAAGCTTTCACGATCCAACCGCACGGTCTGGGCGACCCATGGTTTGAGAAACGCTGGCTTAGAGGAATTATGGCACAACAAATTTTTGTTTAAACGATTATTTTTTTAAAGTTTGATTGATTTTCAAATAATTGCTTTTGTTATGCTGTATGTTTGACAATCAATCAGTAAGTGTAATTGTAACTTCAGACACCACCCTTTTTTATTTAAATTAAGTTTAGCCGCTTGGTGTCGCCAGGCAGACGTTCGACTTATCAGTCGATTATAGAAAAAACGTGGAAAAGAAAAAGAAAAAAAAGAAAATAAGAGCTGCTAACGTGGGCTCCTTTTAATACTTGAAGAATAATTGTTTAGAAAACACAATTATAAACGAAGTGTAAATTTTTGGGAGTAAAAACAATATTTCGGTAAGTTCTATTTGTTGTTTTGTAAGCGAAATCTTATCATGTAATTGTTTAGCAAACCTCTCGCCTGGAACCTCCATACAACAATAAATTTAATAATTCGAAGGAAACGGTTGTTGGAAAGAGTGTGATCTAGGGAGTGAGTTGAACCAGTTGACGATAGGCTTTCCCTACTCCCGGAATCGGCGGCGTCAACAGTAATGAAATAAAAACCAAAATTTTTTGTTGCGTTATTTTTGTAAGATGTGAGTTTTTATTTTAGGCGTAACATTCATTATAACTTTTAATCTTTGTTTATTGTATTTTTGTTCAACGTAACTCCTATTGTTTTTTTAGATGTTATTTTTTTAGATGTTGTGTTGTCTGTTGGAACTATTTTTATAAAATGTTTTTTTAATATTTGTGTTTTGTTACATTTATTATTATATGTGTCAAATTATAAATATCAAACCTGATCGTGTTTCGCACTGGCTTTATGTAGGCTATACCCATCCTGGAGTATTACGTACCTTGTCGGCGTGTTAATTTTTTTCCTGTTTATCGTCTTTACCTACGACACTGGAAATTCCAATTTCTGTTGTTTTTTCCAACATTGAATCGGCTTTAAAAACAAGCAAAGCAACACAGAGTTAATTCTTGGTCAAACCAAAAATCAAATACAGCAGTTGATGTACAATTTATCGGAAAACAATTCAGCACCGAGTTATTACCATTTCAATCAGAGGTGCGCAAACAACCGCTCTTCGTTTGTCTTGACATTTTTTTCACAAGTTCAGTTCCCAGGAAACATAGGGTTATTGGCCGGATACTGTTTCAGTACAGTACAGTATCGGTTGTATCGGTATCGGAAAAAGATAAACAAACATTATTGGACCAATATAGTTTTAGAAACGTATTTTTGTATAAATTAGTATAGTATGCACTATATTGGACCAATATAGTTTTAAAATCGTATTTTTGTATAAATTAATATAGAATGTACTATATTGGTCCAATACAGTTTTTGTAAAGTATTTTTAATTTAAAGTTGGTTTAAAAATTTTGTTAAACATTGGTAAAACAATGTTGCTCCCCCGCAGTTAGAGTTATGTAATGTGACATAAATTCGTACAGTTTTTACGGTACGTGACCCACATAGTTTGTGTATTGATTTTTGATAATAATTTTGATGTACTAATAAAACAGCATTAAATTGGAAAAATATTATCGATTTGATACAGTTTTGATGTCGGAACACAATACAAATGTTTACTGTTTCTGTGGTATTGGACTAATATAGTTTTAGAATCGTATTTTTGTATAAATTAATATAGTATGTACTATACAGTTTTGGTCCAATACAGTTTTTGTAAAGTATTTTTAATTTAAAGTTGGTTTAAAAATTTTGTTAAACATTGGTAAAACAATGTTGCTCCAGGGCAGTTAGAGTTTTGTAACGTGACATAAAATCGTACAGTTTTTACGGTACGTGACCCACATAGTTTGTGTATTGATTTTTGATAATGATTTTGATGTATTAATGAAACGGCATTAAATTGGAAAAATATTATCGATTTGATACAGTTTTGATGTCGCAACACAATACAAAGTTTACCGTTTCTGTGGTATTGGACCAATATAGTTTGTGTATTGCTTTTTGATAATGCTTCGATGTACTGATAAGACGACATTATTAAAATTTTAAAACATTATTAATTTAACAGAAGTTTGCTGTTTTAATTTATGCAATTATGCAATTTAATATTATTAATCTACGTAATTAATACAATTATTGTTTTATTAAGATATTAGCGCAAGGGTGACAAACCTTTTTTTGTAAATGCCAAAATATATAAAACATTTTTTATCAACTTAGTACCGTGCCGAATTGAAGTGAAGATGTTTTTTTTAGACATTACCATGTAAAGTAGGACCTATTTTTCTCCCAAAATCATGGTGATCTCTAAAAAAAAGATCTTCCCTGCAATTCGATTTCGCCTTTCTCATATTTAATAGGGAAATTGTTCTAAATTGTCCGTGCCAAAAAAATTTAATTTTACCCAAAGAATTCCTTGTCTTTGTCCAAAAAATTGATCGTGCCAGTAAAAAATCTGCGCCTGCCATAAATTTGCCCTCTATTAATGTATGTTGTTTTTTTGGTATTGAACCAATTTAACTCATGTATTGATTTTCGGTAATTAAACGTTTACCATATATCAGGGTGGTCGAACATACGGTGCGCGGGCCGCATGTGGCCCGCGCACCTTTAAAATGCGGCCCGCAAAGTGTTGCAATTATTGTAACCACTCTTAATAACACAAGTAAATGTTGTTTTTATTTTAAATTTAACAAAAGTCTAACTTTTAATTATACTTTTTGGGAGATTGCGGCCAGCACTTTTATTAGGATGAAGAAAAGTGGCCCTCTACTTATTTGAGTTCGACCACCATGCCGTATATTAATCAAAAAGGATTTCCAGTGGCAAAACATTGTTGGCATGAAACAATTTGGATCTTGTATCTTGCACAAGTATGTATTTCTTTTATGTTATGGGGAAATGCATTGTGTTTCGATTTTATTTAAGATCCTTTTTTTGAACTTATCAATCTCGGTTTATTTGCTTTATACGATTTTGTGTCGTTATTTACTAGTTCCGTTAGGTAGCGCTAAAGTAAAAGCTTTAAATTAAAGTATCTTAAATTAAAACATTTTATAAAACATTTTTTAGACTAGTTTAATTTTGCAAATATAAAATAAATTACTTATAAATTTATTAAAAGCTATTGAAAATATAGGCTGCTATGTGTTGCATAACACAAACTTGATTTTAACTTTACTGTTGTAACTTATTATATCATACATTTGTTATAATTACCATTTCTGTTTTAACATTCATTGCCAAATCACCAGACCTATTATAAATAAATTAAATTAAAAATTATTTACAAAGAATGAATTATATTGAATTAATCTTTTCATTGACTTTAAAGTGAGTATAAATTACTGTATTTGCCATGCTGCTTGATTGATGAAATCAAAACTAAAAAAAAAAGAATTTGCTTTTAAAAGCAAATGTTTCATTTAAAACTCTTTTGCTTATTGAGTAGCCTTAAAAAAAGCTGTTTTGAAAAAAATTGAACGTTTTTGTCTAGCTCTCTTCAGGAGGTCTCGCTGAAATAAATTCAAGAACTGATGTAGTATTTGAAAAGATTTTTTTTCCTTTCTTTTACACTTATAACAATTTACGTTTGTAAATAAACTCTTTCTGTCTGCACAAATTAGGTTTTTGAAGTGTTATAAAAATTGATTCTAAAACCGATAAATGAAAATTGGATCGTGCTTTAGAAAGAATAAAAAATTGATTGTCATTACATTGAGATGCACATTTTGGTTTATGTAATAAATGGTTTACAATCGCTGAGTCACAATGCGGTGTTGAATTAGTTGGTTTTCCTAGGCGTTCTGGTTGTTTACGTTCTTGACCGATTCTGTTCCAAATAGACCTCGGAACATGCTGGCGAATTCTGTCTTGCAAGCGTTGAGACGTTCGACCCACGTACCGACCGTCACAGTGGCACACGTATTCATATACGACGTTACTATGTTGAATTGTGAGAAGAACGTCAATAAAAAAAAAGAATTGTGATGAATAAAATAGAAGAGCAAATGTGGACTCAAGCTAGGGTTGCCAACCGTCCTTTATTGGAAAGAACAGTCCTTTATTTAACCCTTTCCGTCCTTGTCCTTTATGAAGTACAGAAATGTTTTTTATTTTAAATATCATTTTACTTACTGCTAATTTTGCAATTAAAACGTGTATTTTAAAGTTAATTTAATTTTTGCAAACACTGAATCAATATTTTTATATTTCTAAACGTTCTCCAGCAACTTTCCAAATTGTTTTCAAAAAAAATTATTTTTCCCTCCCCCCTAAATCATTAGAAGAAATGGTTTATCAGCATACTGTGAAAGGATTTTTAGTGTTATCTCTTCAAAATGGCGAAATGAAAAAAACAGATGCTCTGCAGAAATAATAAAAAATGAGCTTTTCATATTCCTGTACTTTAACTTTAAAGACAGCTGTTTAGAATTTGCTGAAAAAACAAAAGATGACCTTCAATTGTTGAAAGCAGCAAAAAGTCAACCAAACACAATTTTAAAAAATAAAAAGATTTACACTATTTTTCATTTTTATTTTTTTATGATGCATAGTAGAAGCGTGCGGTCAGGGCATGCAAGTCATGCATTGCAAGACCAAATTTTTAGAAATTGCATGACGAACTTTTGCGCGATGAGGTAGATATCGTTCAATTCGATGAGAAATATTACTTGTTCGGGATAAAATCTGAGGCAGATCTGAGACGAAGACCCGTTTTTTTGCGTTATTTTAGACAATACCGCGAATTTAGGACGAAAAGTAAGAAATCGGAGACTGGTTTGAAGTGATGACTTTTTTTTGGAGATCACTGCATTTTTAGAAGAAAAAGTGCATTACCAGGCAACAATTTCAAGTAATGACCTTTTTTTAGAGAGATCATCAAAAATCTAAGGCGAAAATTGTTCTTGATCACCATGACATTACGACTAAAAGTTACAATCTCACACCCATAACATACCTATTTTCATGATTAGATTTTGGCATGCAAATTGCATGGCCAGACTCTGAGGTTACGGCACGCCACTGATGCATATATAGTGATATAGATGGGATTGAAAATTATGTTTATATCTATTTTCCATATGTCCTTTATTGAAACTTGTCACAGTTGGCAATCCTAACTCAAGCTGACATATTTAAGTGCACGATTTGGAACGCTGAACGCCATCCTAAGCAATTACGGCTGAAACAATTTTTAACAAATTTATTTGTATTTGTTTGAAAATAACTATAGTAATGCAATCGTGCCTAAAACCTTGAGAACAAATTACAAATTTACAAAAAAAGTTTTTTGTTGTATTATTTGTCTTTATTTCAACTTATTTCTTGGAGTACTAATATGCCATTAACAAAAATCCGTATTTAATTTTACACTTGCTTGGTATTAGAAATTTCTTAAATTTAATCTTTATTTAGTTTTAAATTATCATCATGTGACATTAAGCGTTGTTATTCAAATTCGTTTAGTCCGCTAAGCTCATCGGCCTGATTTCCTGAAAGAAATGGTTCGTTCGACAGGTGCCCGGGATAGGAACAATGAACACAATCTTGTCGATCATGACATTGTCTATAGCGAGTATGTGCGCTAGTGCAGTGCTTATTGTAGAGTAGAGATTGACACTAGCAGACGTCGGCCTCCGTTAACTTTGCAGCCACCTGGAGGCTATTGTCCACTGCCATCCACTCCTCGAAGTCGGTTTGCGTCATGCCACTTGGTTTTTTAGCTACAATGTCCTCTTATTGTTGTGGTTGTAGTGGTACACGAGAAACCAGCTTTCTTGAAACAGTTTTGAATTGTTTCTTCCGAAACATGCTTCCACAACAAGGCTAACAAATGCAAGGCCTCGAGCAGATTAGTTTTTAGTTTTCAAAGCACTAGATTATGATTAAAGGTCCGTTTCCACTACGAGCGTGGAAAAGAGCATTCTTTCTCTCTTTTATTGATCTTCGATTGAAGCAAGCGGTTAAAATTGAAGCGAGCGCAAAAAAAAGCAATAAAACAAGCAAAGAATGCTTTTTTCTACGCTTGTAGTGGAAACGAGCCTTTAAAGGCCCGTTTCCACTACGAGCGGGGAAAAGAGCATTCTTTGTCTCTTTTATTGATCTTCGATTGAAGCGAGCGGTTAAAATTGAAGCGAGCGCAAAAAAAAAGCAATAAAACAAACAAAAAATGCTTTTTTCCACGCTCGTAGTGGAAACGGGCTTTAAGGTCCATTTCCACTACGAGCGTGGAAAAGAGCATTCTTTGTCTCTTTTATTGATCTTCGATTGAAGCGAGCGGTTAAAATTAAAGCGAGCGCAAAAAAAAAAGCAATAAAACAAACAAAGAATGCTTTTTTCCACGCTCGTAGTGGAAAAGGGCCTTTAATGCGAAAAAACCTTTTCTTGATGAATGTCTCTTCAGCAATTTAGAGATAAACGGTGGACGTCACCTGACGAACAGCAATTAAGCATTTCTGACAATGCACGTGGTTCAAGCGATTAAGAATGGCGGAAAGAACAATAAAATCACACGTCCCTGCATTTAGCAATCTTAAATACAATGCCGATTAATTTATTGCCAAGAATACAAAAAGAACGTAAATCAAATACAATAAGACTACGATAAAGATTAGGAAGGTTTTTAATTAATTTCAATGCTATGAAGCCAGAGAATGCTAACGAAATTTTCAGAAACAATAAATAATTGAAAAGCTTTTTGTTGGTACAATACTTTAATAGAGTTCTTAAAAGTAAATGTTTCATTTGAAACTCTTTTGTTAATTGAGTAAACTTAAAAAAGACTCTTTGAAAAACTTGATTAGCTCCGTTCAGGAGATTTCGCTAGAATGAATTAAAGAACTAAATGTAGTATTTCAAAAGTTTTTAATACTGATTCTGATTGGCTAAAAATTAAGGTTAGTAACATAATAATGGAAAATATTTTATAAAGTAAAACTACGTTTCGTCAGCGTAAAAAGTTTTTGGCCAAAAAAAGAAAGAAATTATACAAGTTTGTGTTGAAATTTGGAACTAAAAAGAAAGATATTTTACATTTATACTAACAATTTAGGTTTATTACAATATACTAACATATATTACATTTATATTATAATCAATTCATTCTATCGACCTCCTGAAGAGAGCTAGGCGAAATCGTGAGTTTTCCAAACAGCCTTTTTTAAGCCTACTCAATCAGCAAAAGAGTTTCAAATGAAACATTTGTTTTAATAGCTATAATAGGTAATTGCTAAATTAAATTTTTCACAATATGGGTCGATTGCGAAACAATCAACTTTCATCAGTCCTTATCAAAGCTTCTAAAAATTATCTCTCTTCTTAAAATAAATTGAGAAAAGCGGCGAGAAAAACCACTTTTTATGCGTCTTTAATCGAAAGCAATAAAACGAGTTTGACCATAAAATAAAACAGCTTTGATCTATTGTATTGGCAAGGCGAAAAGCGGCGGAAAAAAACTTTTAATCTTCTTAATTCCCGGTAGTAGTTTCCAGCGAATGCGTTTAGAAACCCTTCCGTGGATACGCTTGTGATTGTTGATGCATGAAATTCTTTTTCTAAATGAATTAAAGTTTTTCTAAGAATTATAATTGTTACGAGAAAACTTCTTTATTAATATTCTTTATCGTGAAAACTGAAATTTTTTATTTCATTGTCGACCAAAAATACAATTTGTCTTTTTGAAACCGATTGCGTCTTGGCAACTACAAAACGAAATTCGTCCACAAAAGCTTTTATAACACGCCAATATGGTTAGACCAAAAAGTCAAAATTTACTCAAAATATAGAAAAAAATTATTAGGTTGAAAGACATAAAAAAAATTTATATAATACACAAATATGAGATCGAGGTGTATTTCATCTTGAAAATGGCAATAATACTAACATTTAAGGATAAGAATAATGAAAATTAAGAATGGATGAAAGGTAAAGCAACAAAACTTTTTTTATTTAAAGGAATAAAACTATTTTGCGTTGTATATGGGTAATGTGGCAAACATCTAAACTCTTATCGTGGTCTGATACTTTTTTTACATGAAGCGCCTTTGAAGAACATGGATAAGAAAAATACGACTCAATCATTTTAAATTTTCTAAAAACCACGTAAATATTTGATGAATTTTGTAGTATAGGTATTTACAGCAAAAGCAATGTCTTCATTGACTTCAAAACAGTTGTCAGGCTGCTTAGTAGTGATAGTAAAAACTTGAAGGCGCAACACATTATATTGTCTACAGTAAGAGTAATTAGGCGGTACTGGACCACAAGTGAGTTCCTTTTTAAGAATTGGCTGAACTAAATGACATGGTGCTTTCAAAGTAAAAAGCTAAGTAGCAGATTTTTCTTGAAGTCTGGCAATCAGTTGTCTTAAGGCATGCTTCGGACTCCTAATTAAACGCTTTAATTTGTATAAAAAGCATTCGTAAGGAAAAGAAGAAAAGTTATCTAAACTTCCGAATTTCTTAACATCATAAACCAAATGAATTAATGCATGTACATTGTACACTAAATTACTGCTTCCAAACAATTTTTCAAAATGGTCAACAAAAGCCAGAAGCAGACTTTCAACAAAATCACAATGCTTTAAGCACAACAAAGGGTCAACAAAAATTCGAATGCTAACAGAAAGTAGCATAAAATTTTGGTATACTTGTTCGACTATTTCTCCTTTTTAAACAACGGGACCAACATACAAAAGAAATAGTCTAAATTCAGTTGCTTTCCATCTTCTGTATTCCATGAAACTTCGTTGCTTTCTTGCAAATTCTCTTGGTATAAAAAAAACTGCATTTCTTTATATTTTGGGAAACTCGCTCCAGCACCCGAGGTCCAATTCGTACAGTCTTTGGTCCAGAAACCCACAACATAATTAGCCGTTTCATTACCCCTAAGCAAACCAAGTGCATATAATCTAAAGGAAACTGACTGATCATACCAAGCTGCAATCCATCAAATGGATTACTTCCACGATGATGATCTTCATCTTCCATTTTATCAAATGCAGCATCAGTTCGTAAAGGAGTATTTGTTTCAGGAAAAATCTTTTTTTTTCCATTATGATATTCAGATTGTGTGCATTTGTCACAGCCTGAATACCCAGCACAAGTTTTTACATGTTTAACAAAAAATCTAGCTTGAGCATCACAAACAACATTTATTACTTCAACATTATAAACTTCATCGTTATAAATAAAACCCTTGGTTTTAAGAATCTTCATTTCTTCCACAAATGCACTAAGATAAAGTACAGGATCTTTTGGTTTGCTAGTACCTTCAAAGACACCAATAACAAACGGTTCTAACTTATTTTTGGTTTCCATTAACATCCCTAAGATTGACCAAAATTGAAGGGAGCTACTTTTAAAAAGAGGAATGCCATCAATGTTTATTTGTATTTGGAACAATCTTGAAAAATCTTCAATTTTGTTATTTAAATGAATTTTTAAACCATTTTCTATACCAAAATGATAGTAAGATCCGCCGGCCAACGATTTAATTTTTTCATCACATGATTTTAAAGACGCAAGTAAGGTTCATGGATCTTTAGGCAAATGAAAGTCAAAGTTATTTAACAGTTGAAGTAGATCACGCAATGCGGCAAAAGTGATGTTATGTTCAACAGCCCAAAGTTGTAGCATTATTCTCATATCATTTGTTTTATTCACTGTCACAAAATCATTTGAATTTGCTTTTTCAAAATCATCTTGGCTTTCAAAGCTATTGAAAATGCCATTTTGTTCATAAAAAGGTGTGCAGTATGAAGTGCTGGCTTCGTCGCTTTGAGAACATTTTTTGCTGCTGGCTAGTACTGAATTAATCTCTTCAGAAACATCATTTTCTAATTCTTTAAATATCTTGAAAATTTTGCGACGCTTTGTCCAGTACGACATAGTAAAGATATCTTTTATCAGCTGACATATAAACTCAAATTATTATTTTTTTGTAATTACACCTTGTCTAAGAAAGCAAAATTTATAAAATTGTACTGGCTGAATATTCTTTAATGCAGTAAGTTGTTTATAAGGTAACAAACTTGATAATTAGTCTCTTTTAAGTACTCTTTTCCTGTTACAAAATTCAGCTAGGCACTTTAAAACTTTGATTTATGCATTAACTAAAGGTAAAAAACCGGATTTAAAATTTTTTTTTAATTAAAAGTCCCGAAATTGCTTTTATTTGCATCGCTTCTAATAATACTTTTTACACAATTTTATTTAAACTGACGTTTCGTCAGTCAGAAAACAATTGACACCTCACAGATAAAATGCTCACAGTAACAACTGCTAAAAGCTCGTCATCACTAACCGCAAAAATACGTTATGTTAATATGCATCATTAAGCGCAAAGTTATGCTAATATGCATTTAACTATGGTGACTGAGTGACGCAGTTCATTTTACATTAAGTAAACTCTGTGTTAACATTATAGCAATGAAAAAACACTTCTACATAAATTTTGCGTTATAAACACTTGCGCATTACTTGGAAAAACACTTACTTTTCTTACCTAATCTGTAGTTTTGAATTGAATAGAACACGATAGTTTTGAATAATAATGCTTCTGTAATATACTTTACTGTTAATTTGAATACTGTACAAATAGAATAATTTTTTATTGATTTCCTACTATTTTTTTCAAAATAAAAGTTTACTTGTAACAGCTTTTCATCTCATTTAGCTATTTGTCTCTGCTGCATTTCTCCAAACATTAAATAACTTAACCATGGACTTCTAAATAGTACGTAATATCTGGACAGGAAACCGGATTAGCGCACACACCAACAATTGGCCCAAGCGAATGTTTGCGATGTCGTTTTATAACTCTTTACGGCGCGTCATTGCATTAGCATATACTAGAAATGTTCACTTTATGTATATTTTTTGTGTAATAATTATAATGCTAGCCGTCATGATGGCAATTCTCGAAAAGGCAAATTTTGCTATGAACATTAATATTTTGAGTATGCTTAGCTATTGTGCAGCTTTGTAAATCAAAATCGTCAACCGCTTTTTTAGACAATAAAATACCGTAAGATCAAACAAATAATCTAGTGTTAAAGAAACGCTGTATTAATTTATAAAAAATACATTTAATTGCATGAACATAAAAATAAGGTTTAATTAAATTTGAAAAAAGCAACAGTAATCAATGATTCTTACACACAAACAATAAGCAAAATTATTTTAACATTTGTACACCATTGCCACATTTGCAATACATAAGTTATTGCATTAAATTCATAGGTTAGCAATTTTTTAAAATTTACAATTATCAATGCTATAAAATATTACTAAAATCTTGACTTAAAAATAGTGTTTTAAACAAAATTAACTTAAACCCTTTCGCCAACGTTTGTAAGAATTTGCGAATCTGATCTTGCCGGTATTTCGCTTGTGCTACAAAGTTACTTTGACCATAATATTGCAGCTATACCAAGTTGTTTCTCCCTTATGGTGTATTTCTGCTGCCCCTAAAATTAAACCCGGGATTTTTTGCCTATATTTGGGTGTTTCAGCAGCTACATCAAGTGGCCAGTTGGTTTGGTTAAAGAGCGCTTTTGAAAGTTAATTGATACTGAAAAAAACAAGTACTATATATTTGATTAAAAACAATTTTGTTATTATTAATTTTGATGAAATTTTGATAAAATATTAATAATTAATAATTTTGAAATTTTGATAAAAAAAACAACACACATAAAAACTTATGCAACCAGAAGTGCCTAAACCGTTTAACCCAGTGGTTCCCAAACTTTTTTTGTTCACGGCGCCCTTCGAAAACTTATCAATACTCGCGGCGCCTTAATGAAGCCAAAATTTGCAAATTTTAAGTTTTACCAAGAAATTGTATTTAAATCATGTTCGTTATTCAAAATCACAAAAATGTCAGCATTATTCGCAAAACACTAAAACACATTTAATGTGAGCAGTGAGCTTGTTGCTCTATGCACATTTTATTAAACCGCGGTGCAATGTTTAATATTGCAACACGCAGCGATGCTTCGACCTGATTACTACTGCTGCAGAAAAACCGGCTTTACCTAAGTATGACGTTGCAAAAGGCACAAGAACACCGAGAAGTTTACAGCCTACAAGTAAAACCCAGATCGAGCCTTAACTCAAAATGAAATGAGTAAATTAAGGTTGTATAAGCTTTTCAAAGTGAGGTTAGAAGAAAGATCGATAAATTGTTGAGCTTCCAGAGATGTAAACCCTTGAGAGGCATTTGGATTATCAACAAAAGGATTCTCGACAAAAGGATACTATTCTCGCGCGTCACACTATTGAGGCAACTCGTGGGCTCGGGATGGGGTGCTGGTGCTAAAACACTACGCATAGCCACCTTATCTCTAGTCTACTCAGCAGCTGAGTACTGTACGCCAGTCTGGTGTCGCAGTGCTCACACTCGCATCATCGACAGTGTCTTGAACGACGCCTTGCGTATAGTTACTGGATGCCTGCGTCCCACTCCAACGGACCACCTACATGTACTCTCAGGCATCCAGCTAGCTGAGCTTCGCCAATTGGGAGGGACACTCTCCTTGGCTTACCGTGGATCTCTGGACCCCAATCATATCTTGCATGATCTATTAAGTGGGTCCTCAGATACTCGCCAAGTAAGACTAAGATCCAGACGCCCGTTTGTGCCAGGTGCGTGGAATCTCTTGGACAACCTTGCCAGACTTGGCATCCGCGCCTTTGAATGGACAAATCACAAATGGAAAACGGAGTACTGTGAAAATGCTTCCAGGCTCCGTGCTTTTTTGCCCCGGACCGGTGTCAGGCCTGTTGAGATGGGCTTACCCCGAGCAGCTTGGGTTAAGCTCAACCGCCTGCGGACTGGTGTTGGGCGATTCCATTCGTCCATGCACAAATGGGATCTCGCTCCTTCACCGAATTGCGATTGTGGCGCCTTTGAGCAAACCGCAGACCATATACTAACAGCGTGCCCTATACATCGGGCACCACATGGAGCACGAGGTCTGACAGTTTTGGATGACGAAACTCGATGCTGGCTTAATAACACCACTGCCAGCATCTGATTCAGGCAGTGCAACAGTCTGGGGTAGTAAAAGGATAAACCCTCGGCCCCAGTCCTGCTTGTGTCTGACCTGGAGTGGATACCCTTCAAACGATGACGACGACGACAACAAAAGGATTTCTTATCCAATTGTGCTTCTCCATGTCATCAGAAAAATATTTCTCAAAATGTGAGATTAGAGCATCCAAATGAAAACACATCACAGTCTTCATATCACACTCATCGGTATTCTGCAGGGAGAGATTGCCAGATTGCGAGTTTAAATAAGATTTTAAAAGTGGAAAGTTATCACATTACTCGTTATTTATCAGCAGATCAGTTTGTCACAACTTTTTCTTTTAAAGGCTGTAATTTTGTCATGGAGTTGCAGAAGGTGAGTTTCTTTTCCTTGGAGGGAGATGTTTAATTGATTTAATTTTTAAAAAATACCACAGAGATACGCCAACTGAGTCAGGAAAACTTCATCCTCAAAGTAGTAGCAAGTGCATGGTTTTCTTCTTTTAAAAATATGGAGATTTTGTTTTTCAATTCGTACGCACGCAAAAGCACTTTGCCTTGGAAAGCACCTTGCACTACAATAAAAGAATAAATTGTTTTGCTCTGCGCCTAATTCATCGCAAAGACGTTGGAAAAGCCGAGCTTTAAGCGGCCTTACTTTAATGAAGTTCACAGTTTTGACAACTGCTTTAAGCACTCCATTTAGGTCGCCACTGAGCTGTTGCGAAGCCAGCGCCTCACGTTGTATTAGGCAGTAGGTCCATTTTACGTTAACGGAAACGCCCTGCACTAACGTTCGCAGCCCGCCAAAGCGGCCAGACATTGCTGGGGCGCCCCCCGTGCATAAACCAACGCAATATTTCCACTGGAGATTATTTTCCTGAAAAAAATTGTTCAGTATTGCAAACAATTCATGCGCTCTACAATTTTTTAAAATGGGTTTACAAAAAAGTAAATCTTCAACGATATTGCCGTCGTTATCGATAAAGCGTACGTAGCAAATCAAATAAGCATCTTTATTACTGGTACTAGTTGTTGCCTCATCTAACTGTAAGCTGAATTCATTTCTACGCATTTTTGCTACTAGCTGATCATTAATATTATTCGAAATTTTATCGCTCCTCCTACTAATGGTGTTGTTTGAGAGTGAAACAGCTTTTAGTTTTTAAGCAGCTGATTCTCCAATCATGGTCGAAACTAAGTCAAGAGCAGCAGGAAGCACAAGTTCTTCCGCAATGGTATGCAATCTTTTACATTTCGCGATTCCGTACGCAACTTTAAAAGACGCAAGCTGTGCTTTGGCTGGTGTTTGCAAAAAATTTGAAAATACGACCGACTGCTTATTCATTTCTGATAACTTCCGAGCAAAAAACTCGCGTGGTTTTCTAGATAAGTTGTTGTAACTAACAACTAACAAGCGGTTCCACACAGTTGCTGCTTACCACACAATGTAAAATTGTAAAAAGCTGCTGACAATTTTCACATTGCAGTTTTTATGAGAAAAGCAGTAAATGCAACAACTTTCACAAGTTTTCGCGGCGCCCCTGGCAAGGTCTCACGGCGCACCAGGGCGCCGCGGCGCCCAGTTTGGGAACCGCTGGTTTAACCAAAACGTTGACTAACGGTGGCACTCTAAGCCAGGGGTGGCGAACCTATGGCACGCGCAGATTTTTTACTGGCACGCTAAATTTTTTGGACAAAAGACAAGGAAATATTTGGGCCGAATCAAAATCAATTTCTTTTGGCACGGAGAATTTAGCCCCTATTTCGCTATTAAATAGGGAAATACGAGATCGAATTGAAGTGAAGACCTTTTTTTTTAGAGAACATTTTGATTTTAGGAAAAAAATCGAGGTATTGAGAATCGCTTGGTTAGTTCTTAGTTGGCTTAATGAATATAAAGTAGCAGTTAATAACAGTTATTTAAAAGTAACAGTTAAGCATATCTCTAGTTCATTGTAATTCGCACGGTACTAACTTGATAAACAGTGTTTTAATATTTTTGCACGTTTACAAAAAAAGTTCACCACCCCTGCTCTAAACCAATCCTTCTCAACCTCTTGATCACGACCCAAAATTGGGTTACCGTTTAATTTGATTGGGTTGCCGACAAGTGTAGTTGTGTAAAAATAAAATCGTTTTGGTTGGGATTCGATTGTGATTTAATTGATTCTTTATTGGGTCATAGTCCCACGCATTTTTGTGAAACAGTATGACAGTGTCGTGCGGTCACGCCATGCAAGTCATGCTTTGCATGGCCAACGAACGTTTGCGTGATGACCTTTTCTTTTAGAGAACACCATAATTTTGCAACAAAAGATGGGTTCGCCAAAACTTTACACTCTATTTCCGCTTAACATTTGCTTCGTCAAAAAAAGGTTGAAAGGCACTGCTCCAAACCCTAACTATGTCTATTACGGGGTCGTTACTTTCAAAAATATAAACAGATAAGTAAAAATATGCTTAAGTGAATTCTTATTGTCAAAGCAGCAAAAATATTTAGTATCGTATATATTTCTTTTTTAGTTCTACACTGTACTAAAAAATGAATCAATTTTGGATTGTTTGCAAGTAGATTAACATTTTCTCAGTAGATTTCGAAATAATTTTGAAATAATGTACTGTGGCACTACTGCTGTGATGTACCAAACTATATTGCACGAAATATTGCGGCCAGATAATTGAATGCCCGATAAACAAGGTGGCGATAACTGTAGAAGTGCTGTAGTTGCCATAACATAAAGTCACTACCCACTTCGCTTCCAATAAATATAAAAACTAAAATGCTATAAAAAATTGTTTTCCTGAATATTGCATCCAACATTTTCTTATAATCAAAATCTAGAATCTAATTATCATTTTGGTTAAAAAATGCAACTAATTTTTTGTATAACTTCTTTATAAACAACTAAATAAATGCATCGAAACATCTAGAAATAGTAAATTCATACGATTATAAGTTTAAATTTTTCCAAATGTATGGTATTTATCGCTTCAATTAATTATTGGCTATTATTTAAAAAAGGATTAACTTCTGTCTGTCTGCGCTTTACGCATGGTCTTCTAAATAGTTAGAAGTCCATGATTTACGGCTTCTAAATTTGATTAATAGGGTAATCCTCACACGGTTCGCAAGTCGTTTTACTGTAAAAAGAAGGTTCGTTTTAATTACGCACTACGAAATTGTTTGTAAAATTTTAATTCTGCAGTTAACAGGATAAAAAGATTGATTCCTAAAAAAAAATATTTTTACTTTGAATCTGTATCGAATTTTTTAGTTTTTGCATCTATAGTGACTACAGGCGTCGGCGACCAATTAAATTAAACGCCCACTTTTGGGTCGCGGCCCAGAGATTAAGAACTTTCACGGCACACAGTGGGAAACCTTGCAATACAAGTCAAAACGACTAATTAACCCCCTAATGACCGCTACCAGAAATACAAGTCAATTTATCGTAATTTTTTAATATTTGGTTATCCTCGACCTAATTTAGAAAAAAATGTTTAAAATTTTTGCCACGCTTTTTTGGTTACCTAGCAACGCAATGTTTCTCTAGAGGAACAATGATGCAATACGGGAGCAGGTCACCTTGAATTTAATTGAAAGACTGAGAAAAAGTAGGGCAAAAAAAGATGAAGACCTTTTTTTTTTTACTTTAGAGAACACCATAATTTTGCGACGGTAATAGAGAAATGAGATCTTCCTTTTAGGGAACAGTATGATTTTGGGACGAAAAGTGAAAAATATGAGACTGCTTATTCGGGACGAAAAGTGGAAAATTAGGGAAAGTGGTTTTTAAGAATGAATTTTTTTCTTTTTACAAACGTCCCGATTTACTACATTGAAAATATGGTATGCTTAGCTATGTGGCCCTCACAGGAAAAAGTTTGGAGACTACTGCTCTAGAAGAACAAAAAAAAGTAAACTATAAAATTATTATTTGAAAGACAAAATCAAGCAAAAACTAATAAACCATTGCGTTTCTAAGACCTTTTAGCTGTCCAAAATGCATATGAAACTTTTTCATATTTTTTTGCTGAGTCAGCATTTCAACCCAAGTCCAGGTCATTTCGATTTGGAAAAAATGGCTATTTCCAATAGACGTTTGAAACGGAAGTTAACGCGATAAAAGAGAAACTTTTTTTGAATGATGTTTCTAGGTCACTAAACTAGGATTATTTCTAAACATTAAATCGATACAAAACAACCCACAAATTTTTTACTCCTTCAATAAGATGTTCCTGTACAGGAACAACGGTCCAAAATGGGTTAAGAAAATTGTAATTGTTCGCATTATAAACTTAACAAGGACGCAAATTTAACTATTTAATTGCAATCTAATAACTGTTTATAGACCAAAGGTAAGGAGACCAAAAGAATCTAATAATTGTTTATAGACCAAAGGGGAGCTTGTCCGAAAACGAGGTTTCAACCTCACCACCGGTGACATCAAGCAAAGCAGGCTACGCCGTCTAAAAACGGCGTTCCTCAGGGATCGGTCTTGGTTCCCCTTCTATTTAACATTTATACGTACGATCTGCCTTCCATGATTTCTAGAAAGTTTGCTTGTGCTGATGGTGTAGCATTGTTGCACTCTTCTGGAAATTGGAAAGACTTGGAGGAGACTTTAAGCCAAGACATGTCTACACTTTCAGCGTATCTCCAGAGTTGGAGGTTGAAGCTCAGTCACACTAAGACGGTCACACTCAGTCACACTAACAATATTGATGTAGCGTTTTCCAAGAAACATGGCTCAAAGACAGTGACAAAAGCGTTTATTCTGGTTTTGTCACTGCCTTTGAGCCATGTTTATCTAATACGGTTAATAATAAGGAATATGGTTTTTGAATTCATAAACGCATTTGACAAAAAGGTTGTAATGGAGATGGACTTGTAATTATTTATAAACCCAACCTTAAGATTACTAAAGTTTTATTATAGGATTGCAAAAAATGGAAAAGTTTTTAGAAGGTAAAGTAAATATAAAAAGCTTTATCTTAAATCTTGTAAATGTTTACAGTCCTTCTTACTCAACTAAGAGCAAATTTAACTATTTCTTGATTTTCTTAACAACTTGGAAGACTTTCATTCTGCCATAGCCCCACTTCCTGGTGATCTATTACTGTGTGGGGACTTCAACTTATATCTGGAATTACTTACAGATTTTAACACCTCCAATTTCTACAACCTTTTAAAACAATTTTCTTTTGAACAACTTATTAAGTCTGTTACTTATATATAAGGTGGTGTCCTTGACTTAATTATAAAAAGTAATGCTCTTGAAATATTTGGCCAAACTATTATTGACTATGTATTTCAAACTGATCATAATCTTATTCTTTATTAAAATTCCAAGTCATATTGATTCAGATAATTCCATAAGAATTCTGTCCAGAAATTTTCACAGTTTAGACTATGATAATCTCAGAAAAGATATACTAAAAAGTCCTTTATGTGATAAACCTCTTTTTGAGAATCTCGCTCTTGATTCTGCTATTGACCTATATAATAATATACTAAAGTAAACTTTTTGACAGACATTGTCCAAAGATAATCAAAGTTTATAAAACCAAAATTAAGAAAACAAAATGGTACACTGATTAACTTCATTCCAAGAAGAAAGCTAAGTGACAAGCAGAAAGAAAATAGAAAAAGTATCAGACAAATGAAAATTTAACTGCCTTTGAAACATTGAAAAAAGAATATTTTTTATGCTTAAAAGCAGTGCCGGCGCTAGGCCAGCTGAGGCCCCCCCCGAAAACTATACGTGGGCCCCTTTATCCGCAAACAAAGTGAACCGTAAAAATTATACAAAATGCGATTGCGTCCAATTTTGCGTCTACGTACCCTAGTTTGAAATCTACGTACGTAATTTGATACGACATTTTCGTACGTAAATCGCATCGTATTCTGTGTAAAGCCTCCTTAAGTCCTTAAGCCAATCGCTGGTCGATGAAGAAACTGACTCTGACTCGTCTAATGAAAATAAATTTCTGTGCAATTGATTCTTAACATTAATCTACAACACAAAGAAGATAACGTATATTTAATACAGGTTTCAAAATGTTTTTCGGCGAGCCTTTTCAGCAGCAAACACATCAATTATGCGGTCGAGATCTAAATCTCGTACGCAAGAGCTTTCTATCGAAATTGTAGCTAGAGATGTTAGCCTTTCGTCCATCATGGTGGATCGATGGAAGGTTTTGATTAGCTTCAGTTTGCTGAAACTTCTCTCAGCGCCAGCTACTGAGACCGGGCAGGTCAACAAAACTCGAAGAGCTATGGACAAATTTGGATATACTTCCAGCATATGCTTTCGATAGATATAGCTCAGAAAATCGTTGGCTGTTTTGAGATCTTCTTTATTTTCTTTCACGATGACCACGAACCGTTCCAACTCCTCATTCATTTCCACAGGGTCAATATCGCCCATTGTTTCATAAAATTTTTGGCATGCATTAAGTAAACGATTGTGCCCGTATACTTGCAATAAACTTTCTTGATTATAAAGAAAATTAAAAATTGCACCCACAGTGTGCATTTGCTTGAAGCGTTCTTTTAAAGAAGATAGAGCATGATCCATTAGTGGCAAAAAAAAATTTGCTTTGAATTTTTCTTCTGGCGACATCTCGCTACCTTCATCTTCTGCTTCGTATTCGAACAGCCTCCTTCTTCTTCTGGTTCTACTCTCAGCGAAACTCCTCTCAATTTGCAAACCTTCAGCAATTTCACGTGCCGTGGCTACCGCGCCGCTGTACCCGTCTTCGCGATATTTCTTTAAAACTTCCTCAGTTGCTTTGATTTCTTTTTCAACTACTTCCATAGAAACACCAGTGGTTTGCATAACTTTGCTCGTCTTGTTGATGTGAAAAAGAATATCATGCCAAACTACAATTGACAAAATGAAGCTCCATGTTTCAATTCGAAGTATCAATGAACGAACATCATTGATTGTTTGACCATCTTTTTTTTCGAAGCAGTAGTTTTCCAATTCCTTCAATGCTTTTATCACTTCAGCCAAATGGTATCGTAAAGGTGAGATGCAATTGATGCGACTCTCCCAGCGAGTAGCTGATTGGGATTTGAGTGAGAGCGGAACATTCTTTTTTAGTATCGTCCATCGTTGCGTTGAAGAGGAAAACAGTGAATACAATTGCGTTAACACACCAAAAAATACCAATGCTTCAGTAGAAGATTTCACACTGTCGACTACAACTAAATTAAGCGAATGATTAGCACACGGAACATACAGCGCTTTTGGATTGATTTTCAGTACTCTCGCTTGAAAACCAGCTTCTTTTCCTTTCATGTTCGCCCCATTATCGTAGCACTGGCCTCGACAGTCAGCAAGATCTAGTCTTAATTCTTCGGAGCGCTTTAAAAAGACATTGAGCAAACCTTCGCCAGTGCTGTTATTGACACTCAAATAGCCAAAAAATGCCTCTTTTACTCTTGCACCGTGTTCATCATCACATTGAACGAAACGAAAAATGACGGTCATTTGTTCTTGATGTGATATATCCGGAGTACAATCAAGAATTATAGAGTAATATTTGGCTTGTTTCAGCTGCGTGAGAAGTGCGTTTTCAGTTTCTTTTGCAACTAAATTTATCAGCTCGTTCTGAATACTTTTGCTCAAATAGTGTTGGTTAGTTTTGTGCCGGATAATCCTATTTTGCAACTCATTCAAGACGGGATCTCTCTTCGCCAGTAGTTCAAATAAACCCAAAAAATTTCCATTTTGCGATGATCCCAGTGTTTCGTCGGATCCTCTAAAAGCCAAATTTCTTTCACCCAAAAATATTACGATGTCTATTAGACGCTCCAAAACATTCCTCCAAAATGTTCTTTCTGCAAGAAAAATCTTCATTGCTTGTTTATCCACCGTAGATTGAGTGTTAATACCCTCCTTAAGCAAAAGCCATTGGTTAAAACTCTTTTTATGAGAAGCACCGTTTTCATGATCCTTTAACTTCTTGGAAAACCCTTCCCATGTATTGATGCCCCTACTAAACGGACTAGCTAAGTTGCCAAAAAGTTTGCAGCTGAAGCAGAATGCTTTGTCAGAATCTTCAGAGTACATCAGCCATGACCGAGGAACAGCCTCGCCATTACTCAAAATGCGTTTGTAATGAATAGAAGAAAATCGTCTTCTAGCTGCGTTGTATGGAAAATTTGTTACAACTTGCCGAGGTCCTCTTCTGATGATGTCAACCCGTTGCGGATCTGATATGACGTCAGGCCACTTCGCTGGGTCCCTATGGAGAGGGTCAAACGAACTGTGGGGAAGTGACGATGAAGTATCGATGGCCGCATTTTTTGCCCCCATAGACGTACATGGCACTGATGGTAGATTTAGTTCAACCGATTCACACAAGACATTTTCTGATTCTGCAGTTGACGCTGCTGCTGCTGAAACTAAGCTCAAAGTATCGCTGATAGGGACGGCTGGCAAAGTAGCACTATCTGTTTCAGTTTCTGCTCTGCTAACGGAAAAAAACTGTGTTAATTTGGTAAGCTTTTTAACTGATTCCTGAGCAGCAGCTGCTTCTTTTCTTTTCTGTGCTCCACTTTTCTGGCGTTTCATGTTTCCGATAGACTATTTTTAAAAAATAGCTTCTAAATTATATATGCACGTAATTGGCTATTTTAACTTCGAATTAACTCTAAAATCGATTAATATATTTTAATATATTTTCAACTTCGAATTAACTCTAAGCATTGTCACAATTAAACTATAAATATTGAAAAACTAACTTCATATCTTTCTTAATCTAAAAATGCAGTAATCTATTTACTGTACTCTGTTTCCTTCACAGTAGCTGCAACCAACGAACTGGTCAGCTTTTTGGCAATTAGCTTCAAAAATTCATCATCTGACTATGACGTAACTATACGGCTTCTGACTGACTGACTAAATGGTTGTAAAGTTACTTTTAAAGGCAAAAGCACTCGTTAAGAAAATTTGACTTATCTTATACGATACAAATGAGTCAAAGCCTCGAAAGCAATCAGAATCGAAACATGAAACAGTAGATCAAAATACTCAACGTCGAAACTTGAATATTGGTCTTTGGTTGGTATTCAATGGGCGGGGCCCCTGACCAGGCCTGGGCCCCCCCCGACCGGGGGGTTCGGGGGGCGGTTCCGCCGGCCCTGCTTAAAAGCACCCGTGAAACTTATTACAACACAGACTTGGGATGTATTTGTAATTTAAAATACAAATATGTATTTGAAATACAAAATACAGTAGTTTGTATTTGCATTTAAATGCATATATTTTTGTGTATTTTGTATTTGTATTTAAATGCTTTATACAACCAGTATTTTATATTTTCAGAAATTTTTAAATACATTTTTTTAAATACATTTGTTACCATGCAATCTTTGCACGCTTTGACTTCGAACAAGAAAAAAAGTTTCAGCTTTTTTTTGTGACAATTTATAAACAAGAAATGGCAAGCTCATAGTTTATTTTAGCTTATTCAACAAAAAAACGTTGTTTTTTGTCACTCAATAAATCCTTATGTAACAAATTTTGAACGACAGATGTATTTTTGCTAAAGCATAAAATTACTCCGGTATTATGTTTCAGCAAAATATTGTCAATTGGTTTATTTATATTTTTTCACTTTAGCAAATAAAAATGTATCACACAGTTTTTTTATGCATTTCGTGTAATAAGCAATAAAATATTTTTACAAACACATCACCGTCCAAACGGCACAGCAATAAATTCATTTTTCTTTTATTTATCCTTCTTACAAAAAAGCGTCGGAGGCACTCTAAATACAGATACTGCCAAGCAATTACCTCGACTTGCTTGTGGAGATGACTAAATATTACTGTCCAGAGTCCACTTTAAATTTTATATGTATGTATATTTGTAGCTTTTTTATTATAGGCATAGCAGAAATCTACAGTTGCCTGCTAAATTCACCACACAGCAGAAAGTGCTGTAAATTTACTTTTTCAAGGACATAATCTTTTAAGATTTGTGGCTATTATTACATTAAACAACTTATCTCTATTTCATTCGTTACGGGCTTTCAAATGTTTTTTGCTGATTAAAAATTCTGACTTCAAAGGAACAAGCAGCCGTATATAAAGAACTTGCGCATTTGCTGGAGCATTGTTACATAAACCAGAAACATCAAAGGGTTTTTCAGGAAGTTCAGCCAAAAAAATTTGCTAAGTTTGTTTTTCTGCTCACTTTGAGTCTTTGATAGGGTGTTCAGACTGTTTTGACAGGGTGCATGCACAGAGCAGGATAAGAGTTGAGACAGTTAAAAGCAGATATAGCAGAATTTGTCTAAACTGGCTGCACAAAATGACTTCAAAAACGCCTTTAATCCAATTAGGAAAACTATTTCAAGTGACTGAAGAAAGTTCTGATGGTAAAATAAAAGCTAAATGTTGTGTCTGCCCTGATAGCAAGCCACCTTTATCAGGATCAAAAAAAGCAACTTCAAATTTTTTGTTGCATTTAAAACCAAAGCATCCAGCATAAGCTACAGAGTTTGAAAAATCAAAGAAAGTACGTCAGGACGGTTCTCAGAAAGAGAAAACAATCAAAACTACGCAAACAACTATATTTGAATTATGCAAGTCGAAAAAGATAACTCAAGATGCTGCTTCAAAAGCAATTGTTAATTTAGTAGTTAAATGCAGTTTACCCTTGTCCTTGGTTGAAGCAGAATCTTTTCAACAGTTAGTAAGTACACTGTCTTCTGGAACGTGCAAGTCCATAAGCAGGAAAATTTTTAGTGCAAAAATTGACAAACAGTTTGAGGCTGTTATGATCAATATTAAAAAAGCGCTTTCTTCAAAGGATTATGTTTGCACAACAGCTGACATTTGGTCACAGAGAAAAAGAAGCTTCCTTGCCATGACTGCTCATGTCATTGATCCAGACACACTGCAGAGAGAGTTCTTTGCAATTGCTTGCGAAAGGTTTTTAGGGACACACTCATTTGATTCAATTGCTGAAAAAATTCAAGAACTTCATGATAAAATTGGTCTTGATTACAAAAAAGTTACTTGTACCATAATAGACAATGCCAGTAATTTTGCAAAAACTTTTCGTAAGTTTGCCTTCAAAGAGCAAAATAAAAATGACGATCAGGAGAGCAGTGAAGATGAAGTAAATTTTGAAAGCATCAATGGCATGGTCACGTTCACTGGTGAAAATGATGAAGAGCTTTTTGTTTTGCCCACACAAGAAAGATGTTTCGCTCATACACTCAGTTTAATACCGACTACAGATATCAAGAAAACCTCTTACCCAGCATTGCACAAAAAATTTTTATGTCATCATTTGAAAAAGCCACTGCGATTTGGAATAAGTGCAATCTTCCTAAGTCGGCTGAAATCATTTTCAAAATTTGCAAGCGGAATCTAGTTACACCATGCATTACAAGATGGAATTCTCTTTTTGACAGCTTACCAGGCTTGTCCATGGGACATATTTTTCTGTCCCATCCCATCCCATCCCACAGCAAATTATGTCTATCCCATCCCATCCCATCCCATGGGATTACCATCGGAATACAGTTCAATAAAAATAATTAAATTTATAAAAATTTAGGTTTATTGTCTACTAAATAGGACGATATGCAGTGATGGCATTCAAAATTTTAAGAATAGGTTCTCTTTTATATTTTCTCCGAAAATTAGGGTGTTCTCTAAAAAAAAAAAAGGTCTTCACTTCGATTTCTTCTCTAATTTTTCTATTTTCTCCCAAAATTAAGATGTTCTCTAAAAAAAAAAAAAAAAGAAAGGTCTTCACTCAGAATCGTTCTTTACACTCTAAACAAACATCTGCAGCAGATTGAAACTGTTACATTAAAACAGAGATATTGAAATACATAGATTACGTAAAGTAAAAACCGCTTCGCTTTTTCATAAATTGCCAACAACAGATAAAGATATAATGTTACGCACAAAACGTAATCTTATATAAAAAAAGACTATTTGTATTTATTTTCCGGTGTCCCACCACAAAATAGATAATAGATACAAGTATATGAAGAAAAAAGGAGAGTAAAAAACATTTGAAAGGTAAAAAAGTATAAAACTCTGACGTAATCAAGTTGCTATGACATGGCTACACTCCCATGGGAAATAAAAATGTGTGCTGTCCCATCCCATCCCATCCCATGGGATGATTCCCATGGACAAGCCTGCAGCTTACAATGTCTGCTAAAATTTTAGCAGTGTACCTTGAGTGAAGTGAAATTTTTGCGTGAATATTGCACTATGCTTGAACCAGGGCTGCGAACTCGAAGCATTTTTAATCGAGTTCGAGTTCGATTTCGAGTTCACAAAAAATTTGCAAGTCCGAGTTCGAGTTCTTTAAATTTCAATTTTTCGAGTTCGAGTTCGAGTTCGAGTTCACAAAATAGAGTTGAAAAAATACAGTCGGAATAGAGTTAAGAGAATAATTCAACCGCGAAAAACTGAGCACATGTTAAAAATGCTTTGTCATCAACGTTACCAATTTTAATCTATTATTAAACGAAATAAAAGAGGATAGCAAATTATAATTTGGCACCAACGCTGAGAAATGTTATAGTCAAATTTACTCATTAAATGAACTCAAAAATCACAAACTTTTTTCAAGTTCGAGTTCAAGTTCGAGTTCAGAAATTTTTATTTTTCGAGTTCGAGTTCGAGTTCGGCCAAAATTGCCGTGTTCTTCGAGTTCGAGTTCGAGTTCGAGTTCGCAGCCCTGGCTTGAACCTATCGCCATGGCTATTGACAAGGTTTAAGAAGAGCAATTTTCGTTTTATGGCTATGCAATCCCTGTGCTGCGACAGACAGAAACTTCACTCAAAACAATTCAGGATCAATCTTTAAAGTACAATGCTCCACTTGTTCAAACTGCTTTGAAAGGAATGCAAAAAAGATTCCAGCCGTAACTTCAACAAGATTTTATGGTGGTAAAAGATGCCCTTTTAGCCACAATATCACATCCTTATTTTAAGTTAAAACATATTTTGAAAGAAAAAAGAGATGCACTCAAACAAGAACTGATTGACACAGCTAACAAACTAAGTTAAAATGTTTCAGAAGCCTTTAAATGCAACAAAAGTAGTAATACCTTTTTTCACTGGCCAGACGACGAAAAAGAAATTCCAAAAGCACAGAAAAATCTAACTTTTATTGAAGTACTTTAATTTTTGGAAGACCCAAATATTAAACTGGAATCACTGCATCGCTATCTGAAAATCAAAAACGTTTTTTTGAAATTTAACACATCACTGATATCGTCAGCACCCGTTCAGCGTCTCTTCTCATTTGCTTCTTTCATTTTACAAGGACGCAGGGGAAGGCTGGCTGATAAGAACTTTGAAAAGTTAACTTTACTGAAAGCAAACAAATGCAAAACTGCTGATATGCATGATTAGTGGATAATAAACCGGTATTACTAAAACCCAAGCTACACCGTTCTACACCAAGCTACGTGCAAGCTACGCCAAGCTACAACCAAGCTACACTAAGCTACACCTGAACATAATTACTAAATACCAAGCTACACCTCAATTCAACAACAAACTTGTTATTTTTGTGTCAAAACCCAACTACTATCATAGTACAACACATAAAACGTCAATTTAAATTGTTACTAACATGATAGATGTGTTTTGAAACTATTTTACAAACTGAAGTTCGACAGAAAAACCTTAAAAATTAGTCGCGTAGAAATGCGCAGCTTACTAAAATAACAACATACCAAGCTACACCTCAGTTTAATGACAAACTTATTATTTTTGTGTCAAAACCCAACTACTATCATAGTACAACACATAAAACGTCAATTTAAATTGTTACTATCATGTTAGATATGTTTTTAAACTATTTTACAAACTGAAGTTCGACAGAAAAACCTTAAAGATTAATCGCGAAAAAATGCTAGCTTGGTAAATAAAAACATACCAAGCTACACCTCAGTTTAATGACAAACTTATTATTTTTGTGTCAAAACCCAACTACTATCATAGTACAACACATGAAACGTCAATATAAATTGTTACTAACATGTTAGATATGTTTTTAAACTATTTTACAAACTGAAGTTCGACAGAAAAACCTTAAAAATTAGTCGCGTAGAAATGCGCAGCTTACTAAAATAACAACATATCAAGCTACACCTCAGTTTAATGATAAACTTATTATTTTTGTGTCAAAACCCAACTACTATCATAGTACAACACACAAAACATCGATTTCATTTCTTACTAACATGTTAAATATATTTTGAAACTATTTTACAAACTGAAGTTTGACAAAAAAACCTTAAAGATTAATCGTGTCAAAATGCGTAGCTTACTAAAATAAAAACATACCAAGCTACACCTCAGTTTAATGATAAACTTATTATTTTTGTGTCAAAACCCAACTACTATCATAGTACAACACATAAAACATCAATTTAAATTGTTACTATCATGTTAGATGTGTTTTTAAACTATTTTAAAAACTGAAGTTCGACAGAAAAACCTTAAAGATTAGTCGCGTAAAAATGGGTAGCTTGGTAAATAAAAACATACCAAGCTACACCTCAGTTTAATGATAAACTTATTATTTTTGTGTCAAAACCCAACTACTATCATAGTACAACACACAAAACATCGATTTCATTTCTTACTAACATGTTAAATATATTTTGAAACTATTTTACAAACTGAAGTTCGACAGAAAAACCTTAAAAATTAGTCGTGTAAAAATGCGTAGCTTGGTAAATAAAAACATACCAAGCTACACCTCAGTTTAATGATAAACTTATTATTTTTGTGTCAAAACCCAACTACTATCATAGTACAACACATAAAACGTCAATATAAACTGTTACTAACATGTTAGATGTGTTTTTAAACTATTTTACAAACTGAAGTTCGACAGAAAAACCTTAAAGATTAGTCGTGTAAAAATGCGTAGCTTGGTAAATAAAAACATACCAAGCTACACCTCAGTTTAATGATAAACTTATTATTTTTGTGTCAAAACCCAACTACTATCATAGTACAACACATAAAACGTTTTATTGTTACTAACATGTTAGATATGTTTTGAAACTATTTTACAAACTGAAGTTCGACAGAAAAACCTTAAAGATTAGTCGTGTAAAAATGCGTAGCTTGGTAAATAAAAACATACCAAGCTACACCTCAGTTTAATGATAAACTTATTATTTTTGTGTCAAAACCCAACTACTATCATAGTACAACACATAAAACGTTTTATTGTTACTAACATGTTAGATATGTTTTGAAACTATTTTACAAACTGAAGTTCGACAGAAAAACCTTAAAAATTAGTCGTGTAAAAATGCGTAGCTTGGTAAATAAAAACATACCAAGCTACACCTCAGTTTAATGATAAACTTATTATTTTTGTGTCAAAACCCAACTACTATCATAGTACAACACACAAAACATCGATTTCATTTCTTACTAACATGTTAAATATATTTTGAAACTATTTTACAAACTAAAGTTCGACAGAAAAACCTTAAAAATTAGTCGCGTAAAAATGCGTAGCTTGGTAAATAAAAACATACCAAGCTACACCTCAGTTTAATGACAAACTTATTATTTTTGTGTCAAAACCCAACTACTATCATAGTACAACACATGAAACGTCAATTTAAATTGCTACTATCATGTTAAATGTGTTTTTGAACTATTTTACAAACTGAAGTTCGACAGAAAAACCTTAAAGATTAATCGCGTAAAAATGCGTAGCTTGGTAAATAAAAACATACCAAGCTACACCTCAGTTTAATGATAAACTTATTATTTTTGTGTCAAAACCCAACTACTATCATAGTACAACACATAAAACGTCAATTTAAATTGTTACTAACATGTTAGATATGTTTTTAAACTATTTTACAAACTGAAGTTCGACAGAAAAACCTTAAAAATTAGTCGCGTAAAAATGCGTAGCTTGGTAAATAAAAACATACCAAGCTACACCTCAGTTTAATGATAAACTTATTATTTTTGTGTCAAAACCCAACTACTATCATAGTACAACACATGAAACGTCAATAGAAATTGTTACTAACATGTTAGAATATGTTTTGAAACTATTTTACAAACTGAAGTTTGACAGAAAAACCTTAAAAATTAGTCGCGTAGAAATGCGCAGCTTACTAAAATAACAACATATCAAGCTACACCTCAGTTTAATGATAAACTTATTATTTTTGTGTCAAAACCCAACTACTATCATAGTACAACACATAAAACGTCAATTTAAATTGCTACTATCATGTTAAATGTGTTTTTAAACTATTTTACAAACTAAAGTTCGACAAAAAAACCGTAACAATTAAACTCGTAGAAATGCGTAGCTTGGTAAATAAAAACATACCAAGCTACACCTCAGTTTAATGATAAACTTATTATTTTTGTGTCAAAACCCAACTACTATCATAGTAGAACACATAAAACATCGATTTCATTTCTTACTAACATGTTAAATATATTTTGAAACTATTTTACAAACTGAAGTTCGACAAAAAAACCTTAAAGATTAGTCGCGTAAAAATGGGTAGCTTGGTAAATAAAAACATACCAAGCTACACCTCAGTTTAATGATAAACTTATTATTTTTGTGTCAAAACCCAACTACTATCATAGTACAACACATGAAACGTCAATATAACTTGTTACTAACATGTTAAATATATTTTGAAACTGTTTTACAAACTGAAGTTCGACAGAAAAACCTTAAAAATTAGTCGTGTAAAAATGCGTAGCTTGGTAAATAAAAACATACCAAGCTACACCTCAGTTTAATGATAAACTTATTATTTTTGTGTCAAAACCCAACTACTATCATAGTACAACACATAAAACATCGATTTCATTTCTTACTAACATGTTAAATATATTTTGAAACTATTTTACAAACTGAAGTTCGACAGAAAAACCTTAAAGATTAATCGTGTAAAAATGCGTAGCTTGGTAAATAAAAACATACCAAGCTACACCTCAGTTTAATGATAAACTTATTGTTTTTGTGTCAAAACCCAACTACTATCATAGTAGAACACTTAAAACGTCAATTTAAATTGCTACTATCATGTTAAATATGTTTTGAAACTATTTTACAAACTAAAGTTCGACAAAAAAACCGTAACAATTAAACCGTAGAAATGCGTAGCTTGTTAAATAAAAACATACCAAGTTACACCTCAGTTTAATGATAAACTTATTATTTTTGTGTCAAAACCCAACTACTATCATAGTAGAACACATAAAACGTCAATTTAAATTGCTACTATCATGTTAAATGTGTTTTTAAACTATTTTACAAACTAAAGTTCGACAAAAAAACCGTAACAATTAAACTCGTAGAAATGCGTAGCTTGGTAAATAAAAACATACCAAGCTACACCTCAGTTTAATGATAAACTTATTATTTTTGTGTCAAAACCCAACTACTATCATAGTAGAACACATAAAACATCGATTTCATTTCTTACTTACATGTTAAATATATTTTGAAACTATTTTACAAACTGAAGTTCGACAGAAAACCTTAAAGATTAGTCGTGTAAAAATGCGTAGCTTGGTAAATAAAAACATATCAAGCTACACCTCAGTTTAATGATAAACTTATTGTTTTTGTGTCAAAACCCAACTACTATCATAGTACAACACATAAAATGTCAATTTAAATTGCTACTATCATGTTAAATGTGTTTTGAAACTATTTTACAAACTAAAGTTTGACAAAAAAACCGTAACAATTAAACTCGTAGAAATGCGTAGCTTGGTAAATAAAAACATACCAAGCTACACCTCAGTTTAATGATAAACTTATTATTTCTGTGTCAAAACCCAACTACTATCATAGTACAACACATAAAACGTCAATTTAAATTGTTACTAACATGTTAGATATGTTTTTAAACTATTTTACAAATTGAAGTTTGACAGAAAAACCTTAAAGATTAGTCGCGTAAAAATGCGTAGCTTGGTAAATAAAAACATACCAAGCTACACCTCAGTTTAATGACAAACTGATTATTTTTGTGTCAAAACCCAACTACTATCATAGTACAACACATGAAACGTCAATATAAATTGTTACTAACATGTTAGATATGTTTTGAAACTATTTTGCAAACTGAAGTTTGACAGAAAAACCTTAAAAATTAGTCGCGTAGAAATGCGCAGCTTACTAAAATAACAACATACCAAGCTACACCTCAGTTTAATGATAAACTTATTATTTTTGTGTCAAAACCCAACTACTATCATAGTACAACACATAAAACGTCAATTAAATTGTTACTATCATGTTAGATGTGTTTTGAAACTATTTTAAAAACTGAAGTTTGACAGAAAAACCTTAAAGATTAATCGCGTAAAAATGCGTAGCTTGGTAAATAAAAACATACCAAGTTACACCTCAGTTTAATGATAAACTTATTATTTTTGTGTCAAAACCCAACTACTATCATAGTACAACACACAAAACATCGATTTCATTTCTTACTAACATGTTAAATATATTTTGAAACTATTTTACAAACTGAAGTTCGACAGAAAAACCTTAAAAATTAGTCGTGTAAAAATGCGTAGCTTGGTAAATAAGAACATACCAAGCTACACCTCAATTTAATGATAAACTTATTATTTTTGTGTCAAAACCCAACTACTATCATAGTAGAACACATAAAACGTTAATTTAACTTGTTACTAACATGTAAGATGTGTTTTTAAACTATTTTACAAACTGAAGTTCGACAGAAAAACCTTAAAAATTAGTCGCGTAAAAATGCGTAGCTTGGTAAATAAAAATATACCAAGCTACACCTCAGTTTAATGATAAACTTATTATTTTTGTGTCAAAACCCAACTATTATCATAGTAGAACACATAAAACGTTAATTTAAATTGTTACTATCATGTTAAATGTGTTTTTAAACTATTTTACAAACTGAAGTTCGACAGAAAAACCTTAAAGATTAGTCGTGTAAAAATGCGTAGCTTGGTAAATAAAAACATACCAAGCTACACCTCAGTTTAATGATAAACTTATTGTTTTTGTGTCAAAACCCAACTACTATCATAGTACAACACGTAAAACGTCAATATAAATTGCTACTATCATGTTAAATGTGTTTTTGAACTATTTTACAAACTGAAGTTTGACAGAAAAACCGTAACAATTAAACTCGTAGAATTGCGTAGCTTGGTAAATAAAAACATACCAAGCTACACCTCAGTTTAATGATAAACTTATTATTTTTGTGTCAAAACCCAACTACTATCATAGTACAACACATGAAACGTCAATTTAAATTGTTACTATCATGTTAAATGTGTTTTGAAACTATTTTACAAACTGAAGTTCGACAGAAAAACCTAAACAATTAAACCCGTAGAAATGCGTAGCTTGGTAAATAGAAACATACCAAGCTACACCTCAGTTTAATGATAAACTTATTATTTTTGTGTCAAAACCCAACTACTATCATAGTACAACACGTAAAACGTCAATTTAGATTGTTACTAACATGTTAGATGTGTTTTTAAACTATTTTACAAACTAAAGTTCGACAGAAAAACCTTAAAGATTAGTCGCGTAAAAATGCGTAGCTTGGTAAATAAAAACATACCAAGCTACACCTCAGTTTAATGATAAACTTATTATTTTTGTGTCAAAACCCAACTACTATCATAGTAGAACACATAAAACATCGATTTCATTTCTTACTAACATGTTAAATATATTTTGAAACTATTTTACAAACTGAAGTTCGACAGAAAAACCTTAAAGATTAGTCGCGTAAAAATGCGTAGCTTGGTAAATAAAAACATACCAAGCTACACCTCAGTTTAATGATAAACTTATTATTTTTGTGTCAAAACCCAACTACTATCATAGTACAACACATGAAACGTCAATATAACTTGTTACTAACATGTTAAATATATTTTGAAACTATTTTACAAACTGAAGTTCGACAGAAAAACCTTAAAAATTAGTCGTGTAAAAATGCGTAGCTTGGTAAATAAAAACATACCAAGCTACACCTCAGTTTAATGATAAACTTATTATTTTTGTGTCAAAACCCAACTACTATCATAGTACAACACATAAAACATCGATTTCATTTCTTACTAACATGTTAAATATATTTTGAAACTATTTTACAAACTGAAGTTCGACAGAAAAACCTTAAAGATTAATCGTGTAAAAATGCGTAGCTTGGTAAATAAAAACATACCAAGCTACACCTCAGTTTAATGATAAACTTATTGTTTTTGTGTCAAAACCCAACTACTATCATAGTAGAACACTTAAAACGTCAATTTAAATTGCTACTATCATGTTAAATATGTTTTGAAACTATTTTACAAACTAAAGTTTGACAAAAAAACCGTAACAATTAAACCGTAGAAATGCGTAGCTTGTTAAATAAAAACATACCAAGTTACACCTCAGTTTAATGATAAACTTATTATTTTTGTGTCAAAACCCAACTACTATCATAGTAGAACACATAAAACGTCAATTTAAATTGCTACTATCATGTTAAATGTGTTTTTAAACTATTTTACAAACTAAAGTTCGACAAAAAAACCGTAACAATTAAACTCGTAGAAATGCGTAGCTTGGTAAATAAAAACATACCAAGCTACACCTCAGTTTAATGATAAACTTATTATTTTTGTGTCAAAACCCAACTACTATCATAGTAGAACACATAAAACATCGATTTCATTTCTTACTTACATGTTAAATATATTTTGAAACTATTTTACAAACTGAAGTTCGACAGAAAACCTTAAAGATTAGTCGTGTAAAAATGCGTAGCTTGGTAAATAAAAACATATCAAGCTACACCTCAGTTTAATGATAAACTTATTGTTTTTGTGTCAAAACCCAACTACTATCATAGTACAACACATAAAATGTCAATTTAAATTGCTACTATCATGTTAAATGTGTTTTGAAACTATTTTACAAACTAAAGTTTGACAAAAAAACCGTAACAATTAAACTCGTAGAAATGCGTAGCTTGGTAAATAAAAACATACCAAGCTACACCTCAGTTTAATGATAAACTTATTATTTCTGTGTCAAAACCCAACTACTATCATAGTACAACACATAAAACGTCAATTTAAATTGTTACTAACATGTTAGATATGTTTTTAAACTATTTTACAAATTGAAGTTTGACAGAAAAACCTTAAAGATTAGTCGCGTAAAAATGCGTAGCTTGGTAAATAAAAACATACCAAGCTACACCTCAGTTTAATGACAAACTGATTATTTTTGTGTCAAAACCCAACTACTATCATAGTACAACACATGAAACGTCAATATAAATTGTTACTAACATGTTAGATATGTTTTGAAACTATTTTACAAACTGAAGTTTGACAGAAAAACCTTAAAAATTAGTCGCGTAGAAATGCGCAGCTTACTAAAATAACAACATACCAAGCTACACCTCAGTTTAATGATAAACTTATTATTTTTGTGTCAAAACCCAACTACTATCATAGTACAACACATAAAACGTCAATTAAATTGTTACTATCATGTTAGATGTGTTTTGAAACTATTTTACAAACTGAAGTTTGACAGAAAAACCTTAAAGATTAATCGCGTAAAAATGGGTAGCTTGGTAAATAAAAACATACCAAGCTACACCTCAGTTTAATAATAAACTTATTATTTTTGTGTCAAAACCCAACTACTATCATAGTACAACACACAAAACATCGATTTCATTTCTTACTAACATGTTAAATATATTTTGAAACTATTTTACAAACTGAAGTTCGACAGAAAAACCTTAAAAATTAGTCGTGTAAAAATGCGTAGCTTGGTAAATAAGAACATACCAAGCTACACCTCAGTTTAATGATAAACTTATTATTTTTGTGTCAAAACCCAACTACTATCATAGTAGAACACATAAAACGTTAATTTAACTTGTTACTAACATGTAAGATGTGTTTTTAAACTATTTTACAAACTGAAGTTCGACAGAAAAACCTTAAAGATTAGTCGTGTAAAAATGCGTAGCTTGGTAAATAAAAACATACCAAGCTACACCTCAGTTTAATGATAAACTTATTATTTTTGTGTCAAAACCCAACTATTATCATAGTAGAACACATAAAACGTTAATTTAAATTGTTACTATCATGTTAAATGTGTTTTTAAACTATTTTACAAACTGAAGTTCGACAGAAAAACCTTAAAGATTAGTCGTGTAAAAATGCGTAGCTTGGTAAATAAAAACATACCAAGCTACACCTCAGTTTAATGATAAACTTATTATTTTTGTGTCAAAACCCAACTACTATCATAGTACAACACGTAAAACGTCAATATAAATTGCTACTATCATGTTAAATGTGTTTTTGAACTATTTTACAAACTGAAGTTTGACAGAAAAACCGTAACAATTAAACTCGTAGAATTGCGTAGCTTGGTAAATAAAAACATACCAAGCTACACCTCAGTTTAATGATAAACTTATTATTTTTGTGTCAAAACCCAACTACTATCATAGTAGAACACATGAAACGTCAATTTAAATTGTTACTATCATGTTAAATGTGTTTTGAAACTATTTTACAAACTGAAATTCGACAGAAAAACCTAAACAATTAAACCCGTAGAAATGCGTAGCTTGGTAAATAGAAACATACCAAGCTACACCTCAGTTTAATGATAAACTTATTATTTTTGTGTCAAAACCCAACTACTATCATAGTACAACACGTAAAACGTCAATTTAGATTGTTACTAACATGTTAGATGTGTTTTTAAACTATTTTACAAACTAAAGTTCGACAGAAAAACCTTAAAAATTAGTCGCGTAAAAATGCGTAGCTTGGTAAATAAAAACATACCAAGCTACACCTCAGTTTAATGATAAACTTATTATTTTTGTGTCAAAACCCAACTACTATCATAGTAGAACTCACAAAACGTCGATTTAAGTTGTTTCAACAATTTAGATTTGTTTTTAAACTATTTTACAAACTGAAGTTTGATAGAAAAACCTTAAAAATTAGTCGCGTAGAAATGCGTAGCTTGGTAAATAAAAACATACCTCAGTTTAATGATAAACTTATTATTTTTGTGTCAAAACCCAACTACTATCATAATAGAACACAACGTCGATTTAAATTGCTGCTAACAATTTAGATGTGTTTTGAAACTATTTTACAAACTGAAGTTCGACAGAAAAACCTTAAAAATTAGTCGCGTAGAAATGCGTAGCTTGGTAAATAAGAACATACCTCAGTTTAATGATAAACTTATTATTTTTGTTTCAAAACCCAACTACTATCATAATAGAACACAACGTCGATTTAAATTGCTGCTAACAATTTAGATGTGTTTTGAAACTATTTTACAAACTGAAGTTCGACAGAAAAACCTTAAAAATTAGTCGCGTAGAAATGCGTAGCTTGGTAAATAAGAACATACCTCAGTTTAATGATAAACTTATTATTTTTGTGTCAAAACCCAACTACTATCATAATAGAACACAACGTCGATTTAAATTGCTGCTAACAATTTAGATGTGTTTTTAAACTATTTTACAAACTGAAGTTCGACAGACAAACCTTAAAAATTAGTCGCGTAGAAATGCGTAGCTTGGTAAATAAGAACATACCAAGCTACACCTCGGTTCAATGATACTGTAAACTTATTATTTTTGTGTCAAAACCCAACTACTATCATAGTAGAACACATAAAACGTCAATATAAATTGTTACTATCATGTTAAATGTGTTTTGAAACTATTTTACAAACTGAAGTTTGATAGAAAAACCTTAAAAATTAGTCGCGTAAAAATGCGTAAATTGGTAAATAAAAACATACCTCAGTTTAATGATAAACTTATTATTTTTGTGTCAAAACCCAACTACTATCATAATAGAACACAACGTCGATTTAAATTGTTGCTAACAATTTAGATGAGTTTTTAAACTATTTTACAAACTAAAGTTCGACAGAAAAACCTTAAAAATTAGTCGCGAAAAAATGCGTAGCTTGGTAAATAAACACATACCAAGCTACAACTCAGTTTAATGATAAACTTATTATTTTTGTGTCAAAACCCAACTACTATCATAATAGAACACATAAAACGTCTATTTAAATTGTTACTAACATGTTAGATGTGTTTTTAAACAATTTTACAAACTGAAGTTCGACAGAAAAACCTTAAAGATTAGTCGCGTAAAAATGCGCAGCTTGGTAAATAAAAACATATCGAGCTACACCTCAGTTTAATGATAAACTTATTATTTTTGTGTCAAAACCCAACTACTATCATAGTAGAACACATAAAACGTCGATTTAAATTGTTGCTAACAATTTAGATGTGTTTTTAAAAAAGAACAAAAATATTTAATCAATAATTACTTTGCAGAAAAATTTTTATTTAATTCGGAAATGGCTAAATTTTATCTAGAAATCGGATTAAAAATCACCAAAATTTATGAATTCATCGAATTTTTTCCACAAAAATGTTTTGCTCCTCTGGCACAAGAAATTGTAAACTCCAAAAGATTGGCCGACACAGATAAATCCAAAGCGGTGATAGCTCTTAACAATAAACTAACTGGGAATTCTCTCTATTCCGCTAGTTTATTAAATAAAGAAAAGCACAGAAATATTACATACCATTCCGAGGAAACAGTCAACAAAACTATCAACGATCCTCGTTTCGTTCATTTGGATGAAATTAAAAAGGATGTTTATGAAGTGAAAAGTTTAAAGAACAAAATTGTAAATGATCTTCCAATCCAAATTGGTCTCAACGTATGTTTAAATTCCAAACTCCACATGTTAAAATTTTTTTTTTTGTTTCTCAAAAAATATATTCCAGATCGTCATTTTGATTTGTTAGAAACCGATACCGACTCCATTTATTTTAGCATTAGTAGAGAAAATCTAGATGACTGCGTTCCTTCGCATTTAAAACCCAATTATTTTCGAGACAAGTTAAAATGGTTGACCTCCGAAGTGTGCCCTAACCACGAGGAAGCCTTTATCCAGTGTAAAATTGAAAACAAAGCGTGGGACGCGCAACCTTGTTGCTCTTCCTTTGAAGCCTTCGACAAAAGAACTTTGGGTAAAATGAAGGTGGAATATGAAGGAAAAAATCAAGGTTGCCTTGCTTCCAAATCTATTTTTGCCAAGGAGAAACGAACAAACAAGTTTGTAAAGGGGTGTCTATTGCCCAAAACCCTCTCACCTTTGATGAATATTTGAATGTTTTAGAGACCAACAAACCGCTTTTTGCAGAAAACCGTGGTTTTCGAAGCAAAAATCATCAAATTTTAGTTATGTACAGAAGAAAAAAGGTTCAAGTAATTTTTATCCCAAGAGGAAAGTGTTGAGTGACGGGTTCACACCGAACCGTTAGATTTGTAAATTTTTTATTTTTTCACGCACCGTGGGTTTTTTTTCCGTGAATTTTTTCAACCATCGAATTTTGTGTTTTTATCCATGTTTTTCTATGTTTTTCGTGAATTTTTTTCAACCAGCAAAGTTTTGTTTGTGAATTTTGTGTATTTTTATCCATGTTTTTCTGTATTTTTCTTCCATGTTTTTTCCCAACCATTGAAGTTTGTGTATTTTTCGTCAACGTTTTTTCTGTGTTTTTCGTGAATTTTTTTCAACCAACAAAGTTTGTGTATTTTCGTGCCTGTTTCATTACAAAAGGGCTATGTTACAACGTTTGCTTTCATTTTGTTTCACGACCAGCTAGCGTAATGTCTTTGCGATTTCAAAATCCAACTAGTTTTGTGGTAAGCGGACCTTCCGGAGTTGGAAAGTCTTATTGGGTCCTACGGTTTATAGACAGTCTCAAACAACTCTGCCCTGAAATCAAATAAGTTGTTTATCACTACGAGGTATGGCAAGCAATGTTTGATCGTTATACGGATAAAATAAACTTTAAACAAGGCATGCCGAGTCTTGAAGATCTAAAAGAAAGTCGAGATGCCTTTTTAGTACTAGACGATTTGATATTTGCCAATTCTTAATTTTTATCCAAAATCTATAGCGTCTACTCCCATCACTTTCATTTCAGTGTTCTCATGACAGTGCAAAATTTGTTTCATAAAGGTTTGCGTGAAATAAGTCTCAACACACTAATTATGGTACTCTTTAAAAGTTGTAGGGACGTAAACCAAATTGCACAATTTTTACGACGGATCTACCCCAAAACCTATAAAAACGCACTGGAGGCATATAAAAACGCTGTATCTTTCGAAAGAGGTTATTTGGTGATTGACTTACGCTGCGAAACACACGATAACCAACGTCTGCATTCAGGGATTTTTCCAGAAGATACGCATTATCTTTATCAATGAACCGCTTGCGAAAAAACGGACCCACCTTGCGTTTGCTACAAAAAGCCCCTGCACCTTTGCAAAAGCGTATTCTAGACAAAGCGTCGTCTGAGTTAATACGTTGTCTTTGTGACTGCGCTCACAACGTGCTGCAAGGAAACGTCAAGATATTGCGTCATCACAAACAGAAATTAAAACAGCACAAAACCAAACTTCGAAAGTTGGCTGATCGTAAGGTAGCGTTAAAAACAAAACAAAGAATTATAAAAACAGGTGGATTTTTACCCATCTTGTTGTCTGCACTCGCTCCAGTCATTAGTGGTGTGTTGGGGAGTCTTATAAAATGAGAAAATTAATCGCGTTGGAACCTGAAGTGTACGAAAAACTCAAAAACAAACATCAAGTCACGGATAAAAAAGTACTTTCTGAACTAGATGCTAAAATGCAAGAAATCTTAACTTCCAACCGACCCGACAGCGAGAAAGTGACTCTATATAATGAGGCGTTGCAAAAATTAAAGTTATTTCTGAAAAAGTTTTAACCGAAAACAATGAAAAAATCCTTGTCTGAAACCGCAGGGCTAAAGCGTTTTAAAAAACGAACCAAAGCCAAAAAACTATTTAAAGACGCCACTAGCAAAAAAAATTTAGATTGGGATGAAGACGGTCGAATGCTTTTAGACGATCGAGTGGTACTTGGATCTCATATCGACGATTTGTTTCAATCCACCCTAAAGAAACGAGACCCTACTTTACCCGAGTGCACGCGAGTTTGAATCGATGCTATGGGAGAGCGTTTAAATTATTACAATCCTAAAAAAGAAGCTTCTTTTTCGGGAGCACATCATTTTCCAAAAGCAACCCAACAATGGTTGCAATCACAAGACACTTATACGCTTCACAAACCTGTACGAAGAAATTTCAAGCGCAGAAAAACAATTGTACCTGGCGCCAACTTTCAAATGCAAGCCGATCTCATTGATTTTTCTTTGCTCAAGTCGTACAACGATTATTATAAATACATTTTGGTGGTTATTGACGTCTTTTCGAAAAAAGCCTTTACCGCTTACTTGAAAACCAAATCAAGCTCGGACATGATCCAGGCTTTTGAACAGTTGATGCCTGAAATTGGCAAGTTTCAAAAATTGCAGACGGATATGGGACGTGAGTTTTTGAATCGACCCTTTCAAACCTGGTTAAAACAACATCACGTGGAGCACTTTTACACTCAAAATTTTGACACCAAAGTATCCATTGCTGAACGATTTATACGCACTTTGAAGGAGAAACTATGGCGTTATTTTACCTACACCAACAGCCGAAGATATGTGGAAGTGCTGCCTGCTCTGGTTGAATCTTACAACAACACCTATCACCGATCCATTCGATGTGCTCCAAATTCAGTCAACTCTGAAAACCAAGAAACGGTTTGGCTCACACTCTATGCCGACCCCGAGTTAAGAAAACCAAAATTAAAAGTAGGTGATCAAGTCAGACTGTCTATGACTCGAATGCGGTTCCGCAAAGGTTACTTACTCGGTTGGACGGATGAGTTGCTTCAACTTGCTCAAGTGTTTCGAGACAATCCTCCTTATTACAAGATCAAAGACTTACAAGACGAGTGGTTGGAGGGAACTTTTTACGAAGAAGAGTTGCAGAAAATCTATAAAAAGGATGACGTGTTTCGAATCGAGCGTATTCTCCAACAACGCAAGCGCAAGAAGGGTGTTGAATTTTTAGTAAAGTGGTTTGGATATCCTGCTTCTTTTAATTCTTGGGTGTCAGAAAAAGATATTGCATGAAAATAACCTTTGACATTGTTTTATTTGGTGCACAAGTTTTGGTGATTTACATTGTGCTTTCCATCAGTTTGTACAATTTATCACAAAGCAACGACAACAAAGAACTCTGGATTAGTCTGCTTAGTAGCTCTGTGGGTTATTTGCTCCCGTCGCCCTTTCTCAGCAAAAATGTTCCTCACCCTCCCCAGTAACTCGTCCATGGACATTTATCCTGAAAACAAACTTTCGGATTACATGGTGCACTTGCCGAAAGAAATCAATTTGTCTGGATCGTGGGAGTTGGGATTGTCCGAGATTCTGTACCCCAATACTTGGTACAACATCGACACCAACCAATTTTACATTTTCTACCAAAGCGGTGCTTTGGAATTTGTAGCAGTGCTTCCAGCAGGTTATTATCAACATCCTCAATATATCGTGCGTCAGATACTTCAAGAAATGAGACGAGAGTTTCAAAATAGAAACAAAGCGTTGGTCAGCGAAGGAGTTTTGACGCAACCAATCGACTTTCTCTTTGATCTCATTTACAATCCTAAAACACAACTAACCACCATGTCCATCCAACACAAAAAAAAAGGAGCATCTATGACCGACAGTAACAGTGCCGCGCAACCGGATGTGGTGGTGACGCTTTCGAATGAGTTGGCTTCTATTTTGGGTTTCCGAAAGGTTTGGTATCGGGAAATCGGAGAGTACACTTCGGCAAGCGTTGCCAACGTAGACACCATGAACGCCATCTATGTCTATTGCGATGTTATTGAACACAGAACGGTTGGTCATATTCTTGCACCCTTGCTTGCTGTCCTTGCTGTAACAGGGAAGCCTGGTGTCTATGTCTCCAAAAGATACGACAAAATACAGTACCATCCTGTCTTGAAGAAAAATCTTAGTGACATTCACATCTCGCTTCGTGACGATCAAGAAAAACGAATTCGTTTTCGCAAGGGAAAAGTGATTGTGACTTTGCATTTACGACCCAAAAAGCTAAATTCGTTATAAAAAACAGATACAAAGGAAAATGTGGTTATTGTAAGAAATCGACGGTAGTAGAAACATGCGTGTCAAATATTGTTGTGATGCAAAGGCTTACGAAAACTATTATTTGTCTCAAGTCGGTCATGGAATGCTTTATTTTGCGGGGGCACGAGTGCAACAAGGTTATGGACTAGGTAATCTGTTTAGTTCCATTGCCAAAAGTGTTCTTCCTTTGGTCAAAAAAGGTGCCAAAACTTTGGGAAAACAAGTTTTACAAAGCGGTGTCGAGTTTGCTTCCGATGTCTTACACGGTAAAAACGCCAAACAAGCTGCCATCGATCAAGCAAGAGCTGCCGATTCCAATCTTTTACAAGTGGCTCAACAAAAAATAGGAAAGCGAAAAGCAGCACCGAGAAAAGTACAAAAGAAGAAAGGCAAGAGACATCACGACATTTTCTCGTAAACCATGGCGACGTTAGTACACCCCAGTTTGGCAGAATCCACCACCTCTCAACTGGATTTGTTTTCGGTGCCACCAAGTCAAACTAGTTTGGAGGAAGGAAGTTTCACCGAATACCACCCTGTATCTGTATTGACCTCCACAGGTCCTATTGAATTTACAATAGTGCTGAAAACTCCAACTACATTGATCTTGCCAATAGCTTTCTTTATGTGCGTGCAAGCGGGACTACTGCAGCCGGAGCTGATTTGCCAAAGAATGTGGAAATTGCATTTGAATGTAATTTTTTACATAGCAGTGTTTTAAGCAAATAACCTCGGTCCTATACATTTTTTTTTTTCTTTTTCTCTTTCTATTTAAACAATTTTATAATGAGGTGAAGCAACCTTGCTTCTATATTAAACAACAAGTCACACCTTTCATCGCTAATTAGCAAGACACAACGTCAACTCGTTTTGTTGCTTCTTCCTTTTTCTAACCCCGTCTTTAACAACATACAAACTTTTCAACATTTTGTTATTTTGTTCATGTGGCGGAGCAGAAATAAAAGAAAACTGAACTGAACGCTATGGACACAAGTGGATGTTTATTTGAACGGTTCGCTTGTGACACAATCCAACAACAATTACCCTTATCGAGCTTATATTGAAAACTTGCTTAGTTTTGGACAAGATGCAAAAAATTCCCAACTTTCTGCTCTGTTGTGGCACCGTAACACGTCAGAACATTTCGATACTCGTAGAGCTACCAACCTAGGTTATACCAAACGAAAAGCTTTGGCTGCAGAAAGCAAAAAAATAGATATGATGGGGAAATTGTATCTTGATTTGTTTTTTCAAAATTTTTTGTTGAATGGTGTCGAAGTACGTTTGCGATTGATTCGTTCCAACGATCTTTTTTGCTTACATGGAAACGCAAACCAAGCAGTTCAAATATTTATTGAATGGTGTCGAAGTACGTTTGCGATTGATTCGTTTCAACAATCTTTTTTGCTTACATGGAAACGCAAACCAAGCAGATAACAAAGTGTCTTTGAAAGAAGTGACCTTGTTTGTTCGCAAAGTAAAACCCAATCCCGCCGTACAGCTTGCTCATGTCAAAGCCTTGCAACACGGCACTGCAAAATACCCGCTTCGACGTGTGGAAGTCAAGAGCTTTACTGTGCCGACCGGGAATCGAAGCATCACCAAAGAAAATTTATTTTTGGGTCAATTGCCCACACGAATGGTGGTCGGTGTAGTGGATAATGACGCTTACAACGGTGTTATCACCAAATCTCCTTTTAATTTCAAACACAACAGCATCAATTTCATGACGATTTACCGTGACGGAGTTCAAATGCCTTCCAAACCACTGCAACCAGATTTTACCAACAATCGTTTTGTTCAAAGTTACGTTCGTTTGTTTACGCAAACGGGTCAATATTATCGTGACACAGGAAATGCTATTTCGCGAGAACAGTACAAAGACGGTTGTGCTTTGTTTGTTTTTGATCTCACACCCCAAATGGATTCCAGCGAAGTCGGTTTCGAATTGATAAAGCATGGCAACATACGCATCGAAATTCATTTTGCTATTGCTACTGCACGTACTCTTACGGTCATTGTGTTTGCCAAACACGACAACCTGCTGGATATTGATCAAGACAGAAACGTTGCTTTTGACTATACAGCATGAACACGTTGCAAATCGAACGCTTGCTCAAGAAGGATTTGAAAAGCAAAACCATCTTTAAAAAAGTTTGTGCTTTGGATCAGTTGGAAAAACCTACTTTTCCATCTGCTTACGTCATCAACTCGGACCCGAGTAGTGAACCTGGAGAACATTGGGTTGCGGTTTATTTCGACAAACGCGGTCGAGGAGAATACTTTGATAGTTATGGACTACCCCCTACATTAGTCGGTCTCGACTCTTACATGGATGCTTACTCCTTATCAGGATGGATTTACAATCGCAAAACCTTACAGGCAGTGGTGGATATTGGGTGAGGCGAATGAGGCGATCGCCTCGGGCCCCCCCTTTTTTACAGTTATCGAGGGGCCCCCCTTTTTGAAAATGCCGCATGTAGTTTTATTTTGTGGTATTTTACATTGTTTCATGAACCTCAAAAACTCTCAAAAGTTTTCAGCAAATAGATTAAATTTATGTCACATAATATGGCATATAGGGTAATGTTGGCAGAACACTTAAAATTTAAAACAACAATCCATAAAATCTCTTCAGTTTCTATATATTGCAGAACAACTACATAATGTAAACTATTCTTAATAGTCAGGTTGCCATAAAAGTTATCCAAAAGTGATTGAAATTTAGCAGTAACAACTCTACAACTAAAAATATGTCTAAGAAAAAGAGAAATCTTGTTTTAAATTTAAATTTTTCTATTGATAAGAACACTACTTAAAATTAGTTGTATTTATGCATACAATATTAATTACTTTCCATAATTGCAACAAAATAATGACTAAAAACAACAACATAACTAAAAAATTTACAAACACCAGTAATAAAAAATACATTTTTCTTTTTGTAGCAAATGCTTCATGTACAATAGAAACCAATAGAACATTAAATCCAGTCTGCAAATGTTTTACCATTAACCAAGTTTATATGGAGATTTTCACTTTTTTTCAAAGTTCTAAATTGATGCATATGCAATTTATTCATTCACCTGACTTTCAAGACTTGATTGCAGCTTTTTTTAAGGGGTTTAGCATTTTTTAAAATTGACATTTTGACAACTGGTTTGTAAGGTGATCTGGTAAAAACAACTGCTTGATTAAAGTTAAAATTTTCTATATTGTCATTCTGAAAAAAAATTGAATTGAAAATTATTTAGGTGAAATATTTTGATTTTAAATGACAATTTTAAAAGGTAACCTAACATAGAATAAGCTAAATGGCTTCTTACATTAAATTTGATTGTGATTATCAGTTGGTCTATCTTGCTCAAACAATCATAACATTAAATGGTTTTGACAATATTTCACAGCACTTTTATTATTTTTACAATTTTAGTTTAAAGCTAGCTTTATTGCAAGTTTGCATTGCAAATTTCTATTCCTGCCAGACAAAAATCTTCAAAAGATTTAATTAAAGCAGCATAAGCTGAAAATATTAAATAAATAATTGGCTGATTTATAATATATTAATCATTAACAAATTTTTATTTTAGGTTAGTATTTTTTTCACTCATTTGCCTAAAAGCAAGCATAATTATATTTTTTAACAAACTTTGTTAGCTTTCGAACGTAATTTAAATTTTTTTTGTAAAAATTAAGGTATTCATATTTTACAAAAGTTCGTATTACCAGCATTTCTTAATCTTTCTTGTGTTAAAAAAACCATAACTAAAGCTTCTCTTTCTAATAGTGTTTTAGGCCGTAGATTTTTTGATTCTTATGATAAAACTTGTCGTACATTGTGGAATCGGCATAATTGTTGAGATTTAACATTATTTTGCTTGACTGGATTAATTGATATATATATATATATATATTCAATAAAAAAATTGTTTTTTTTCTTGTTGCTATGTAATCAGTGCAAATTTGTTTTTACTGCTAAAAAAGGATCAGATTTTTGTCTGTGATAGTAGCCTACCTATTTAGTCAGTTCAATTTTAATTCTGTTGAAATGTATTTTGACAAATTTATTATTTTTTGAGACTATCAAGACTATGGTACAAATGTTTAATATGTAGTGGTGAGAAAGTTTCAAAAATATACCTCTAATAGATTGTGTGCATGCTAATAGTAGTCCAACAACTTATAACTTTCAAATTCGAACCAAGATCGAGTCATTTTCAAAAAGCTCGAACCGATTTTAAATCCAAGACTACCAAAAATGATGTAATTTTAATATAAGTCCATAAAAGCATGAATCTGAGTCTACGAAATTCAAATTTTCAAAATCATTTTCCCAATTTGTTTTTATGCATTACATATAACATAGCTTACTAACCACACAAAACCAATTCCAAGTCAACAATTATTGATTTGAGGACTTGGGTTGAGTCCTTGTTTTTGTAAAAAGGGTCAAATCGAGTTTAAGCAATGATGAAATTCAAAAATTAAAAAAAATAAACAGTTTCTTTCCCCTATAGTATAGAAGTTGTCAATAATAGGTTCTTTCATCATCAAAGGTATAAAAATACAGAAATTACGTTAAATTAAGAACGCGCTCGCTGAACGTTATGGCATTCATAACAACGTGTTCGCGCAAACCGATGCAAACTTCCTGAATTCCATCACTGAATTCAAGTCTGTTCAAGATGTTTTCAAGTAAAAAAAAGAATTTTAGTCATAAGCATATGCATGTGAGAAAGGAGTTTAAAAGTTCTTTTAAACTTTTAAACTCTTTCTTTTAAACTTTTAAACTCCTTCCTCCCACTTTGAAAAAGAAGGATATGCAGCCCAATTACAAGACTATAGAACAGTAAAAAAGTGCAGAGAAAAAAAGGTTTTGACGTTATTTCAACTTTTATACTAATTGTGTTTTTAGTTTGTAAACCCGGTGCTACAACAATTGATCGAACGACAGTTGATAGAACGACAGTTGATCGAAACGACACTTGATCGAAACGACATTTGATCGAAACGGCACTTGATCGAAATGACAGTTGATAAAAAAAAGATTTATTTTTGTATGTTTCTGCGATTAAACAATCTCTTTGTTACTGTAAATTAGATTCATAAAAAGCAGAGGCCAACAGTAAAAAGACAATTTGTTTTTATCTTTTATAATTTTTTGCCAATGTCAAGATCAAGGTTTTTTAACAAGGTCTCTGGGCAAAGGGCAGCAACAAGTTTTAGGGGGGCAACAAGTAGATCGTTTGTCATGGTTATGTTTTATTAGATGCTTATTGCTATCATTTTTTTGCATTTTTTTACGTAGTCAGTTATTTAGAGGGGGCATTGTGCCATGGCTCCACCCTTATAGACCTCTTGCAGAAATCAGAGACAGATTCAGACAGAAAGATCTTATTTTTAGAGCTTTATGATTTTGGGACAAAAAATCAACAAAACAGGGGAAGATTTAAAGTACTATGTTTTTGGGACAAAAAATTGAAAAAATTGGGATAGATTCAAAGTTGTAAATTTTTTCTTTCATTATTTGATCAAATGTCATTTCGATTAAGTGCCATTTCGATCAGGTGTCGTTCGATTAATTGTTGAGTCACGTGTAAATCTTTTATTATAACTTTCTGTGTCTGCCACTGATTTGAGTTATTTCAAGTTTCGTATCAGAATCAATTTTTTTTCCAATATTTCGTAGCCTATCTTTCTAGCTGGCATTGGTAAAATGGTCATTTCGAATGTGACGTCATTGTGACGTCATTTTGGGGGCCCCTAATTTGGATTTTGCCTCAGGCCCCTAATTTTGAATATTCACCACTGAACTGAGGTGTAGCTGGTTATTTTAGTAAACTACGCATTTTTACACGACTAATTTTTAAGGTTTTTCTGTCGAACTTCAGTTTGTAAAATAGTTTCAAAACATATCTAACATGATAGTAACAAGTTATATTGACGTTTTGCGTGTTCTACTATGATAGTAGTTGGGTTTTGACACAAAAATAATAAGTTTATCATTAAACTGAGGTGTAGCTTGGTATGTGTTTATTTACCAAGCTACGCATTTTTACGCGACTAATCTTTAAGGTTTTTCTGTCGAACTTCAGTTTGTAAAATAGTTTAAAAACATATCTAACATGTTAGTAACAATTTATATTGACGTTTTATGTGTTGTACTATGATAGTAGTTGGGTTTTGACACAAAAATAATAAGTTTATCATTAAACTGAGGTGTAGCTTGGTATGTTCTTATTTACCAAGCTACGCATTTTTACACGACTAATCCTAAGGTTTTTCTGTCAAACTTTAGTTTGTAAAATAGTTTAAAAGCACATTTAACATGATAGTAACAATTTAAATACGTAGACGTTTTATGTGTTGTACTATGATAGTAGTTGGGTTTTGACACAAAAATAATAAGTTTATCATTAAACTGAGGTGTAGCTTGGTATGTTTTTATTTACCAAGCTACGCATTTTTACACAACTAATTTTTAAGGTTTTTCTGTCAAACTTCAGTTTGTAAAATAGTTTAAAAGCACATTTAACATGATAGTAACACTTTAAATCGACGTTTTATGTGTTCTACTATGATAGTAGTTGGGTTTTGACACAAAAACAATAAGTTTATCATTAAACTGAGGTGTAGCTTAGTATGTTTTTATTTACCAAGCTACGCATTTTTACGCGACTAATTTTTAAGGTTTTTCTGTCAAACTTTAGTTTGTAAAATAGTTTAAAAACACATTTAACATGATAGTAACAATTTAAATAGACGTTTTATGTGTTCTACTATGATAGTAGTTGGGTTTTGACACAAAAATAATAAGTTTATCATTAAACTGAGGTGTAGCTTGGTATGTTTTTATTTACCAAGCTACGCATTTCTACGCGACTAATCTTTAAGGTTTTTCTGTCGAACTTCAGTTTGTAAAATAGTTTCAAAACACATTTAACATGATAGTAGCAATTGAAATAGACGTTTTGTGTGTTCTGCTATGATAGTAGTTGGGTTTTGACACAAAAATAATAACTTTGCTGTTGAACTAAGGTTGGTATTTAGTAATTACGGTATTTAGTAATTACGTTTAGTAATTACGTTAAGGTTGGTATTTAGTAATTACGTTTATGTGTAGCTTAGTGTAGCTTGGTTGTAGCTTGGCGTAGCTTGCATGTAGCTTAGTGTAGGACGGTGTAGCTTGGGATTTAGTAACACCCATAATAAACTGATAGAGCATTTCTTTTGTACGATTACGAATTTCTGAAGCTATTTTACTGCATCTCAATGCTGCATTACCAGATTATGTAGAGACGAAACTCGCTGCATGTTTTGTATAGTGGTGCTGTCAATTTTGTACATATCCTGTGTTCTTAGAATTTTGTTTTCAGACTTGCTTGTTGCTATAATCAATTCAAACGTAAATTGATGTATCTTTAATTGTTGAATGTAAAACAAAAAGTGATTGTAAAATAACCAAACTAAGAGATACAATGATTTACAGTTTGAATCGATTTGATGGACACGTATTCATTTACTACGTTTCCATTCACATGATTCATTAAATTATTTTTTGTTTATTTTGCAGTCATATTTTTTTCTATAATAAACAAATGATAATGCAATGGTTGTTTTAATAGAAACATAAAAATTGATAACCATTTTGGCATTGTCTCGACTGTATTTGCCAATTTTTTTTTGTTTTTAAAGTGGATAATTTTTATGAAAAGTATTTGAAAGTATTTTCAAATGTATTTAAATACATTGTTGCAGTATTTGTATTTTGTATTTACCAGCAATGCCAAAAAACATTTTGTATTTGTATTTAATTACTTTATAACCACTGTATTTTGTATTTAAATACCTTTGGAGAGTATTTTGCCCAAGTCTGATACAACGATATTTTTAAAGACTGTAAGACTGACACTAAGTTATCATATTGTTCAATAAATAAAATAACAGGCAACATTAATTAGAAAGTTTACATTTCATTTGCTAATGCTGGAAGAGTGGCTGACTTCTATAATAGAAAAGTTCTTATTATAAGACGTACCAAAGAAATAGAAATTATAGTCAAAGTACCCAATGCGCAGCGAAAATGTGCAAAAAATTAACTTTTTTTTAAAAAGCTTGCTATAGGAATGCACTAATCCGGTGAATTTAGTCTATATTAATCAGCAAATTATAGAGGTGTATCTCAAAACTGTTTTTTTCAAAATTGATTTCCGTTTCCGGAGCCGGCGCGGTTTTTTAGGAGATACGGGTAATGCAGCAGAATTTTGACTAAAGGCGCGTTTACAGCCGTTTACAGTACTTTTGTGCTTGAGCGTAGTTTAGTTTAGTTTAGTTAAGTTATGCGAAAGAACCGTTTACAGTACAAATTTTTGCAAGCGTAGTTGAGTGAACTTTGGTGAAGTCAGAGCATTGTCCATGGCTTGGTTGTAGATTGCTCTATGTATAAATAAATGTTATTTTGGATATTAAAATAACGCTTCACAAACAATTATGATTTTATAAGTTTTAAATACAGAGTTTTGCATGAAATAAAAACGTGTAGTAAAAATTTAATTGAAACTTGAAAAATTAAGGCTACTAAAAAAGTAATAAAATGCTATCATTGTGGAATGTAGTAAGATGTTACTTCAATATCGTATAGGCCTACACGATTATATGAACAGATTAAGAACAATTTTTTTCCTGCTGTGCCGTGGGAAATGCATGCAGCTTAAAAAGACTGATAGCTTGGTTGTAGGCCATCCCTGATTCAATTTCTCAACCTCTCCCTGATGGCAATATTTACTTAACTTTTATTTACTTGTTAAAATTTGATAGAAGACCTATTTATTTTATAATTCTTCTGTTGGCCTACATACTTTCTGCATTCCAATATTTAATATTTTTTGATAAATTATGTGACATCTGTTCTTTGCTCCACTTTTTGAGGTTTAGTAAACCGGCATCAGATAAAAATTTATTTTTGGAATTCTATTTTATTTTTACGCATTTTTTTTTTGACAATTTAGTTGGTTGATCTAGCAAATTTAATTGGTTACCGTAATGAAATAACCTAGATGTATTGATGGTGAAATGCGATCGACACAGTCCCGGTGCATAACCCACCTGTTTTACTCTGTTGTGTCTTTCGGAATGACACATTATGCCGCTTTCCGCTGCTTGGCGGTCTTGGCAAGCATCTCTATATTTCCATCATATATCTAATTAAAGCACGAACTAAATGAAAATTTTTAACCAAACACCAACATCTTAGCACCTCCAAAAAATAGGTCGGGGTAATCGCTTTACAATACCCCAAGTTTAACACCTCTAACGTTGTTCAGCCAGTCAGGAGGATGAAAAAAAGATGATGACATTTAGCGTCCAACTTTTACGCGACCATGAAAGTCAGTGATGGTGATTTGATTCAAAAATTTAAATAATTTAGCATAGATTCGAACGCTAAGTACCACATTTGAATTTTCGTGGGATTTTAATATTCCGCTCGCCAGCCATATGAATGGTGTTGTTGAATCGTTAATTAGAAACTGTCGAAAAGCTTTCGACAGTGCTACAGACTATCACAAGCGATCATATTCTTACCCAGAATGGGAAACGATAGTAAGCGAATCTAACTATCTTATAAATTCTAGGCCCATGTTCCCAGATTCAGCTGACGATTTAGATGAAGAACCGCTGACCGGAAACACTCTTCTTTATCCACACGGACAGCATCGTAATGCCAAACCTCATGCATTGGAAAATATCGATCCACGATTGTCAGTCAAAGCCGTCCACGCTTTTTTACGACAATTTTGGGAATCGTGGCTGAGAAATATGCCGCCATCTCTGATGCTACGGAGCAAGTGGTTTCGATCACGACAGAATTTGCGTGTCGGCGACTACGTGATTGTTTTGGAGCCCGGCATGAAAGGAAAAACCGCCCCTCGAGGACTTTGGGAACACGCAATCGTCAAAAAGACACTTCCGGGACGCGACGGACTCGTCAGAAAAGTCGAACTACGCCTGAGCGGGCAAAGAAACTTGACACGACCTATTCATAAACTGTGTTTAATTGCGACTGTTGAAGAGTTGAACTCGACCTAAGGAGTTCGAAACGCTATTCGGCCAATCTTCTATTTTGTTTTGTTTGTATTTGTATTTGTCGTGACTGCCACACCTTTTCTATTGTTTGTTAAACCTTTTCGTTGCTCACTATAGTTCCGCACTGGCGGGGAGTGATTTGATTCAAAAATTTAAATAATTTAGCATAGATTCGAACGCGCGTTTCGTCTGCGTATTTCTATCAAGAGCGCGTCTCCTCGGGTTGTTTTTCTCAACCGGCCTAATTAAAACGTGCAATTTTCTTGCGCCGACAACCCGGAGACAAACTGTTCTTTGATTACCCTTATACTGTAGACTCGCTGAGATACGCCCTGCAAGTTATTTTTGAAGTCAGATAATAGTAATTGAATCTTACTAGTGGTCGAATAGATGGAGATAATCTTTTTCTTGATATTGCAGAATTGTTAATAGTCATTATTTATTTATTCATTTGTTCTAATCCAATTTTGGTGCGTTGGGAAATTTCCGTAAGTTGGTAATTTTAAATTCTTTATTGTTGTGTTTTTTAAAATCAGTAATTGGAAATTGTCAAAAGTTAATTAAAAGGAAATTTGACAATCTATCCGGATCAAATCTTACGAAGTCAGCTATCGCTTATTCTACTTATCTACTGGACGCTGGTGAGCTTGTTCCTTTTCTATATATATTTTGAACTTTTGAAATCGCACGGAAATGGAGCAATACCGCAGATTAATCGCACGTAGAAAAGCATTGAAAACTTCTGTAAGCAGAAAGTTAAACACTTTGTCCGGTTACCTAAAGCATGAATCCCTAAATAAAATTGCGTTCGAAGATAAAAGGGCATCTTTACAAGACACACTGCATAGTCTTCGCGAAAATTTAAAATCTATATCCGATCAAATAATGAAATTGCCCGAAAATGAATTTGAAGGAGCTATGAAAGATTTAGAGACTAACGAAAACGATTTCGAACAAAAAGAAGAAGATGCGTCCAACTTAAAATGCGCGTTTGACTTAGCCCTTTTAAGAATTGAAATTTGCAATAAAAGCAAACGAAAACCTAGCTAATATTAAAAAATTAAGAAATTACAAAAGTTAATTAATAAAGGCACAGCGTTCATACTACTTGCTAAAAACAACAGTGGGGTATGTAGGAGGGGCATTGTGCCATGCCCCCCGCCTTGGAGAAAACTAGAGACAGATTCAAAGTAAAGACCTTTTTTACCAGTTAAGAATATTATATTGTGGTTGCACGGCTCCCAACCCTTTTCGAAAATCCTCGGTACGCCACTGTTTACAAATAGTCTAAAAAAGCTTCAAACTTTTACAATTAAACTTGTAATTGATCAATACAAGAAATTGCGATATTTCTTTTCCTATTTCTTCAAATGATCAATACGATTATTACAGTGCTATTGAATTAATAATAAAACGTGAAATAGCGCCCTTTAATCACTCAGAGGCAAAGACAAGTTGCCACCTAAGTTTAATCTACTAATTCAGCTCAATTTAATAAATGATAGAACAGCAAGCATAAACTGATAAAAAACATTGCTAAATAAATGAAAGAAAGCATGAAATATTCAAGGAATGACGGTATGTAAAATTTGAAAAGATTAGGCAGAGTCGTTACTGGTAATAAAAAAAAACACAAAGAGCCAAAAAATAGTACAAAAAATTTTCATCATGAAGTGTTTTGGGTAAGTGTTATAGTATGTGACGTCATAGCGCACGGCTCTACTGCCTTCTTCTCTCTGGTTTGATAAGTGTGGTTAACCGCGTGATAAACTATTAGTATAACTTACAGATTCAGTCGTATAGCTATCGTGTAACTCCGTATAAATAAAAGAGCTAACTGCAGATACTAGTGGAACTCATAACATGGCGTCGTCGGCAGTCAGCTTATAAATTTGTTTAAAGAAAATAAGCTTACGAACCATTATAAAAGTATACTGCAAGTTCGTGATCGGAGATTTGTAAAAGATTGAAGATAAAAGAGACATGGCAAAAAACAAGCGGGAGCTGCAAGCAGAATTAGAAGCAGCAAACAAACGTATAGCCGAATTATCTCAATCTAATCAAAACGCGAATAGTAATATTAATAATGACGAACCTCCTTCTTGGTTAAAAACTCTTTTAGAGGCACAGTCTGAAAGCCAGCGACAAATGCAAAAAATAATCGAACAATTTTCGCAACAGCAGCTGGCCCAAAGCGCGAACAGCGAGAGAAGCGAATCACGTGAGCAAACCATTGACGTCAACAATTCTAACAACGAGGCAAGGCGAACCAAAGCGGACGCACAAAAGCCTTCGACACTGCAGGTGGGAATTTCGTTAGCTGAATTTGCGAAATGGCGTAAATCGTACAACGATTATGCTACGGTCTCGCTTGCAACAGAGCTGCCATTGAGCAGTCAGTTGGCATTGCTTCGCGGTTTTTTTTCGATGGACATGCGAGAAGCCGTAGAACACGTACTTCTTATCCCGGATGATACGACACTTAAACCAGACGAAGTGTTAGACAAAATTAAAAATTACATCCGGAGTCAAAGAAATATAGCGTTAGACTGCGTCGCGTTTGAAGAGAGAAAGCAAGCGGCTGGCGAAAACTTCGATTCGTTTTTAATCGCGATTAAAACTTTGGCGAGAGACGCAGACTTGTGCAATGAATGTTTAAGTCGTCGTTTAGTCACAAAAATCATGTCGGGAATATATGACAAAGAGACTCGAACAAAGCTCCTAGCCATGTCCCCATTACCTGATCTTCAGACCGTCACTGATTTATGCAGATCGGAAGAGTCAGCAAAACTAGACGACGCGCGAATAAGCCGACAGCTGAATGAGAGAAGAGCGTACCAAAGCAAATTTCGCCGAAATTTCTCTAAATCTAAAGAGCGCACTAAAACGCCCTGTACAAAATGCGGTAAAAAGACCTGCCCACCAAAAGGTCAAACCCACTGTCCCGCAAAGGATACAGAGTGCTTAATATGTCGCAAAAAAGGTCACTTTACATCAGTGTGCTTTCACAACAAACCCGGGTTCAACAGACGCGAAGAAACGAAGAAAAAGTTAACCGGACAAATCAAGCGTAGATGCAATGCTAACGCAAATTTCGCTAACTCTGCGGCGCCCAAAATAACTGTTAATCTTTTTTCTCTTAAACATCGTAACCCGTTAGGTTCCACAGAAGCTACACCAGACACAGGTGCCGAAGCAAGTCTTGTTGGGGTAAACATCATTCAACGGCTCGGAATAGATCTTGCTAATCTAATGCCGCCAAATCAAGACACTCTTAGTGCAGTAAATCGGCAGACCGTAACATGCGTAGGGACTTTCCCATGCATCATCGAATACTGCGGCCGATTCGTGGAAGAAACCATTTACGTCTGTCCTGAGGTAGAAGATTTTTTGCTTGCTTGGTACGTATGTCAACAGGTTAACATTCTACCTGACACGTATCCTCAACCGATAAATTCATCAAAAACACCTCGAAAATTAGCAAGCATATTAAAAGCAGAGAACACAAGATTCATTATATCAGAGAACCCAACTGCAGCAGAAATTAATAAAATTGAGAACAAATTGATAAAATCGTACAGCGATGTGTTTTCTGAAGACACAACATTACGGGAAATGAACAGTAAACCCATGAAAATTTCCTTGAAAGATGATGCTGTTCCATTTGCTTTACCTGTTCCACGCCAAATACCTTTAGCTTTCAGAAAGATGGTGAAGACAGAGCTTGACCAACTTGTACAAGCCGGAGTCATTGCACCAGTAACAGAAGCAACTGATTGGGTGCACCCTATGGTCGTTGTACAAAAACCCAATGGTGGAATTCGTCTCTGTATTGATTTGCAGAAATTGAACAAATACGTACGCCGTCCATATCATCCATCTAAATCACCTGCCGAAGCTATTTCGAATATTTCTTCTTCGTCTAAATTTTTCTCAACATTAGACGCCACTAAAGGATACTGGCAAGTACCTTTAGAAAAAGAAAGTCAAGACTTTACCACATTCATTACGCCGTTCGGAAGATTTAAATTCCTTCGAGCTCCGATGGGACTAGCTTCTTCTCAAGACGAATATTGCGCAAGAGGCGATGAAGCTCTGCAAGGCATTGAAAAAGTCGAAAAAGTGGTAGATGACATTCTTATTCAAGGCGAAACCGCACAGGAGCACTTGAATACCGTAGTGGCTGTACTAAACAGATGTCGAGAACACGGTATTACTCTTAATCCGAAGAAAGTGCAGTTACTACAAAGTGCTGTGAGATATGTCGGATATATAGTGAGCAGCGACGGTATTAAAGCAGACCCCACAAAAATTGAAGCAATCTCTGAATTCCCTGCTCCAACAAATATAACTGAATTACGATCTTTTATGGGCATGGCAAACCAGCTGGGCGGATTTACTCACCTACTCAGTGAAGCAGCAGGCCCACTTCGGGACTTGCTCAAACCAAAAAATGCTTTTCTCTGGTCACCCCAGCATGAAGAAGCATTTACAAAGACAAAAGAAATTCTTTGTAGCCCCCATATTTTGGTTGCATTCGACCCCAATCTGGAAACGATGCTGCAAACAGATGCATCTCGGTTGAAAGGTCTAGGTTTTGCACTTTTGCAAAAACATCAAGAAACGTGGAAATTGGTTCAAGCAGGATCACGTTTTATAACTGAGACTGAGGCCAACTACGCTATGGTTGAACTGGAATTGCTCGCTGTTGTTTGGGCTATGCGTAAATGCCGCATATATCTGCAAGGTTTACCCAATTTCGAGCTGATAGTAGATCACAAGCCATTAGAGTCAATCCTGAATACCCAGACACTCGATATGGTGGATAATCCCAGGATTCAGAGACTTAAAGAAAAACTCAGCGCCTTTATATTCCACACCACCTGGAGAAAAGGCAAAGACCATGTGATCCCCGACGCGTTGTCACGAGCACCGTGCCGCGACCCAGAACCAGAAGATATCATAAACGTAGACACAACCAGAATGATCTGCAAAAACGTTTCTACAATTCTGAGAGGAAAAGACCCAGAAGTCACAAAAGAAACATTTATCGATCCAATGCTGGAAGACTTAAAAGAAAGTACTCAGCAGGACGAAGCAGCACAACAATTAATCACTGCTATTAAAAGCAACTTTTCAAAAGGAAACGAATATCCATTAGCTCAACCTTTCAAAAAGCTGAAAGATCAGCTTACTTTCGAAGATGGATTAATTCTCCTGAACAGCCATCGCATTGTGGTGCCGGTACAGAAAAGAAAAGAAATACTGACAAAGCTACATGCCTCACATCAAGGCATCGAAAGAACAAAACAAAGAGCGCGTCAAATAGTGTACTGGCCAGGAATCAATAGCGACATCAAAAATACCGTTGAAGCCTGCACGAAATGCCAAGAGCACCAACCAAGCTTGCAACAGGAACCATTACAACGCGATCCCCTCCCATCAAGACCCTTTGAAGACGTATCTGCAGATTTATTTTATTATGCCGGTAAGACTTACCTGGTTTATGTAGACCGCCTGTCGGGATGGATTAAGCTCAGCGAGTTCTCTCATGACCCTAGTTCACATCAGATAATCAGCACTATAAGAAAATTTTTCGTGGACACAGGGGTACCAGTACGAATCAGAACTGATGGAGGACCGCAATTCACATCAAGCAAGTTTCAACAGTTTCTCAAGAAATGGGGAGTAACTTCCACCATAAGTACTCCACATTACCCACAGTCAAACGGACACGCAGAAGCAGCAGTGAAAGCCATGAAGCACCTTGTTGCCAAAACTGCTGAGCATGGTAGTCTCGACTGCGATGAATTTAGCAGCGGCCTAATCGAATGGGTTAACACACCCAAGGCCCATGGGTTATCACCAGCCGAAATTTTATACGGCGCCCCGCTACGTTCAATCGTCCCAGCTAAACTGAAGTATTTCAAGGAAGATTGGCAAAACAAATTCGACAAGTGGGACGCAGCTTTATCAAATCTACAAGTGGCTGCAGAAACCGAATACAATAAACGCGCAAAACACCTCAATCCACTAAAAATCGGACAACATGTGCGAATTCAAGACCATATTACAAAAAAATGGTTGCGATCGGGACTCATCATCGGCGTCGGGAGAAACCGCGACTACCACATAAAACTACCGAGCGGTCGAGTCTGTTGGCGCAATAGACGTTTTATTCGCCCTCTCCCCACCGAAGGGGGAGACCCCAAAGAGGAAATGATGACATCAGACGAACGTCACGTCCATTTTGAAGATGAAGTCTTTCCATCATCTCCAACCTCGCGGCGAAGCGTGAGACAAAAACGCTTTCCTAATCATTTAAGAGATTTTGTATGAAGTAGCGTAAAACTCATAGCGCTTGTGCCGTATTGTATATAGTTTGTTGCATGTTTATTAATCGGGCTCGTACAACGTACTAATATTTTTCTTAGACAACCTTTTCGCTAAAAAGCTTCTTAAAAGGGGGTTGTTATAGTATGTGACGTCATAGCGCACGGCTCTACTGCCTTCTTCTCTCTGGTTTGATAAGTGTGGTTAACCGCGTGATAAACTATTAGTATAACTTACAGATTCAGTCGTATAGCTATCGTGTAACTCCGTATAAATAAAAGAGCTAACTGCAGATACTAGTGGAACTCATAACAGTAAGTCGTTTGGATTTTTAACAGCAAGGCATTTGACATGGATTGAAATGCTTTAGTGCACCAGTGTAGTAAAAATTAATCGTCTTGATCGTTCATCTTGCTTGCACGGAGCACGAGATTTGACGGCTTCGGATGACGAAACTCGATGCTGGCGTGACAAAGAAAGCCGTATCTGATCCAGGCAGTAAAGCAGCCTGAGGTAATAAAAGGATAACTGTTTGTTTCTGATCAGAAGTGGATGCCCTTCCAAACGACGACGATAACAACATCTTGGTTGTCTTTTTTGAAGCCTGTTTAAACAATAAAAAATGAAAGGGAAGAAAAGTAAATAAACTTGTATTGCAATTTTTTCAGCAAAAATAAATAAACTCATGGCATGACACTCATAAAATCTGTTATCAAGAAGTAGCTTCTGAAGTAAATTAAAGTGCGTGATTTGCTAATATTAGAAAAATTTACAATATGTATCTGCCTTAAAAAAACTGCAGTGAAAAGCGGTCTGCTACTAAAAATTCTGCAAAGATCAGATCAAGTTAAGTAAACAATTAGATTTTTTGCTTCTTAAACAAATATTATTAATGAAGTAATTTCGTTAAGATGTTAAGATAGTGTTTCAATTTACACGATTAGAAGAAACGGCATAATATTTTCTCTTCTAACATAGGATTTAGGGAAATAAATTAAACATTTTTAATAATTCTTTGTTATCTTTTTAGATTATCACTTTTAAGGTATAGCAGCATGATGAAATGGCCTCTTTGTACATCACTGTAGCTGGTCAATATAATTTATTTTTTATCTCTATATTTATCTTCCTGATTCGCAGGAAAGCGATGGAGTTGCTAATACATAGGGTAGGCAATTATCCCGACCTGCTTCCGCAGATGCCAAGATATTGCTATCCGCTTGTAATTTAATATGATTAAATTATGAATATGTATAAGTTAGATTGAGATATGACTATAAGTTAGAACTGCTTGCCAAGACCACCAAGCAGGGGAATGTCCCGTAAAGTGCCTTTCCCAAGGACACAACAGGATGGCGTGAATGGGTTTTGAACTGAGACCATGTTGATCATGAGACCAGTGCTTTAACCACTCGACCACGCTGCCGACAATCATGGTGGGCAATGATTATATGATGGGCACACCACAATATACAGTTGACATATAATAACACAGGACAACAAAACGATTTCAATAGTAATGATCGTAAAGATTAGGAATGATTATTGTGTAACAAAAAGTGTCAATATCAGCAGTAAATACAAACCAACTTAAATCTACAGTATTTTAAAAACAAAATAATTGAATATTTAAGCAACTAGCATTAATAGAGTTTATAATTACTTTATCAAAACTAACCAAAAGTATGAAAAAAATCTGCAAAGCCTAGGATTATGTTACCTAATAAACATACTTCTGCTCCAACTATTTTAGGGAAAAATGTCCTTCACTATTCTATACATGTCTTCTACAAATTTTCATTCTTTACATGTTTTCTCTAAAAAAAACAGTTAAAAATATAATTGACTAAAACAATAACATCAAAATAGTATATATAAAACTATACCAAAGTTAAAATGAAGTCACTGTTTATTGTTTTGTTTTTTTAGTGCATATTTTTAAAATAAAAATTATTTTAGTAATATTTCTTTTCGTCATAAAAGCAATTAAATTTTTGTTATTTGATTAACAGAATCACTCTAAGTGCTAAGACTCAAAAAATTGGGCACAAAGAAGCAAGTTTAATGCACAGTCACCACAGTCATTTCAATGTGCCCCAGGAAAGTTATTTTACAAAAATATGTAAATGAATTAATTTTGCTTCCTTCTCTTAAAAAAAGCAATAACAAGATCAATGTTAAAACCAAAAAAAGGAAATTAAAAGTATAGAATAAAAGATCTGACAACTTACAATAGCTTCAGTTAAAAACTATTTCATTTTAAAGATCAAAATTTAGCTTTACAACTAGTAAAAGTTATACTTTATACATGAAACTTATATCAAAAGCAATAATATTTTAGCTACTTCTAAACCACCACATTATCTTTTAATTCTTAAAAAAATGTTGAAATATTTAAGGGCATTTATTGATCATACTTATTATCATATCTATTTTTCTCCTGACTCACAGGAAAACATCGAAGATGTTATATCAGGGGTGGGCAATAATTTTCAACCTTAGACCACATTGAAACTTTAGGAATGATATGTGGCCAAACATAATCTGAAAATGGCAAATCTTAATAATTATGGGTTATCATGAAATGTCATTCATCCCTAAAATGTAGTGATCTTTAAAAAAAGGTTTTCATCTTAAATCTTAAAAGAGGTATCTGGAATTTGCTTGAAGACAAAAAAATTCTAATTATTTGCTTGAGGATTTTACAAGCTGCACAGAAATTTGTTGGAAGCAGCAGTTTGCCCACCCTTGTGTTAAAGGGCAACTGTTAGCAGTTATCCAGACATGTCTTCCTAGATGCCAAGATACTGCTGTTTAATTGAAATTTTTAAGTAGCTTTTTTAGTTTTATGTTTTTAAAGTTGAGATTGTCAATGTTAAAACACTGCATTGACAACTAAGCAATATAAGTCTTCGTACATGAAGTGCAATTTTCATATATAAAATTAAAAATCTTATAGTTTTATCATATTAGCACATGTACAGTACTTTTTATTTGTCAATGCAGTATTGCAACATTGACAAACCCCCAAAAATTATACAAAAAATCAATCTTCTTTGTTTGGCTATATTGGCCAAGTAACTGCTTTCTGTTTTAACAGAGTCAGAATTGTAGGTAAACAGCAGGACTCATTAAGAAATTGTAATGAAGAAGCTTTCCTAAAAATCACTCAGATAAACTAAACATTGAACTTGTGTCTTTCTGCTTGCAAGTTAGAGTGTTGTCACACTAAGCTATTGCCAACAAATAAACAATAATTTTTTAGTAAATTGACTGCAGCTGAAAATTGACTTAAAATAAATATTACAGAATAAGCTAGTCACATGTATTTAAATAAAGCAAACATGATATGAACATAAAATAATTTTATGCAGTGCTAATTATATGGCCAGTTTATCAAATAATAACTTTTAATAGTCCACCAGCAGATCAAATACAATTGTATTTAGAATGTAAATGTCTATTGTGGCACTGGCATGTTGATTCATATAATAACAATTAAGACTTTTAATATCCAAAAAAATTGTCTTACCTTTGAAACACTTTTTCTTTTTTATCAGTGCAATCATAAACATAAAGAAATTCTTTTTTTCAATAAATTCAGTTAAAAAATATTCTAAAAAACACAACTTTAGTACTGCTATTACATACATACAAGCAAAATGTAATGATTTTAAGTAAGAAGCTAAGCCACCTAAAATGCAAAGCACCAGTTATGTACGGCCTTGGTCTACACATAGTGGATGCTATTAATTTTTTGTGATAATAGTAAAGTAATAAAATAGCAGTAACTATTCTAATTGAAATAAAAACATTGTTATTTTCCAATACATTTTAAACTCTACACAATTTTACAATAATTTTTCAAAACAATTTTTCTATTTAATGTATGTTATACAGCATTAAAAAAATATGCTGCAAACAGGATAAAAATACCATTGGAAAAACAAGTCCACATTAAAAAAATATTTACTAATTTAATTACTACGACTGTAAATAAATATTGCAGTAAATATAATTTGTTTATTAATTGGATGAAATAAACAATGGTTTGCAAAATTAATAAATATAAATTTGATTAAATAATTGAATGTCAATTCTAGTCTTAAACTAAGCAAATGTATAAAAAAAAATTTTTTACAACTATACTAAACATAAAAACTAAGATTGGAATGATTATCTTCCTAATTTAAACATTTTTCCATTAAAAAAAAATTATTTAAATTCCTTAGACTGTAAAACCTACCTGAGACCTGCACTTATATAAGCTCATTTAAGCTCATCTAAGCTTGCAATTATTGCTCTCGAGTGAATTTATTCGTAGCTTAGTTTCGTGAATATGAGTGAATATGAGTGAATTTGAGTGAATTTGAGTGGATTTGAGCGTCAATAAAACAAACAAAGATCACGCTGAAAAAAAAAGTACTGTAAACGGCTGTAAACGCGCCTTAAGGCGCGTTTACAGCCGTTTACAGTACTTTTGTGCTTGAGCGTAGTTTAGTTTAGTTTAGTTAAGTTATGCGAAAGAACCGTTTACAGTACAAATTTTTGCAAGCGTAGTTGAGTGAACTTTGGTGAAGTCAGAGCATTGTCCATGGCTTGGTTGTAGATTGCTCTATGTATAAATAAATGTTATTTTGGTTATTAAAATAACGCTTCACAAACAATTATGATTTTATAAGTTTTAAATACAGAGTTTTGCATGAAATAAAAACTTGTCGTAAAAATTTAATTGAAACTTGAAAAATTAAGGCTACTAAAAAAGTAATAAAATGCTATCATTGTGGAATGTAGTAAGATGTTACTTCAATATCGTATAGGCCTACATGATTATATTAACAGATTAAGAACAATTTTTTCCTGCTGTGCCGTGGGAAATGCATGCAGCTTAAAAAGACTGATAGCTTGGTTGTAGGCCATCCCTGATTCAATTTCTCAACCTCTCCCTGATGGCAATATTTACTTAACTTTTATTTACTTGTTAAAATTTGATAGAAGACCTATTTATTTTATAATTCTTTTGTTAGCCTACATACTTTCTGCATTCCAATATTTAATATTTTTTGATAAATTATGTGACATTTGTTCTTTGCTCCACTTTTTGAGGTTTAGTAAACCGGCATCAGATAAAAATTTATTTTCGGAATTCTATTTTATTTTTACGTATTTTTTTTTTTTGACAATTTAGTTGGTTGATCTAGCAAATTTAATTGGTTACCGTAATGAAATAACCTGGATGTCTTGATGGTGAAATGCGATCGGCACAGTCCCGGTGCATAACCCACCTGTTTTACTCTGTTGTGTCTTTCGGAATGACACATTATGCCGCTTTCCGCTGCTTGGCGGTCTTGGCAAGCATTTCTATCCATCATATATCTAATTAAAGCACGAACTAAATAAAAATCTTTAACCAAACACCAACATCTTAGCACCTCCAAAAAATAGGTCGGGGTAATCGCTTTACAATACCCCAAGTTTAACACCTCTAACGTTGTTCAGCCAGTCAGGAGGATGAAAAAAAGATGATGACATTTAGCGTCCAACTTTTACGCGACCATGAAAGTCAGTGATGGCTTATTACATTTAAGGCGAAACTGATTGAGAATTTAGGCCTACCATTACACGATTATCATACTGTTCATAGGGTAGAGAAAAAAAGTAGAAGCATCTTAAAAAAACAAATTTTTTAATACCTGCATTGAATAAAATTACTCCTACAAAAAACATTACAGGCTTTTTTCTTCAGTGACTGTCAAAGATTTCAAACGCAAAAATAAGCAATAAATTTAATTTTTACTAGTTAATCAATAAGTAAACATCTTGGTAAACACAAAGCAGTAAAACTAAATTACTAAGAAATTTGCAATAAAAGCAAACGAAAACCTAGCTAATATTAAAAAATTAAGAAATTACAAAAGTTAATTAATAAAGGCACAGCGTTCATACTACTTGCTAAAAACAACAGTGGGGTATGTAGGAGGGGCATTGTGCCATGCCCCCCGCCTTGGAGAAAACCAGAGACAGATTCAAAGTAAAGACTTTTTACCAGTTAAGCATATTACGTATATTGTGTTGCACGGCTCCCAACCCTTTTCGAAAATCCTCGGTACGCCACTGTTTACAAATAGTCTAAAAAAGCTTCAAACTGTTACAATTAAACTTGTAAATGATCAATACAAGAAATTGCGATATTTCTTTTCCTATTTCTTCAAATTATCAATACGATTATTACAGTGCTATTGAATTAATTATAAAACCTGAAATAGCGCCCTTTAATCACTCAGAGGCAAAGACAAGTTGCCACCTAAGTTTAATCTACTAATTCAGCTCAATTTAATAAAATAAATGATAGAACAGCAAGCATAAACTGATAAAAAACATTGCTAAATAAATGAAAGGAAGCATGAAATATTCAAGGAATGACGGTATGTAAAATTTGAAAAGATTAGGCAGAGTCGTTACTGGTAATAAAAAACACACAGCCAAAAAATAGTGCAAAAAATTTTCATCATGAAGTGTTTTGGGTAAGTCGTTTGGATTTTTAACAGCAAGGCATTTGACATGGATTGAAATGCTTTAGTGCACCAGTGTAGTAAAAATTAATCGTCTTGATCGTTCATCTTGCTTGCATGGAGCACGAGATTTGACGGCTTCGGATGACGAAACTCGATGCTGGCGTGACAAAGAAAGCCGTATCTGATCCAGGCAGTAAAGCAGGCTGAGGTAATAAAATGAGCAGCCTGAGGTAATAAAAGGATAACTGTTTGTTTCTGATCAGAAGTGCATACCCTTCCAAGCGACGACGATAACAACATTTTGGTTGTCTTTTCTAAAGCCTGTTTAAACAATAAAAAATGAAAGAGAAGAAAAGTAAATAAACTTGTATTGCAATTTTTTCAGCAAAAATAAATAAACTCATGGCATGACACTCATAAAATCTGCTATCAAGAAGTAGCTTCTGAAGTAAATTAAAGTGCGTGATTTGCTAATATTAGAAAAATTTACAATATGTATCTGTCTTAAAAAAACTGCAGTGAAAAGCGGTCTGCTACTAAAAATTCTGCAAAGATCAAATCAAGTTAAGTAAACAATTAGATTTTTTGCTTCTTAAACAAATATTATGAATGAAGTAATTTCGAAAAGATGTTAAGATAGTGTTTCAATTTACACGATTAGAAGAAACGGCATAATATTTTCTCTTCTAACATAGGAATTAAGGAAATAAATTAAACATTTTTAATAATTCTTTGTTATCTTTTTAGATTATCACTTTTAAGGTATAGCAGCATGATGAAATGACCTCTTTGTACATCACTGTAGCTGGTCAATATAATTTATTTTTTATCTCTATATTTATCCTCCCGATTCGCAGGAAAGCGATGGAGTTGCTAATACATAGGGTAGGCAATTATCCCGACCTGCTTCCGCAGATGCCAAGATATTGCTATCCGCTTGTAATTTAATATGATTAAATTATGAATACGTATAAGTTAGATTGAGATATGACTATAAGTTAGAACTGCTTGCCAAGACCACCAAGCAGGGGAATGTCCCGTAAAGTGCCTTTCCCAAGGACACAACAGGATGGCGTGAATGGGTTTTGAACTGAGACCGTGTTGATCACGAGACCAGTGCTTTAACCACTCGACCACGCTGCCGACAATCATGGTGGGCAATGATTATATGATGGGCACACCACAATATACAGTTGACATATAATAACACAGGACAACAAAACGATTTCAATAGTAATGATCGTAAAGATTAGGAATGATTATTGTGTAACAAAAAGTGTCAATATCAGCAGTAAATACAAACCAACTTAAATCTACAGTATTTTAAAAACAAAATAATTGAATATTTAAGCAACTAGCATTAATAGAGTTTATAATTACTTTATCAAAACTAACCAATAGTATGAAAAAAATCTGCAAAACCTAGGATTATGTTACCTAATATACATACTTCTGCTCCAACTATTTCAGGAAAAAATGTCCTTCACTATTCTATACTTGTCTTCTACAAATTCTCATTCTTTACATGTTTTCTCTAAAAAAAAACAGTTAAAAATATAATTGACTAAAAACAATTTTCAATACTTCAAACAATAACAACATCAAAATAGTATATATAAAACCATACCAAAGTTAAAATGAAGTCACTGTTTATTGTTTTGTTTTTTTAGTGCATATTTTTAAAAATTTATTTTAGTAATATTTCTTTTTGTCATAAAAGCAATTAAATTTTTGTTATTTGATTAACAGAATCACTCTAAGTGCTAAGACTCAAAAAATTGGGCAGAAAGATGCAAGTTTAATGCACAGTCACCACAGTCATTTCAATGTGCCCCAGGAAAGTTATTTTACAAAAATATGTAAATGAATTAATTTTGCTTCCTTCTCTTAAAAAAAGCAATAACAAGATCAATGTTAAAACCAAAAAAAAATAATTAAAAGTATAGAATAAAAGATCTGACAACTTACAATAGCTTCAGTTAAAAACTATTTCATTTTAAAGATCAAAATTTAGCTTTACAACTAGTAAAAGTTATACTTTATACATGAAACTTATATCAAAAGCAATAATATTTTAGCTACTTCTAAACCACCACATTATCTTTTAATTCTTAAAAAAATGTTGAAATATTTAAGGGCATTTATTGATCATACTTATTATCATATCTATTTTTCTCCTGACTCACAGGAAAGCATCGAAGATGTTATATCAGGGGTGGGCAATAATTTTCAACCTTAGACCACATTGAAACTTTAGGAATGATATGTGGCCAAACATAATCTGAAAATGGCAAATCTTAATAATTATGGGTTATTATGAAATGTCATTCATCCCTAAAATGTAGTGATCTTTAAAAAAAGGTTTTCATCTTAAATCTTAAAAGAGGTATCTGGAATTTGCTTGAAGACAAAAAAATTCTAATTATTTGCTTGAGGATTTTACAAGCTGCACAGAAATTTGTTGGAAGCAGCAGTTTGCCCACCCTTGTGTTAAAGGGCAACTATTAGCAGTTATCCAGACATGTCTTCCTAGATGCCAAGATACTGCTGTTTAATTGAAATTTTTAAGTAGCTTTTTTAGTTTTATGTTTTTAAAGTTGAGATTGTCAATGTTAAAACACTGCATTGACAACTAAGCAGTATAAGTCTTCGTACATGAAGTGCAATTTTTATATATAAAATTAAAAATCTTATAGTTTTATCATATTAGCACATGTACAGTACTTTTTATTTGTCAATGCAGTATTGCAACATTGACAAACCCCCAAAAATTATACAAAAAATCAATCTTCTTTGTTTGGCTATATTGGCCAAGTAACTGCTTTCTGTTTTAACAGAATCAGAATTGTAGGTAAACAGCAGGACTCATCAAGAAATTGTAATGAAGAAGCTTTCCTAAAAATCACTCAGATAAACTAAACATTGAACTTGTGTCCTGCTGCTTGCAAGTTAGAGTGTTGTCACACTAAGCTATTGCCAACAAATGAACGATAATTTTTTAGTAAATTGACTGCAGCTGAAAATTGACTTAAAATAAATATTACAGAATAAGCTAGTCACATGTATTTAAATAAAGCAAACATGATATGAACATAAAATAATTTTATGCAATGCTAATTATATGGCCAGTTTATCAAATAATAACTTTTAATAGTCCACCAGTAGATCAAATACAATTGTATTTAGAATGTAAATGTCTATTGTGGCACTGGCATGTTGATTCATATAATAACAATTAAGACTTTTAATATCCAAAAAAATTGTCTTACCTTTGAAACACTTTTTCTTTTTTATCAGTGCAATCATAAACATAAAGAAATTCTTTTTTTCAATAAATTCAGTTAAAAAATATTCTAAATAACACAACTTTAGTACTGCTATTACATACATACAAGCAAAATGTAATGATTTTAAGTAAGAAGCTAAGCCACCTAAAATGCAAAGCCCCAGTTATGTACGGCCTTGGTCTACACATAGTGGATGCTATTAATTTTTTGTGATAATAGTAAAGTAATAAAATAGCAGTAACTATTCTAATTGAAATAAAAACATTGTTATTTTCCAATACATTTTAAACTCTACACAATTTTACAATAATTTTTCAAAACAATTTTTCTATTTAATGTATGTTATACAGCATTAAAAAAATATGCTGCAAACAGAATAAAAATACTATTGGAAAAACAAGTCCACATTAAAAAAATATTTACTAATTTAATTACTACGACTGTAAATAAATATTGCAGTAAATATAATTTGTTTATTAATTGGATGAAATAAACAATGGTTTGCAAAATTAATAAATATAAATTTAATTAAATAATTGAATGTCAATTCTAGTCTTAAACTAAGCAAATGTATAAAAAAAATTTTTTATAACTATATTAAACATAAAAACTAAGATTGGAATGATTATCTTCCTAATTTAAACATTTTTCCATTAAAAAAAAAAAATTTAAATTCCTTAGACTGTAAAACCTACCTGAGACCTGCACTTATCTAAGCTTGCAATTATTGCTCTCGAGTGAATTTGTTCGTAGCTTAGTTTCGTGAATATGAGTGAATATGAGTGAATTTGAGTGGATTTGAGCGTCAATAAAACAAACAAAGATCACGCTGGAAAAAAAAGTACTGTAAACGGCTGTAAACGCGCCTTTAATGCGCAGGTGATCGCGGTTATTGCGCATTTTTTTCTATTTTAAAAGTTAAACAGGGCTTACTTAGGTGGAATGATTTGAAAAACTTATAATATGCAAAAGATTATTCGAGGGGGGACTAAGGAGCCAAAGCCCACTAGTTAAACAAAAAAATAGCTTTAAATTATTTTTTGCGATCCGAAAATTCGCCAAAATTTTTTTGCTAATTTCTCCTTTCAGCAACCTTATTGTTGTTTCTGTTTCATCAAGACATTACATAGAACTAGTAGGGGATGACTAAGAGCGCTGATTACGAGACAGAACTCTCTCTTTCTGATTATGAAACTACATCTTCCAAGCAATTGTTCTATGTGCAATTATTTATGCGAACAAAGAGCCTAACCCGATTTTTTTTGCAATTATGAAATTCTGAGATGGATAAGATAGGCATAGAAATAGTTAAGCTACGCATGGAGCTACAAAATGTGCAAAAGTTTATTTTGCGATTATAAAAAAAAAAATTATTGCAATTCTAATAAGGTTTTGTTATTTTAGAGAAGTTGATATTAGAATGATGTGCGATCACGGAAGAATAACTTGAAATTAGCTTTGAAGAACAAGTTCAAGTGGACAATGAAGAGTAAAGCACTATTAGATCATCATAGATTACGATATATTCAGCTTCTTATTATTTGTAGCGTCTGCTTTTTACAGATATCAATTCAATTAAGCATTTAGTGTGTTTTAAGTCGTTCCGTTGCGCCTGACGAAGTAAGCAGTAGTTCAGAAAAGCTAGTGTTATAATTAAATAAATTTCTGTCAACTTCAGTGCATTTTTTGGGTTCTTTTTTGAAGAATTTTCTTGCCAGTTTTATTTTGCTTAAATTAAGTTTTTCTTGTCTACTGTCGATTTCTTTCGACCTGCTTCCAATTATGCCAAAATATTGCTGTCCGGTTAAAATTTTTTAATTGGATTTTTATAAATTTATTCCATTAGATTTTTGTACATGAAATGTAGATATGACTGCCAAGCAGAGAAAAATATCGTAAAATTTCTTTTCCAAGGACACAACAAGATCACCCAAATAGGCTAAGTTTTAAGCCGCAACCGTGTTGATGCAAGCGCCTATACTTGTCAATTTTTTTAGCACATAGCTTATATGAAGAATTTAACCAGCAATCTGAGATGAGTCGAGTTGAAAGTTTGGACACCACTATATAACTCGCTAAGCAGGTTCAAACAGCCCATAAGTTGCGGATAATTTGTCATGTTCCTTGTCAACAATTCACTGCTAAATATACTGTACATATGTGTATATATTACAAAATACTGTAATAGCTTAGGCCACACAAATAAGATGGTGTATTTTAAGTCGATTAAAAGACCTCGAAGAACACAAGCACATCACAATATAAACGTAAAAGTGACGGAGAGAAACAAACTATATATTTAAGGAAAAGGCTAACATCACAAAGAAAATTAAAGTGAACAGACACACTAATGTTATTTTAACAACGAACAAAGTTAACCGACGATTATGTAAAAGCAACATTAAAAAGACTGCCAAAATGAACAACCCAAAGCGAAACGTAAAATTAAAAGTTTAATTTGTAGTCTTCATATACAGCATCAATGTTTAGTTCATTATTAACAACAGAATTAAAAATTTGTTTAATTGCAGCAATATTTTCCACCTTCCATTTCCCTCTTGGAATTGGAGTCATTTGTGCCAAGGCAAGTACATGCTTAGCCTCAAACAACTCTATATCTTTTCCTAGATGCACTGGTAGGTTTTCATATATACCTTCACCGGCACCATATTTTTCCTTTACGGAGCAATCAATTTGTAGTTGAGTTACAAAGCTATTTTTATCTGCCAAAAATCTTTTTAGTATGCGGCCAATATAAAGATATAGCCGACCTTTTGTTTTGTATAAACATCCACACCAATTGCTGATAACATCTTCTTCTGGTATCGGGGAAAATAATTTATTCCATGTAACTTTTAGCTGTTCTTCCAATGTTGCGTTTGTTTTGCAATTTTTCGATTTCATTTTATTTTTTTGTGGTGCCATTTTTTCAGAACTATTTTTTGAAGAAAATTTTGCTATTTCTCTTTGGTATTCTTCATCCGTTATAACAGCACCCAAAAAATTAATTTTTCGCCGTTTTTTACTGGGTCTAGTTTTGTTTTCTCTAATTTTGCTTGGTAAAATTTCTTGAAAGCTGCTTTGATTCAAATTTTTGCTGTTGTCCGTTGGTGTGGAAGTTTGTGGAACCTCATTTAATATATCCCTAATTGTCCAGGTAGGGTACCATTCTTTACCAAGTCCAGGATAAACTGATGGTTTAGGCCCTAACTGATGCACACACATTCAGTGACAATGGAGGTATTTTTAATTGGACTGAAACAAGTTAATTCAATTCCAGCATCCAATCTTGGCTCTAAGGAGCTACTAGGTTTTCTAGGTGTAACAAGGCTAGTTGCCATGGTAATCACGTCTAGTTCTTTTCCATCGGCTTTCCAATTATTGAATCTTTGGAGTAGTCGTGGATCAAATCTTGAAGTGGGATATTGTTTTCTATTTGATGAAAATATACCAGTGGCATGAAATCCCCTGGAAACATTTCGGGTGTTTTAACACTCCATCCAAAGAGAACAAAGCTCATCGACGAATGTAGCTTTGTTCAGAGCATTTCGTGTTCCGTGCAAACTGCCAATTTGGTTTAAGACTGCTTGCCATCTTCTTTTGATTGGCCCAAAGCATTTCACATCTAGTGGCTGCAACACGTCTGTAACATGCGCTGGTAATTTTAAAAGTATTACACTGTTATCTTGAGCAGCCTTTATTTGTTTTCCAGACAAGTGACTAACGTGACCGTCAAGTATGAGCAATAAAGGCCTTTTTTTAACCGATTTTACAAAATTTTGAAACCAAGCCAAGAAGATGTCACAATTCATCCACCCATTTTCGCTTACGGCGTATGTAGTACTGGGAAGAGCATTATTGCCTTTCCAAGTGGATTGCAAATTCTTTCCTTGAAAAATGATTAGTGGCGGTAAGGCTCTACCACCAGCATTAACAGCGGCCAAAACACTTATACGAGTATTTTGCCGGCCCGGTCCTTTCGTAATTCTAAAAGCAGCTTTGCCTTTAGCTGCAATAACTTTGCACTCGGAAGGGTCCAATGGAAATGCTGTCTCATCCACATTCCAAATTTGTTGAGAAGAAAGATTATGATCTGCTATAATATTTTCCAAAAGTTCATACCAATAAAATATAATAAATGGTTTTTCCGTTGCGTTTCTTCGATTTTGCGAAAGAAGATTAGCCTTTTTTAGCGACAAATTATTTCGCTTTATAAAATTGTTAAGCCAATCTATTCCAGGCCTTCCATTTTTAAAACAAGTAAGCTTGTTATTTATTTTTACATATTCTTGGACTAAGTCCAAAATATCTTGCTGCTTTGGGCTGAATCCATGCTGGCATAAATCACGAATACATTGTGCTAATTTTGTCTCAATTTCTGAATTGAACTCTGGACGTCTGCCCAAAGGCACAGCTACGCTACTTTGTTCCTTTGAGCGACGAAGACGAATGCTGCTTTCGGGAATTCGGTAGTGTTTTGCAACACTTCTAATGCTAAAACCTTTGTTCACATCTGTGAGTGCGCTTAAAATATCGTTTTCGGTCCAACAAGGCATAATTAAAAATAAAAAGTGAAGACGAATGTTTATATATGTATATAATTTATAATTAGGTTAAACGCATAAATTCTAAAATTCTACAAAAGAATAATTGTCATACACAAAAATAGACCGCTGAACTTTTTTGTATATGTATCTTTACTCCTATTACATCCAATGAAATTATGATTCAAATTGGTAAACTGGACAATAAAAAATCACCTGGAATTGACAAAATTCAGAATAAATTTCTCAAATATGTTGGTGACATCATTTCTCCATTCCTAGCTGAAATCTTTAATAATCATATAAGATTAGGAAAATTTCCCCAAGAATTAAAAACAGCTAAAATAGTACCTATACACAAAAATGGATCTCATTCTTTAACAACCAACTATCGTCCCATTTCTATACTATCTTCATTTTCAAAAATTTTTGAAAAATGTATATACAAAAGACTTTATAAATACTTTACTTCTAAAAATATTCTAAGCCATGACCAATTTGGGTTCCAACAAGGACATTCTACAACTTTAGCTGTAACAGACATTTACAATAAGATTTTACACAGTATTGAGCAAAAAAAGTATACTTGTGCAGTCTTCTTGGATTTAAAAAAAGCATTTGACACTGTCAATCACTCAATTCTACTCAACAAATTACACAAATATGGCATAAGAGGAAACATGCATGAATTATTATCTGATTATCTAACAAACAGAATACAATTTACTGTCTTACACAACATCATATCTCAGCCAAATGTATTAAATACAGGGGTTCCTCAAGGTTCAACATTAGGTCCTCTACTATTTTTGATTTATATAAATGATCTCCCACTAATCTCTAACTTTTCGACAAGATTATTTGCAGATGACACTTGTTTAATTATGACTGACTCTAATCTGAAACTTTTAAACAAAAAAGTAAATATGGAAATAAATAAAGTTTCCCACTGGATGAATTTAAACAAACTGAAGCTAAATTATGACAAATGTAAATATATACTTTTTAAACCTTCTAATAAAAAAATTGATGACAATATTACCTTCCAAATTTCATTGACAAATTCAATTAAACTAGAGCAGGTAAAATCCTTTAAATACTTAGGAGTAGTGCTGGACGAAAAATTAAAATGGACAAATCATATTCAACTTCTTTGTAAGAAATTAGCACAAGTTTGTGGAATTCTCAGAACTATAAAACCACTAGTAAATTCCAAAACTCTACTAAATGTTTATTACTGCATGGCATACTCACAATTACAATATGGCATATTAGCTTGGGGAAATGCAAACAAAACCAACTTGTTACCACTCAACAAGGTACATAATAGAATTATTAAAATGATTCAAGAAAAAGAGAATTTTCAAACTAACTTACTAAACATTGAACAAATATACAAATTAGAAATCGGAAAATTCATGTTTCGCTATAATGCCAATCAACTCCCAACGTCTTTTATTAAATACTTTACATCAATACAATCAATACATAGCTACCCTACTAGGCTCTCTAAACAACAAAACTATTTTTTACCGCGATATCGATTGCAACAAAGCCAAAAACTTATTAGTTATACAGGAGCTAAATTGTGGTCAGAAATCCCAGAAAACATAAAAAAATTTTCCTACAAAAATTTTTCTAAAAAATTAAAAAATCATCTAGCTTCATCTACATTTTAGAGCACATCATAGTTTACAATATATATATTAGTGTATGCATTATAATCAAATGTTCACTTTCTGTATAGTACATTCTTGTGTAAAAGAATTATACTAATATAATTTTAAAGAGGAAAAGGAAAAATTAATAATCAATGAAAATTGTAAATCAATGATAATAAGAATAAACATTCTCTGCAATTTGTTAACTGTAGTTGTTTTCTGTTATCAGATGGCGCCTTCCTAACTTTACTGCAATTTTGAGGCACGACACTTTTTTTTCAGGTTAATTATTAAAGTGTTTAAAAGATATAAAATAATGATAATCCTTGACCTGCACGCAAATGATTTATGCTCAATTTTATCTTTTTTTTTTTTTTTTTTTTTTTTTTTTGGTAATTAAATTTTTGTATATTTCTTGTGTTTCTCTTTTTCTTTTTTTTCCTTTTTTTTATGTTCTTAAATTTTTTTTTTTTTTTTTTTAGTATTGTTTTTCTTTTTTTTATGAACCTAAACAAAAAACTTAATGATTCAGTCAATCTAAAATAATAAACACCTCTGAGGCAGCTGGACTTGGTGATCAAATGATCTTTCGCTGTTTCAATTGTTTGACACTTATGTCATATCTTTTTTGATTGTTTTCTTTTTTCTTTTTTTTTGTCAAATCAACAAATGTGACATGTGTTTATTGAACTTATAAAGCGTTGAAAGAATAAATAAATAAAATAAATAAAAAAAATAAAAAGTATAAAAGTTCTTTTCTAAAATGGCTTAGATTTTTTCTTGATCTATTTTTATACGTTATTAATTAAACAACCATAATATTTTAGATAAAAACATCTTATTCTCCGAATATAAATACATTAAATACAACTTTAAAAGAAAAAATGATACATTATCATACCCTAAAGAAGTCTTAGCTCTTTTCCTGCCATTGATAATAAATAGAAAAACTTTAAACTAAGTTAACTGTTTCCATGAAAAAAGATGCGAATTGAAAGCACGTTGTGCTTTTTTGCGCAATAGACAAATAATAATAAAGAAACTATGGGTAAAGAGTATTTTTTTAAAGCGAAAAGAAAAAACTTTTTTATTCGCGGCTTTTTGCTCAGATATGCTCTTGACCTTTAGTAAACTGACTAGAAACTACAGGTTACGCAAAGCGTTCAGTATTTTTCATGATGTAAGTAAAGTTAGCAGGTTAAACAGCAAAGTTAAAAGTTAAAAAAAATGAAGCGGTTTGTAGAATGCGCAGTTTAATTTCAAAAAACACTTGGATTCACTTCATTTTAATATTGATACTTTTAAAGGTAGTAAGGTAAATTTTGGAGTAATTTTTTTTTTTTCTATTTTTATTAAAAAGCCTCTGCGCATTGGGCCGTAAAAAATGGGTAGCTGCGCATTGGTTAGTTTGACTATATTGTTTTAGAGCATGGGCTGTCAATAGATTTTGTATGCAGATGACATTCAGTTATATAGCTCTTTTCAGCCAGATCTAACAGTGGAAGTTTAAAAATGAGTTGAATGCTTTTTTCATGAAATTAAACTTTGAATGTCAGATAACTTTTTAAAATTAAATAAAAAAAAACTGTGGTTATTGTTTTTGAAACTAAGCAAAATTTACCTCAGAAACAAATTACCGGCGTAGGTAAAGAATACGGACCCCCCTTGTAAAAATAATTTAAAATAACAAAAATAAAATAATTCCGAATGGCACATTTTTTAAAGAACTAACCCTAACCCTAACCCTAACCCTAACCCTAACCAAAAATTTTATTTTTGTTATTTTAAATTATTTTTACAAGGGGGGTCCGTATTCTTTACCTACGCCAAATTACCTTTTAAAATGTAACTTTTTTAATAATTTCTTAATTTCCTATAGCAATTGTGTCAAAATCTTAGGTACTTCTCTAACATCAAATCTGTCACTTTCCTTTTTTATTGCAAAAAAATTTTAAGTATGTAGCTTCATTTTCATAATTTGTATAATATAAAAAATTGCCTTCCTTTGTATTGTCGACTCATGCTAGTAAATAATTTGATACTATCTCAGCTAGATTATTGTAATGCTATTCTTGCCAATGCAACCAAAAATGATTTAAAACCACAACAAAAAATCTTCATAGCTCTGTATGTTTTATTTATAGGGCATTTCATTAAAAATTAGACAAATTTTACAATAAATTGGAATGATTTCAAAATAAATTGGAAAATTTTCAAAATTAATTGGAATGATTTCATAATAAATTGGAATTCGTGGAGGGCTCATTTTAATCCAAAATTTGATTCTGGGTATTGTTATGTTTACAATAGATTTTCTCTGTATTCTCTGAATGTATTCTCTGTATTGAAAGCAAAAGTTTCGAACTACCGTCCTAGAGCTCAGAATAGAGGAACATTACGTCAGTACATTCTCAGCACTGTTGAAGAATTCAATGCAAACGATCCTCAGTTCTTTTGCAACTTTTTCAGGAAAATGTGGTATATTGTTTACAAGGCATTAAATAACTAAAAAACATTAGTTTTAAAACATATTTTTGAATTCAATACTTTTTTAATTAATTTTGAAATTTTTCCGATTTAAAACTTTCCGATTAATTTTGAAATCATTCTGATTTATTATAAAATCATTTCAATTAATTGTGAAAACTGTCCGATTTTTAGTGAAATACCCTGTATAACTTAAACTAGAATGAACATGTAACACCTTATTTAATTAAATTACATTTTTTACCCATTAAATATTATATACTATTCAAACTTTCCATTATCAATTATTAAATTGTCAATACTTATAGCTCTTACGTATTTTTAAATTCTTTCAACTTACATCAACCTACAACTGGTCAAAACTTAGATTTGGTTGTGGAAGAGATATGTTAATGTTAGTCTATAAAAACTCTATTCATAATTAGTTTGATAATAATCTTAGTAAATTACCCCAAGTTGGGAATTCATTGCCATATGAAATTTGAAATCTTTTCACCCTAACTTTGATTTTATTGCAAGTAGATTTACCATGGCTGGCAGCAAAAAAAGACCACCGTGCACAAACATCAAGATCTTGATGTTTACATAAATTTTCGAAGTTTTGGAATTTTGTACTAAGATGCACAACCATCTGTATAGTATTCAACTTTTGTTACTGATTTCAATTTATTTTTTAGAAAGCAGATTGTTTCTTTTTATATTTCATACACCATCCCTACATCATAATTTAAATCATTTGAAAGAAAGCACATTTTGTAGTGTTGCAAATCACTATTTATACTGTAGTAGTATACCACCAGAAGTACAGTACAATTGAGCTTCATCTTGAACATGAAAAGTGTAATTTTCACTGAAATCCATAAGGCATGTTCCATTTTCTAAAAATTTGATAGTTGTTTGGCAATAAAAGAATGCAGAAAAACTTTCATCAGTTTGGTCATGAGCAATTTAAGATATTTATTGATTTGAAGTGTTTGATTAATCATTTCTGTTCTGTCTATTGTTTAATATCTTCAAATTTACCTTTTTAGAAGTTTGCTACAAGGCCTCTTCTGGGCAATTTTCACATCACTGTATTATACAATCTTTATTATTTATATTACATACCATCATTAAAATTAAATTTTGATAACTTTTTTCAATTCGAGCTGACTTGGAACATTAGAATGACAATTTGGTGAATTGTGCATAAGCACACAACATGAGTATCAGCAGATCCAGCTATGACACACCACTTTGACCTTAATGTTGCAAATGTAGAAAATCTAACTTTAATTCCTGGCTGTATTTCTTTAAATGATTGGTACAGTTCTTTTAATGTACATAAAACAAGCTTTTTCTGCTCATAAACAGTTGCAATGCTGACTTTGTCACGAGTATCTGGCATGATTTTTATATTTTTTTATTCACAATAAAAATTAGTAGTAATATTTTTGATTTCACTTTTTAAAACTTTTCCTTTTCTTGCTGGTGGTTTGCTGCAAATTTCTTGGGAAATTGCCAATGTTTGAGTTGGTCTAGCCATGTAATCAATAACCAGAAAGTAATTATGATGGCATTTTGTGACCATGAATCTGGAATAAGTGTCAATAGCTGTATTTTTTCTGAGTTTGTTGTTCCTGGTTTGTTTATTTTTCCTTTTATCTTTTTCATTAAGATATCAAAATCTTCAGCTTTTTTCTTGCTTTCATATTCAATTAATGCATTTGGATCATGTCCCTTTTTTCCTCATTGTATTTTCAAGTTTTTTTTTTCCCCACAGATCTCATGCTCTGGTTGTCTACCTACATGAACAAGTCCATAAATTTCCCCATGTGGGAAAAAAAAGGGCTTAATCCATGTATTTTTGCTTGTCACTTCATGTAAGGAACTTTAAAAGCAATTGTTATCTTTTTGTTGTTTCATTATTAAACTAAAAAAGTTGGCAGTTTTTATAACAAGATCAATTACATGAAGGCATATTTATTGGGGGACTGACCTATTCCAGATAGACTTGTGTTTAGCTAACTATTAGACAAACTGGCTGCACAAGTATTTTTTTCACTGTCGGTACGGTCTCCTGTTAAATGCAGCATCACAAGCCATACCTGAAGCTTCCTGACACAGTTTGTTCAATCATAAATTACAGTTTCTACAAATTTTATGTCCTGGGATGACTAAAAACTTTTTTTTTCAGTTCTTTAGCGAATTCTAAGCTGATTACCTGCAAATTTTCACCAATATTTTTTTGGTGAGTTTTAAAAAGATTACAACAATGTTTTTATCTATCAAGAATAAGGGCTTTATGATGTGCACACACAATTACAAATTAATCTTTTTCTTCAACTAAATCAATTTTAAATCAAATTTTTTCTTTGTCTTCTTTAAATGATGTAAATAATATCATTGCTTTAGAAGTAAGAATAGTTGGTTTATGGCATTTTCTTTCTTTAATGTACTCACAATAGCAAATAGTTATCAACTTAACTTGATAAAAATCCAAATATATTTTCAAGCTGTGAAGTAAAAAAGATAAGTAATGTGAAAACATCCAAATGTTCAAAATACAAGGTAGTTTTACAAAATTATGTTCATTTTAATAATTTTGTTTACATCTTTTGTAATACATTACAACATGTAATATTACTAGTGAAATTAATTAAAATAAATTCAGCATAAATAGACCTTTCATATGATACTTCACTTGAAAAAATTAAAGTATTTAAAATTGAGTTATTAAACTTTGAACTTCTGTCATGCTTGACTGATTTTAAAAACTATTATCTTTTCTATTATATTTAACCTTTGACCCCTGAATAAATATACAAAAGATAAATAATTATTTGTAAGCTTTCTGAAGAACTTAGTTTCAAGTCTTATCTCATTTCGTAACAAAAGTTATAGTCATTTCAAAATGGGTTATTCAAAATCACTACATGTTATGGTTGAATGACCACAAAAAGTGTTATATATTTAAAATGGTGTGATTTTGAAACCATTTATTCAATTTTGAAAAATCAAATTTTTTTCAATCAGGATTAAATTTTCTTTAATCTTAAGTTAATTTCAACAAAAGCTGAAACTTTGGGTTAAAATTTAAACTTTTTTTGATTGATTTGACATAGAATGACTTAGTTACATATCCATTCAAAGAACTAAAAATTATATTTTTTTAACTTTTAAAATATTTTAAAAATATAAATAGTGATCAAACTTAGCCAAAATGTTGTCAACTTTATTTTTATGTTTGGTTTTTAACGTGTGATCAAAGTTATCCCAAAGTATGGGGCAACTGTGTTAAGCAGTTTGGTTGAAAGCATTCAGCTGCCGAGCTGTTTTGATGTCATCAAAATATTTTATTCGATGGCTCAGAGGCAGAGTGTTATGATCAATAGGAAAGGAGTTTCTTATTGACAATGCCAAGTCGTTAAAAGCTAAAACCTCCAAAATTGATTAAAGTTACCAAATTTTACAGTAGTTTGTGTGGCAACAGCTTATGAAATGGGATGCTTTGAAAATATTATACAGAAGAATGATACCAATGTTTCAAAAAAGGTATTGGAATTGAAAGTGGTTAAAGTAAAAACAAGATTGCCAAAAAATGGAAATTATAGATAGAGAAGGATGCCAAAAGGATTTGTGTCTAAGTGGAAGAAGCTAAAATAAAATAAAATGACAAAATTGTCTGCAGAGAGTTGCTGAAGAGATGTAATGTATCTGGCCATTTTTATAAACAGTGAATAAATTGGATAAATAGCTGTAATGAACAGATGTTGGTGCATGTTTGCTGAATCTGGGAATGCTGTGACTTTTACTATTTTATATATTTTTTAAATACCAGTATAATGTTTTAGGCTGTATAAATTTGCAAGTTGATTTCTATTTTTATGTAATTAAAAGCTCTATTTTAGCATGTAGGTCTTGTATTTTTTGCTAGTGTAATTTTAAAATATTAAAAATGAATAATATTTTAAACTTCATATTAATATCTTCTGCATTACTTAACCTATCTTATCAAAAGACATACTATATAAGTTGTGGGACTTGCATAACATCAGAAACCAATCCTTCTGGCAATTGTAGTGCTCGAGGTAATAAGTTTTCATCTATTTTGAAGGCCATTATTGTATATTGCCTAAAACTTTATCATTATAAAACGTTTAAGTAAGAATATTTGGGTCTTTTAAAAAAAGGGATCAAAACTGTTTTTTTGGCAGTAAAACTAACCAGAAATTTCCCTTATAGCACTAGGAGGAAATAAAAAAGAAAACAAAAGATAAAGGATTTCTTCAAGAAGCAATAGTGACCACAGGGGAATTCCAAGTTAGTTTCACTAACAAAAATTGCTCATGAATGCTTTTTGAAGAGACCCAAATGTTTTTTTTGATAGTAATTTACAAACTGAGTTTTTCTGTTAATACAGTTATTCAAAGAGAATTGTATTCTTCACCAAATAGAACTCCTGCTCCAAAGCCAAGAATGGAAGCACCTAATCCATATACGTATGAAAACAAAAATGGAATAGCAATAGCATTAAATGTTACATTCTCTCAAACAGGTACTGCTGCAAACTTGTTTTACCGCTTAATCTTTAAGCTAATCAATTGAAATTTTGACGACACTACATCGTAAAGAAAGTGTAGAATTTCCAAAACTTTCAATGCCAATTCTTTTTCAATTCTGATGCCAGTTCCAACAAAAATTTTTGATTTTGATGCCAATTTCAATTCCAATACTTGTTATTTAAAATTCATTTTGTTTTAATAATAGATTTAACATCATGTTTCTTTAAAGCATCATGTTTAATCAGTTGGATAATTGATGTACAGTGCCTCTACCCTAATTGTCTTAAATCACCATCAGCAATAGTAAATTAAAAATTGTATATATTGGAAAAGTGAATTGATTGGTCTTCCTTGCGGAGTGGTCAATGAAAGAAACAGAGCAATGTTTTGAGACAAATTTATTTAATTACTGTTTAAAAAACTGAAAAATATCTATTGCATCTTGTGTTGTTTTTTTTTTCAGACATTCTCTGAATTTTTTGCAAAATGTCTGAAAAATTTTAAGCATTTTGGAAATATTTTTGAAAAAATATTTAAATGGTTCATACAACAGTTTGATCTATAATTCCATTTGCCCTTTTTAGCAACTATTTAATTCAACAAAAATTTAGCATCATGTTTATTATCGTTAATTGAATGTCCGACATGCCTATCAAACATAGCCAATCACTTTTAATTGCAAAACTATTGCAAAAATCATTATTTACATTTTACCACATTTAGAAAGAAACTTAAAACCTTAGAACTTTTGTCAAATTTATTGCTTCTTGTAGGATGTGGCACCCAATGCTCATTGTTGAGACCCAAACAACAGTCATTTTATTCTGAGTTTTTTTTTGAATTATCTAGTTTGCACTAATTTGTATTATGATATCACAAGACATTTTTATGCCACAGTTTGCTTTTTGGAAAATTATAAAGAATATTGTAATTTGTCTTAACTTAATCACATTATTTAATAAAGTAGGAAAATGTTTTTGTTATAGTAGTCAAATTTTATGTTGGCAAATTATTAATTGTGATGTAGCAGTCTATTTTACAACCTTAAAATAGTGTTTCCCCTATGAGCGTTTAATAGAACATTCTTTGTTTTATTGATTTTTTGACTTCTTTCCACTCTTAAACATGAAGGGAAGCAAAAAAATAATTTAAAGAAACAAAGAATACTCCATGCTCGTAGTGGAAACAAGCCTTTAGAACAGTGATTCTGAAACTGTTTGAGATGCACTCCCTTTTTTCATGCAAACAAATGGTCTTCAAAATGGCCATTCAGAAAACCAAATCATCAACAATTATATATAAACATTAATTTCAACCACCCACCTTCCATAAAAAAAGCGCTACCGATCATGATATCAAACAGACTATTGGAACTTTCTTGTCACTTGAATAATTTAAAAAAACTACCACCATATAAAAACGCAATTAAACAAAGTGGCTATAAAGATGATTTAATATTTAGTGAAACTCAACTGAAAAAGAAATCAAGAAAATGCAAAATCATATGGTTTAACCAGCCTTTTAATAATTATGTTGTCAACAACATCAAAAAAGAGTTTTTAGAATCAATAGACAAACGCTTCCTGCCACAACACAAGCTTCATAAAATTCTAAATAGAAATAGCATAAAAATTAGCTGCAGCTGCATGCCTAACATGAAGGCAATTATAGCTGGCCATAACAAAAAGCTATTAAAAAAGGAAAGCTCTCAACAATCAAAGCCATGCAACGGCAAAAAGAAAGACATCTGCCCACTAAAACGATCTTGCTGACAGCAATCTATCATTTACCATGCAACAAATCTCATGGAAATACAACAGAAAGCTACATAGGTTGCAGTGAAACAGAATTTAAATCCCAATATGACAACCACATGCAATCGTTTAAAAATATAAAAAAAAGAAATGCCACAGAATTTCCAAAACATTCTGGAATGCCAAAGAATCAGGTCTCAATCCCACAATTAACCCTTAATGACCCAATTTATTTTATGTACATAAAATTTACATTTTTTCTATTAAAATGAGCTTATTTGGTCTTGTTATTTTGCTTTATAAACAAATATCAACAATTTTTAAATAAATGGATATTTTATTCTAATGTCTTTCATGAGCAACATTGGGTTGTTATGGCATGAAATGACAAATTCAATTACTGTTCCTCAAGTCTGTAAATTTATACAGTTGGCTCCGCTTAACTGGATCATTCGGTTATTTGAATCATTTTTCTAAGTTCCAAATTACATAAGCATTTTTAATGTAAAAGTACGCTGCTTTTTTGAATCACTGGATCAATTTTTCGTGTAACTGGATCACTTTTGCATAAAAACTCACAGCAAAATTCCACATTTTGCACGGCACGTGTTTCTACATTTCACACAACATGTTGCTCAATCACTGATCACGTGCTCAAACACGCCACGCGCTATTCAGTAACGGTTACAGAGACCGGTAACGCTTTGAATGCTCTCAAATGGGGTCTGCTAGGACAAGGTTTCGCAGACCATGACAATCTGTTGGCAAAGTTGGAAAAAGCGTCAAGTCAAGTACTTACAGCTGACTTGAAACAGAGACTATACTACGTTTTTTTCCGCAGAACTGATAAAGTACTATATATTGTTTTGATTAATAAATACAGTTGTATTATTGATTATTGATTCTCATTTCATTTTTTTTTTTAACTTGGGTTTCTTTGTTACTTAAAAAAAACTTGACCTTTTTTAAATACAGTTCTGTATTTTTTCAGCTAACTGGATCAAAAGCCCCCGGCCCAAAGTGATTCAGTTAAGCGGAGCCAACTGTATTATATTGATAAAAATGATACAAAAACTGTTCTAAAAATCTATCATTACCTCCTTATAAACCATGTAGTCAGAAAATATGAACTAAATATATCTGGATAAAAATTTATTTTGTACAAAGTTCCAATAAATACATATAAAGGAAAACAATTATAGCATTGATTATAATTACTTCCTTTTCTTATGTTCAGATAATGCTACTGCATAAAATAAAGTTAACATCTATTTGAAATTTTTTAAAAATTATCGTAAAACCTCTAATTGAGCACCACCCTGTTTTTTCAAAAATCGCCGTAAGCGATTACTAACCTGGATTCCCCTGCAGTTACTATCGCTTCTTCAGAGATCCATTTTCTCTTGTTTTTTATTCCATGCTAATGCTGATGCTGAAAGAGGGATTTCGGGTTAGTTTAACTGCGAAAGAATGACATGGCTAAGAAGAAGAAACTTATCACACGTCCATCTTTGGCACTGTCCTATAGTTTACTCACTCTGACAGATCTGTAAACAAAATATTATGCTAATTACCACTCATATAACTTGAGGCAGGATCCGTACTATGCATTTTCACGTTTGTAGTGAACGAAACATTTTGAGAGAATAAAATAAATAAGTTATTTCTAATGTCGTTCAGGAACGCCAATGGGTCGTAAAGCTGGAAAATAATCAAGTTTTCCCTATAAACCAGGACAAAAACGCTACAACCTGTGCTTAGCTGAAAACAGAAATACTACTAGCAAACTAAACAGCAACACTCAACAAACAATCAGAACTTGCAGGAAAATGTCGCCACAAAACAAATTTAAACTAAATAAATTACCTACTTGATTTTGTATGCTTTTATTGCCCTTTTTTTTTGTGTTTGTGTTTTTTTGTCTGTCATTAAATCTGCTTATATTTCCCACTACTGTTTGCACTATTTTTCACTCACTTTACTTTTTCATCTTATACAATTTTTCTTGTTACCTTTTTATTGCTTTGTAGATTATTTTCTTTCCTTTTATATCTTTTATATCTTTTATATCTTTTACCACACACCTAACTCACCTTCCCTCACCTTCAAATGAATACAAACCTCTATACTTGCATTTACTATATTTTAAGTTTTTTTTTGTATGACATCATAGGAGTTATATTGTTTACTTAATTAATTTAACTATGCATTATTTATAGTGATGGGACGATACCAAAATTTTTAACGATTCCGATACGATTCCGATTTTACCCAATTATCCCGATTTCCGATACGATTCTCAATACAATTCTGATTCCTGGCTATTATTACATATAGATATTACTATTAATGTGTCCAGGTATTAACATATCTAATTCAGATATAAGTTGAAAATTGATGAGGAAAGTTTATCATCTTGTTATCCTTTACAATACGCTAGGTAACAATGTATTGGGAAGGTTTTACAGAAATACATCTAACAATAATTCCATTTTAACAACACAAAGATGCAATATTGAGTTCACAGTATCAATGTAAATAAAAAAATATAAATAATTCCATTTTAATGAAAATACACTTTATTTAGTTGATATTAAAAATAGCCTATGCATTTAATCGTAGTCGAATTGAAGCACGCGCAAATTATAGTGCAAAAACACAAGCATATCTCCAGTTGTTGGTTCTAAACTGAAAAACAAATACAAAAAGAAAAGATTAACAAAGGGATAAAAATTGGCAAAAGAACTTAAAAACAAGAAGAAAAATACGCAATGATTAAATAGTTAAACGGGTTACAAATCTTTTTAATTGAATTTCAATGGGTAAGTTTTTTTCCATTGCTTACACTAATGTTACCAAATAACGAATAGATTTATTAGACAAACAGAGAACCATAAAAATCTATTAAAATAATTAAAGAGTTTTTTACGCGTTCTTTTAATCCAATAAATTATTTCTTATTTGGCAACGACTAAATTTACCAACAAAATGTTACCAAATAACAAATAAATTTATTGGATTAAAAGAACGCATAAAAAAAATCTCTAATTACTTAATAGCATTTTTAAGGTGCTCTGGTTGTCTAATAAATTTATTCGTTATTTGGTAACATCAGCGTAAGCAACAGAAAAAAACTTATACATTGAAACTTAATCTAAAAAATTTGTAACCGATTTAACTATTTGATCTTTGCGGTATTTTTCTTGTTGTTTTTCAGTTCTTTTGCCAACTTTTTATTGCTTTGTTAATCTTTCCGTTTCGTATTTGTTTTTCAGGTTTTTAATTACCTTCTGGAGAACCTAATAGACGAAACAAACTGTTAAAATAATATTCATGGTTTCTAGTTTAAAAATTTATCATAATAACCACTCTGACTTAACCTTCATTGAGTAGTTTTCTCATGCGTCATGCGTGGCGACCAAAATGAATTTGTAGAAAAATGTTTATATACTGTATAATACTTATTATAACGTTATAAGTTTCGTACGTTTGCAAAACTTAAAACCAGTCGTTTATGGATACGCGACAATTTGGCGGGGCAAATTTGTCAGCAAGCCAATTTGGCGGCGAGCCAATTTGGCGGGAAAATAAATAAAAATGATTTACCTTTACTAGCGTTGAAGCGACAGCAAAAAAGTTTTGTTATGTTACAAAGGCAATTGGAAAGGCAATTGGAAATGTTCAGCTAAAATGAGTGAAAATTTTAATTTAAAGTTGTTAAATGCATTAAATTAGGGATGTTTCTAGCCGAACATTTATCTATTTGAATTTACAATAGCTTAATTTCGAATAATTAAATTAAAAAAGGTATTTTAATAGTTAAATTTTTGAATCGGTCGTTTAACATATATATGTTTTACAAGGAAGTACAATAATGTAGCTTACTACAAAGACGACAGGTTTGAAGTTTTACGGGTGTACGAAGTTATGACGTCATAATAAACATTTTACTATATCTAAACAAATCTATTTTGGTCGGCACCATAAACAGTTTTATTTTTAATATTTTTTTTCAGTTCTAACAGTTTGTTTCGTCTATAGGGCTCGTCAAAAAGCAATCAAAAATTTGAGAAACAAATACAAAAAGTAAAGCTTAACAAAACGATAAAAAGTCGGCAAAAGAACTTAAAACGAAAAGAAAATTACTGCAGTGATTTAAAAGTTAAAGCGGTTACAATTTGTTTAAATTAAATTTCAATGTGTAAAGTTTTTTTTCCGTTGCTTACGCTATCGTTTTCAAATTTAAATGTATCATGGCCAGGGCTTGGAAAAAATTAATTGATGAAAAATTAATTGCAATTTAATTGGATCAATTAATTGATTGCGAAAATTTATTTATTAAATAATTGATTATTTCACAGGCAATTAATTGCAATCATATAAAATATTGGCTATATATAGTAATGTGATATAAGATTTAAGATTTTTTAAATATTTACCCATGTAATATGCCGTTACAATCTGAAAATGCGCAAATTTCTCGAAAATATTTTAGCCAAGTTCTAGATTCTGAAGGTAGCTGGGTATGCTAGTGTGGTAAGAAGTTGACACAGAAAAAAGGTACCGGATAGACAAATTTAATGAATCACATAAAAAATCAACATCCGGATTATTGTAAAACCCAAGAACAACAATCATAGTCAAATTTATTATTTAATCATTATATATATAATGATACTTATGTACAGCTTTCGAATTACGTGTATCTCAAACAAACAATGTAATTATTTTAGCTAAAAAATTGCAATTAATTGCAAATTATTGCAATAATTGATTGGTTTACTTACCAATTAAAATTAATTGATTGATAATAATATAATTGATTGAAAAGGTTCCAATCAATTTTTTCCAAACCCTGATCATGGCTAATATTATGATTAATGATTCTAGGATTGGGGGTACAGATAAACGGCGAAATTTGACGGGATAAAGTGTATTTAATCTTTTTATAATATAACTGAACAAAATTATTGTTGTGCGAATTTGAAGTTGCCATGCTTATTTGTTACCTACGTGCTGACCACAAACGCCATCATTTGTGATGTCACAAAATTTCCGCGCCTGCGAAAACTTAGAACAATTCCATTGCATTAATCGCAACTGTGCAATTCATGACTTCTGAAAAACACTGATTTACCGGTATGAGAAAATGTTTAACAAAACAACGGGAACAAGTCAAAACAAAAGATACAAAAATTCAATCAGGTTTGTACAATAGAATAGAACGCATAAAAATCTTTAATTTTTTTAAAAGCATCTTTAAAGCGCTCAGTTTGTTTCATAAATTCGTTCGTTATTTGGAAACTTTAGCAAGCAAAGAAAAAAAATTTAACACATTAAAATTTAATCAAACACGATTTGTAACCACCTTATATACTATTCTGTAAGCTTTGCTATTTGGCTTGATCTAATATTCTGTCTTGATTCTTGACAATTTTAATCACTGCCGTAATTGCCGTAATTTTTTTTTTTTGTTTCAAGTTCTTTTGCCGACTTTTTATCGTTTTGTTAAGCTTTGCTTTTTGTATTTGTTTTTCAAATTTTTGATTGCTTTTTGACGAGCCCTATAGACGAAACAAACTGTTAGAACTAAAAAAAATATTAAAAATAAAACTGTTTATGCGTGCCGACCGGAATAGATTTGTTTAGATATAGTAAAATGTTTATTATGACGTCATAACTTCGTACACCCGTAAAACTTCAAACCTGTCGTCTTTGTAGTAAGCTACATTATTGTACTTCCTTGTAAAGATATATGCTAAACCAGGGGTTTTCAAACTTTTATTGTTATGGAGCTCATGAAGAGGTTGACCATTATTTACGGAGCCCCACAATAAATTTATAAAAATAAAAACAAAAAAACACATTATTACTTACCATAGGGCTCGTCAAAAAGCCATAGCCGTACCAACCCAAAAAAATTTGGGGGGCAAGGTTTTGCCCAAATCATGATTTTATAGTACATTTCGGATATGACAAAAAAATTGTCCGAGATTCTCATACGAAAAACCAATTTTGTCCTAAAATCATGGTGATCCCTAAAAAAAAAAAAAAGGTCTTCACTTAAATTCAGTCTCCTAATTTTCAATTTTTTTCCCAAAATCAAGGTGTTCTCTAAAAAAAAAGTCTTCACTTAAATTTGCTGTATTTGCTGCTTTGTATTTAAAAAATATTCAAATTGCGGATTAATTGAAGTTACTTGTAGGTTGTTATTGCTTTGGACAGCTGCAAAATTACCCAAGTCCGTATTTTAATAAGTAAACGAATAGCTCGCGGAGCCCCTAGGTTTCTCTCGCTGAGCACTTTGAGAACCAATGTGCTAAACCAGTGGTCCCCAACCCCCGGTCCGCGGACCGGTACCGGTCTGTGGGTCAGTTGGTGCCGGTCCGCACAAGGAACTGTTAATTAGTGTGGGAATCCCTTTTGTTCCGTAGCTCGAAATCCGCAATCCAGAGATTGTCTGGAGAGGCCATTTTATCACATCATAACCTTGGTTTATTACATCACAAGCCCTTGTTATGCTGAAGTTTTTGAATTGTTATTTTGATCTTGAACCTGGACATTTACGCAGAGCACAGCTTTATGTTTTTTAACAGTACAGTTTTAGTATCTCAGTTGTTTGTTAATTCTGGTACGTGTTCTGCTTTGCTGGTTCAGCTTTCTTTTTTAGTGAAGTTATTCTCATTTAAGCTATATCTCATTAAATCTTTACAGTCAGTTACTTAATTGTGTGTTAAAATTTATCAAAAATGAGTACCAAACAGACGTCGTTAGAAAGCTTCATTGTGAATGGGAAAAGGTCCATTGAAGAGACAGAAGAGCCTTCAACATTAAAGAAACAGAAAACTTTTAACAGACAATACCATACGTCCTACTTGAAATATGGATTTATCGCGACAGGTGATACCCCCGCACCAACACCGCTCTGCATACTTTGCGGTGACCGGCTCTCAAATGGGTCAATGAAACTGTCAAAACTGCTTCGCCACTTGAACAGCAAGCACGCTACATCAAAAGGCAAGCCCCTGGAGTATTTTGAAAGAAAAAAACGGGAGCACGAAGGACAGGAAAAATTTCTGAGGGTCATTACATCAATAAATGAGAATGCATTGAGAGCATCATTTTTAGTGGCTAACCGTATTGCTAAGGCGATAAAGCCATTCACCATCGGTGAAGAATTAATCTTGCCCTCCACTAAAGACATTTGCCGTGAGCTTCTAGGAGAGGCTGCTGTTAAAAAGATAATGCATGTGCCTTTGTCAGCAAGCACTGTGACAAGGCGCATTGAAGAAATAGCCGAAGACATTGAAGCACAATTTTTGGAGAGGATTAATACATCGCCGTGGTACGCACTCCAGGTTGACGAATCTACAGATATCGACAACAACGCAATACTACTTGTTTATGCACGATATCTTTATCAGGAAGATATGCATGAAGATTTGTTATGTGCGCTATCCTTACCAACCAACACCACAGGAGCAGAACTATTCAAGTCACTGAATGGTTATATATCAGGAAAATTAAAATGGTCTTTTTGTGTCGGCATATGCATAGACGGAGCTATTGCCATGACTGGACGATTGTCTGGTTTAATTTCTCGGATTAAGGAGGTTGCTCCTGAGAGTAAATTTACGCATTGCATCATTCACAGGGAAATGCTGGCAAGTCGAAAAATGTGTCCAGAATTAAACAGCGTATTGACTGATGTCGTTAAAATTATTAACTACATCAAAGCACACGCCCTTAACTCGCGTCTATTTGAGCAACTTTGTGAGGAGATGGATGCAGAGCACAAACGCCTACTCTTGCACACAGAAATAAGATGGTTATCCTGAGGAAAATCGCTAACCAGAGTGTTTGAACTACGAGAGCCATTGCAAAGATTTCTTTCAGAAAAGAAGTCACCTCTGGCACCACATTTCAGTGACAAGGTATGGGTTGCAATACTTGCTTATCTGTGTGACATATTCAGCCTGCTCAATGAACTAAATCTCTCCCTTCAAGGGAAAATGACAACTGTTTTCAAGTTGGCAGACAAAGTAGCTGCATTTAAAGCGAAACTGGAGTTGTGGGGACGATGCGTGAACAATGGTATTTTGGATATGTTTCAAACATTAGCGGGGATGTTGGGCGAAACTGAACCTGAGCCTTCATTTTCGAAGTTGGTGCGCGATCATCTGTCTTTGCTTTTGAAAGATTTTGAGCGCTACTTTCCAAGTACAAAAGGCCCACGAACTGGTAAAGAATGGATGCGCAACCCATTTGTCAGCAAACCAGGTGAATCTAGCATGTCTGTGCAAGAAGAAGATCAACTGCTGGAGATTGCAAATGACGGCAGCCTTAAAGCTACGTTCGACACAACAACTCTGCTAGTGTTCTGGATTAAGGTCATGGTGGAATACCCAGATATCGCCACCAGAGCGCTTAAAAGCCTATTACCATTTCCGACATCCTATATGTGTGAAGCGGGGTTTGCTACAATGGCAGCAACCAAAACAAAACAACGGAATAACCTGGACGTAAGCAAGACACTTTGAGTGTCATTATCTCCTATTATCCCCAGATGGAACCGTCTCGTTGCAGAGAAACAAGCCCAGGGTTCTCATTGATTTAAAGATGGCTTGAAAATTTTGCAAATTTAAATCACTTAATATTTGTTTTATGGTTCAAATAATTTTATTTTGAATGCATGTTCAAATACAAGTAAATTAAAAACAATCTGCGTTTCCCCCTCCCTTTTGGTGGGCCGCGGTAGAATTATCAAACGTAGACCGGTCCGCGGATACAAAAAGGTTGGAGACCACTGTGCTAAACAACCGTGATTCGAAAATTTAACTATTGAAATACCTTTTTTAATTTAAATATTCGAAATTAAGCTATTGTAAATTCAAATAGATAAATGTTCGGCTAGGAACATCCCTAAATTTCATGCATTTTATTAGCTGAACATTTACAATTGTTTTTTCAATTGCCTTTATGACATAAAAAAACTTTTTTGCTGTCGCCTCAACGCTAGTAAAGGTAAATCATTTTTATTTATTTTCCCGCCAAATTGGCTCGCCGACAAAGTGGCTTGCCGACAAATTTGTCCCGCCAAATTGTTTTGCTTCGGTCGTTTATGTACTGTAGTACATATGTTGTACTTTTTTGTAGAAAATCAAAAAACATGCTATGTTAAACGACCTTGGATCACAAATTTATCTATTACAGAAACACATTTTTTTAACTTCAATATTCGAAATTAACCCATTGTAAATTCCTATAGAGTAGTATTCGGCTAGGAACATACCTAAATGTAATGCATTCAACAATTTTTTAATGTGGATTTTTACTCATATCGGCAGAACAACAATATTAAAAACTAGTTTTGGTATCACAGTTTACTTTTAAAAATGCGACAATGGTGATTATAAGTTTTGCATATTAAAAATAAATTATAATATAATATTCCCTTAGTGACATAACAAAACTTTTTTATGTCGCTTTAACGCTAGTGAAGTTAAATCGAAATTATTTAATTTTCTGCCGAATTGGCTCGCCGACGAATTTGTCCAGTCGAATAAGTTACATACCTTGCAGTTGGAATTAGCTTGATTGATTGAAAAATGGTAAAGAAAGGGTGAAGAAATTTTTGGAACATTTCATGAACACCCCAACACAGTTCTGTGTTACTACTTTTTATCTTATGCCCTGTATATTTAAAGAATCGTATTGGTATTGGAATCAAGTCTGAATTATACAGCTCCGATGCCGATTCCCAATGCTTTGGAAAACCCCCGATATTCCGATTATTCTGATACGATTCCGATTAATCGTCCCATCATCACTAATTATTTGTTCCACATATATTATTTTTCACCACAAATAACTATATTTTTTAATTTTCTAGTAACCACCTGACGATTTTAAGGATGAAACAGACTGTTGTGGTTTTGAAGTAGTGATTGAATAAATTTTGTATTATATATATATTTTTTAGCTGAGATAAAAGGAAGTCAGGTCACTTGCCTCACCTTCTTTCACCTTAATATGAATGCATATCCTCTGTACTTGTATTTACTATATTTTGTGGGGTTTTTTATATGACAAAATAGGAATGGTATTATATACTTGATTAATTGAACAAACTACATATTTCAGAGAATAAAAATTCAGACACTTAAAATAATATTTCTACTTTTTGTAAGGAGTTAAAATTGTAAAGTGTTCTTTAATAAACTATGTTTTGCAAAACTATGGATTATTTGTCAAAGTACAGGGTGGGGACTTCAAATTATCACTGTAGCTTGCTTTTTAATTAAAAGGACATAAAATAGTCAATTTTGAAGATATGTATTTTAAATAAATAACAGAATAAGGATATGATGCAAGAAACACATTCTACTCGACATAGTTGCCCTCAGCCTCAATGACATGCTCAATTTTGGTCCTGAAGTTCTCGCAGGCCTTCTTCACCATCTCCCTGTCTATGGAGATGCATTGCTCCTTGATGGAGGGAATGAGAGATACCTGGTGGTATGAGGGCGTCAGTTAGTTTGATTCTCCAAAACGCCTCAAAAGAAATAATCCATTCGGTTCAGATCTGGGCTACTAGGAGGCCATTTGTCCTTGGTTATGAAGTCATAGCAGTGCTCCTCCAGTCAGGTGAGGGAGCGTTTGGAGACATGACAAGGCGAACTGTCTTGCTGCCTTACCCAGGGCCTGTCCCAGGCCACCTGCTTGATCCAGAGGGACACCACAGTCTCCATGACCTGCAGGTAAATCTCAGTATCGATCCTAAGACCCATCTTAAAGATGCGCGGCAGCATCATGTCCCCATGAAAGACCATGACTGTGTTAGGAAACTTGGTCTTCATCACTCTGGGCACATCGTTAGGGCACATAGCAATCCATCAATGGTTCTGCCTGTTGTGGGCCTGGTCCTGGCAGAAATTCTTCTCATCAGAGAAGAACCACAGAATTTTGGACTTCTTCGGGTGCTTCAGGTTGTTGAGGAGCTTGGTGGAGTTAAGCAGCCTTCTGTCCTTGGTTGCCTGGGTCAAAAGCTGGCCAGTTTGCATTCTGTAGCTTTTGCAGTGCAAATCCTTGTCTACACATTGTTAAATTGTCCTTTTATCAACCCCCGGTTAAGTAGCCATGGAACTCATGGATCATGGCCTCAACCCTTTTGACAAAATCTGCATCTCTCAACTTCCAGTGGTCATCCAGAGACTTTGGAGCTCTTGTGATAACTCCACGGGGATGCTTACTCTCCTCCAACTTCTTACGAGTATGCTGGATGGTTCTCATGTTGACCCTAAGGGTGTTGGCGATGGTTCTGTTGTCCAATTTACCATTGTTGTGAACCAGGGCAATGACCATGGCACATCTCACTTCTACTTTAGTGAACGATATTTCTGATAACTCTGCGTATGTTCTCTTCATAGTGTCAAACTCAACACTGGTGATTACCTTATTTTTATAGCTATCCAACGATATATTACACTTATGTAATCTGAAAAGTAAAATAGAATATATCATAAATATATGAGGACAACAATTTGAAGTCCCCACCCTGTATGATTAAGCTAAGGTACTGTTTTTAGTTTTAGTGATTATATTCTTTATTTTTTTAATAACCACCAAATAATTCTATGGGATGAAATAAACTGTTGTGGTTTTTAAAAAAGTGATCAAATAAATTTTGTATTATGTATTTGAATAGAATCTTTCTCTTTGAATAAGAATCAAGATTCCATTTGAATATGGATAAAACAGACAGTTTCCAAAACAGTGATTAAATAAATTTTTTATTTAAATATTGCTCTGGTTCTTTCATTGAGCACTCTGCAAGGAAAATCAATTCACTTTTGAAATACATATATAATCTTTAATTTACAAGCACTAATTTTAAACAATCTAAAATAATTAGGAACAAGATCCTTTAAAAAGAAATATAAATTTGTTTGTTTATTATAATAAGCCAAATGAAAAAACTTCCTATGACAAGAATCAGAATTAAAATTGGCATTGAAATTGAAAAATTTTTGTTGGAATTGTCATCGAAATTAAAAAAAAAATTGCATCATCCTATCATTAATTATTATTATTCAATTGTACATATCTGTTTGCATTAAACATTTATTTTTTGGTTTTACCAACTCTGCCTACCAAATACATGTATTAAGCAAAAGTTTTTTAGTTAAATTTTCTAATTTTTGTTTATTAAAGTTATATTTTCTAATTTACTAATATATACACATAAACACAATGATTTATACAGGTAATGAATTTGCAAGTACTGATGGATATGTATTTGAAGTTGCATCTACAGGCACCATTCTTATTTTGCAACACTTGATTGTACAATTGAATAAAAGCATTCAACTGAATTCCATAGATAAAGTAATGATCAATTTTTTTAGTTGACATCTCATAAATATTTGAAAAAATTTGTTTTTTAAAGTGTTCTTAAGTATAATCTTAAATCAATAAGATAATTATCACAATTTAAATTTGGAACAAGCATAATTATCACGGATCTGGATTAATTTTTAAGCTTAAAGATATATTTTCTCAAACTTTTGTTTTATATGTTTTATCATGAGTTTTGTTAAGGGTTTGTTTATTACTCATATTAGTCATTTATTAGTCATGTTTATTATCATGAGTTTTGTTAAGGGTTTGTTTATTAGTGATAAGTAAATATGCATATGTAATAATGCATTACCTAAATAAAGTATCAACTATTGTAACAACACCGACATAGTATATTTTGTTGGAAAGAGTATAAAAATCAGCTAAAACTAAAAATTGTGAAAAGAACATGTACAATAGATAAAATAATATTGCCAATAAAAACATTGTAAAAATTTTTTTTAATATTTTAAGCCATTAGCAAAGCTTCAATCAATCTAATTTTTCTTTTTTTGTCTTATGGCAACTTTTGAATTAAAAGACAGTTAACTTCAAAAATAAAACATGTTTCAAATTAAACTTTTTATATTCATGTGAAATGATAAATTATGAATGAACTTTGAAGTTGAGGTGGTAGAGTATCTGTCACTTTAAAAAACGAAAAATTTAAATACTACTTCCCAGATTTGAGCAGAGCAAAGATATTTTTCCAAAGATTTGCAAGAGAAATTTTCAGAAATAAAATGTAATACTATTACAAAAGGCAATTTTAAAGCTATGTCACTGACTGAAATCGAGCAAAATATGTTCAATGTTCATGTATACAAGAGTGTAGGTTCCAGTGATGTAGTCGAGACCATAAACATCGAGACTAAGACCCAATTGGGAAATGCTTGGACTCCTGTTAATTCAATGTACAAAAGTTGGAATTTTCGAAAGTTTAGTGATATTAATAATCTTTAATTAAAAAATTACTGTTTTAACAGGTTAATTATAAATTGCCAAAATTTTTAAATAAGTTTTTTTGTGCCAATAAACCATCTACATCATTATAAAATATGACATAGTGCTATTTCTGGTTATCACTTTTCTCAAATTGAAAAAAAGTTTGTCCAAAATAAATTATCTTATGAAGGTACCAATTTTGGATGTCAATCAAGAATGATTTTAAAAATTTACATTGAGTTTCTTCAAAATAACCATTAAACAAAAATTGTTAACTCTTTTACAAGAAAAACGTCTTAAGAGCAATTTGTTTCTAACACTTAATCTAAAAATTGGTGCTTAATAATTAGGAATATGATAAAGCATACTTTGGGTTTCCTTTAAAAACATTATTGTAGCAGTTTTGTTTTTTACAATTTTTTATACTTGTTAAATATTATAAAATTGTTGCCTTGAGTTTACTGCAAAATCATTTTTTATTTTGTTTTTTTTTCCTTTGTGTATTTCTGATTTGTAATAGTCATTGTAATTTTGGAATTTATTTAAAACCATCTATTTTTGGAATCGCTGCTTCCAGAAAGCACTTGATTGAAAACCTCTGGTTCTTCAATGGTTCCTGGCCTTTTGCATTTTTTTGCAATATTTGCCCTGTTGTTTACTCATTGATTTTGTGTCAAAAATAAACAAATAAATATATATCTATCTATGCACAAATACTTGAAGTGGTTATCAAAACTAAGGAAAATATTACTAACTATTAAAAATGTAATTAATTTTTTATAAAAACAACAAAATAAACTTTTTTTTAAAAGTAAATAGATCTTAAGTCATTTTACAGCTTATGTAGTTTAAGCAAAATTTTTAATAAAAGTAAAAGACTCTGCTCTCTTTGTAGTCACCCAGCTTTCATGTACTGTTCTATTCCATTTTCATTTCGATTTCAAAATATATTGAAATCCAACAAAAAAGTTGTTTTAAAAGATAAGTATTTTGTTTACAAAAGAGTTTTAAAATTGATTGAAAATAAATAAAATCAGTTTTTGTAATTTTAGATATCTGTGAATTATCCTTGCTTTGGAAGAGAAAAATTTTCAGTTTCAAATGATGAAGTTTACTTATTCAAAGTAAAGTCTTTGCCTTCTTATCATCAGGATAGTAATGTTCAAGCCAATGAAATCTTAGAGGATATATGGATTGGTAAATTGTTTAAAATAGTTGTGTTAAATTCTATCAACAATGCAATAAAAGTTAAGAAAAAAATGAAAACATGTGAATAAAAAATTATGAATGTCTTATGAAATAAAAGTTTAGCAGCATATTGAATAGAAAATGGTTCCTACACAAGATATAATATTCTTTGAATAATTTTTACTTTAATTAGGTGTACTGCTAGTGTAATTGAAAAAAATAATGTAAAAAACAAACAAATATTTTATTCTGACTTGCAGGACAATGTTCAACTTGAGTGATTGTCAAGCAATTACTGGTACTTTGAACTGTTTTCAAAATGCTGAGATGTTGCTGTCTGGTTGAAGGTTGCTTTTTTTAGCTTTTTATTTAATAGTATAACAGAATTGTAATGCTGTTTATTGAGATTGCTAGCAGAAAAAGTTTTCTTTTCCAAAGACATTAATAGCATGGAATAATGAGAACAGAAGTCAGACCCAAACTGCGTTGGCGGTGTTCATTATCAATATGATGTGCCCACCTACTCAGCAAATCTACTGACAAAGAATCCACTAATATATTGAATATAATGAGAGTATTGATTGAGTACAAATAGAACGTACAAATAGAAATAATATTTATTCTTTTAAAATGTAAATTATTTTTTTATTACCCATCCTTTTTTGGTTTTATCATAGTATTCAGGTACTGTCAATACACTGTATATATGAATTAAAACAATGAAATTATTAAAAATTAAAAAAAACTTTTTGACTATTCTTTTTTGGGTGGTATTTTCATACTGATTTCTTAACTATTTTCTATACTAAAAAAATTAAATATTTTTTAAAATTAAATAAATTATGGCTAATTTTACTTCAAACTACTAAATTGATTTCTATAATAATCTTAAGATAATTTTCTACATATGTATATGATTTTTAGATTGTTCAAACGATTCTAGAATTCAAAATGCTACGGTGTGCCAAAATGTTGAAGGTAGTTTTATTAATTGATATGATTTTAATATTTTTGATCAAATATATCAAACACTGAACACCTCAAATATATCAAACACTAAACACCTAATCACAGAAAGTGGTCTTAATCTTTTTATAAAAAAGTAAAGCACTTTGTTTGGATGTGTTTAAATATTTGTTTCAATGTTTGTCACTCACCATCAAGTTAAGTTAATATAATATTTGTTCAATGTCACTCACCATCAAAGTACAGCAAAACAATAAACTTTAACCTTTAGATAGATGATTGATCGACTATCAAAAAATACTGCATTAACATTGACTATTTTAAGATATAATGTATAATACAACTAGAAAGTATTTAACAAGATTAATTTATCGCTACTTAACAACTATTTGTAAATGATAGCAATAGGAATCCAATATTTTATCATTTAGCTTGCAAAATTTTATTTAAAAACAAAAAAGCTGAGCTCTTTTGACTTTCATAACTTTTTATCAAAGCATCTACAGTACAAATTTTTAGCACAATTTAACAATAAACCATAAATGACAATTACATACAATTAAATTAAATTATAAACAACAGTTTTCTCAAATTTATGCTCACACTAGTTTAGTAAAAAGCCTTGCAATAAGTTTTATGAAGTGCCATTGTTATGAGCTACAGTTCCAATTACAGTCCAAAAACACTTAAATCAGAAGTCAAGAACGTATTAACAGAGTTATAAAAAACGTTTTTAACAGAATTATATTAACCTGTTTTATTGCTGTTAGCTTCAATTTATTAAACGCCAACATTGCTCTCCAGTTTCCTAATTGTCAATTATTTTATCAGGATCATGTGTGTTTTTATCATTAAAAATAAAGTAAATCTGATCATTATCAGCATAAAGTTGAGTAGTTTAATGTAGATGGTGAATAAAAGCAAGGCCAGCTCTTAGCCTTGTGCCACACCAAATAACAAACACATAAGATCATTTATAATTACACACCAGCTTCCTGAGTTTCACATTTAAAAAACAAAAAAGTTTGTTTGGTATGATATTGTTATCAATGTGTCAAAAGTAGGAGACAAATGAATTTTTACCAAATGAAAAACCAAATCAAACATTGCTGTTAATTAACATTTGATTGATTGCTTCATTGCAAGTCTGCAGGTTCCACATTCCTATTATTTTGTAATTAGTGTAAAGATCTCACTTAAATTAAGACCTCATAACGTCTTTTATCAGTTAGAAGTTCAGTAGATAATTAAAAATTATTTAAGGTTGTATTTCTGTACTTATGTATTTTCATTTAATTTTGATTATTCTTTTGCAGATGATGATTATGAAGACATTGATGGTAATAAGTTTGGTTTTGATAATAATAATGGTTTAATAATGCAAGTGTAGTGATATTTTTTTATTAATTTTACACACAATTAACTCCAAATTACTCATGGTGCAAATTGAGATTAAGATTGTATGAAGGCAGTAACTAAATGATGCAGCTTATTATATGCACAAGGTTGTCCACTATAATAATTTATTTCTTTTGAACCAAAACTATTTACAATGTATTGCTAAATCGTTTTGTAAATATCTTTTGCAATACTTAGACAAAGCAATACTGTAATAAATTGTGATATATACAGTAGTAGGTTTAAAGCATTTAGACAAAAACGTTTTGCATATACAGTATACTGTATTTATTTGAGTATAATGTGCAACATTTTGTACCAAAAACGTCATCGAAAAGCTTGGTGCACTTTATACACAAGTCCATGTTATACCCGAATAAATATGGCATATTTATTCCAGAATAATGCGCAACATTTTGCACCAAAAATGCCAACGAAAAGCTTGGTGCGTGTTATACATGAGTGTGCGTTATATTTGAATGAATATGGTACTTTATATATCAACATTATAAGTACTAAAGAAATAAAATATGTTTATGTAATTTATCATTATTAAGTACGAAATCATGAATCAGAAAAATAAATAAAAAAAAACTAAAACGTTTTGCATATACAATATACTTTATATATCAACATTATCAATACTAAAGAAATAAAACACATTTATGTGATTAATCATTATTAAGCATGAAATCATTACAAGAAAGAAATAGTTTCTTGAATGAAAAAAATAAATAGAAAAAAAACTAAAGGGTCAATAATAAATCTGGATCAGAATGTTGAATAAAAGTAATTTCATTAAATGATCAAGCAAATGATTGTGAAATTAGTGTCTTATGATATCACAGTGTACATTAAACAGTTTGAATTTGAAAAATTAGGTACCATAAAATTCACTCAACAACATTTAACATCATATTATTCGATTAGAAAGATGCATTTATGATTAATTACAGCAGGACACCTCATCACATCTGGACTCTAAACAAGTTACAAATGGATCAATGATTTGAAAATGTCAAAAACACCAAATTCTTATACTATTGGTCAGGTGCAACTTTTTCATGATGGTAATTTAATCTGCAATAAGGAAAGTTTCTGCAACTTTTTTTTACGGCTCCTACAGCTTCCTAAATATTCAGAATTTGTATAGTACAATGTTTGAAGCTGTTTCCAGAAATTTTATATTGCAACTTTTTACAGCCATTTTTATAAGAATTGCACAAAATGCAACAGTGTAATTTAAAAAAAAACATGATAAAAAAATGTATGTGATGAGTTAGCTGTGTCTCAATGTTATTTATGATGCAACAGTTGGCAAGCTTGCATGCAAGAAGTTCTAAAACCTTATCCAAATAAGATAGTGCCCAAAATTAAATACAAGTTAAGTATGACTAGGCTTTTGGCCAAGCCTGTGCAAATTGAAATAATTTATATAAATAGTATTTTGATTTCTGATTCGAACTGAAGAGTGACCTAAAAAGAATTGTAGAAATTAATAAGTCAAACATCAGATCGAACTATATGTCAAATTGTTAAACTGCTAAGCAACTTTGCACTGTACAACCAAGTTGCCTACTCAAACAGTTGGCAAAGGATTTGTTTTTTTTTTCAGCATTATTTCAGCATTGGCCCAGATGGTAGGTGCTTTCACGCAGCCTGGGCTGTGAGTAAGTCTGCTCATTGATTTTAAAATGACAGACCGAAACCGAACCTACCAAAACGGAAGGGTATCCACCCATTCCGATGTTCAGTGTGGGTCTGCTAATCGGCAAACGTCCTTTTCAGGACGGGGCAATGTCAGGATAAAACTGCCCTTTTCAGGACACATTGCCAACAAGTTCCGAAGACCCATTATTCTTCAGCTGAACATTGAAGGCCTGACTGCAAGAAGATGAACATTCTTCATCACCTTGCTATGCAGTCTGAGGCACTCGTCATCCTACTGCAGGAGACCCACTGCACTGATGCAGAGAAGTTGGTGCTACCAAACTACCAACTAGCTGGGTCTTCTTTAAGCAGGAAGCATGGCCTTGCCACGTTTGTCCACGAGCGACTGAGATGCATGCTTTTGGACCAATCTCCACCGACATCGGAGATCGAGTGGCTGTGTGTGGATGTTGATGGCTATAAAATAGTCTACGTCTACAAACCACCGCCAATGCGATTGCAAACACTGGATCTTCCAGTGTTTCCTCACCCCTGTCTTTACACTGGCAATTTTAACTGTCGTCATGCTGACTGGGGTTATGATGACAACAGTCCAGACGGTGAGTACTTGGCTGGCTGGGCAAGTATTAATTGTCTTGCCCTGCTATATAATGCCAAGGACGCTGCCAGTTTTTATTCCAGCTGCTGGAACACTGGCACTAATCCAGATCTAGCTTTCGCTAGCGTAGGTCCAAACAGTTGCTTACCGGATAGACGTGTCCTTGAGAAGTTTCCCAGGTCACAACATCGACCTTCGCTTATTACACCACCAAGGTTTGCTATGGCAGTGCCAAGCATGCCTGTTAAGCGATGGAACTTTCGCAAGGCCAAATGGAGTCACTACATTGCTTTGACGAATAAATTCGCAAAGACTTTGTTGCTGCCTGATTCACTTGATGTAGATGCAGCTTACCAGGACTTCTGTAACACCATTAAGAAAGCAGCCAAAAACACTATCCCACGCGGGTATCGAAATAACTATATTCCATGTTGGGATGCAGAGTGTGAATCCCTCTATAAAACCTTTCTGCAGTCTCCTCAGGGAGACGACTCAAGTTTGGCTGCTACAGCTCTGCTTGCCAAGCTTGACAGAAAGCGGAGGGATCGATGGTCCGAAACAGTTCGGAGCATTGACTTCTCACTCTCTAGTCGAAAAGCGTGGAGTATTTTGAACAACCTTACTGGTAGGTCACGACACTCTCCTCGTCACTGTTCCGTTTCAGCTGATGCTATTGCATCTCAGCTGGTTAGAAATGGGAAATACGAGGCTGTTGATCGCAAGTCATCTCGACTTGTCTTTTAAGAAGTGTCTGACCTTTGGAGGGCCACAACACCAGACGCAGTAAATATCTCTGACAATTTTTCACAGAGAGAATTTGCTGCTGCCCTTCAACACTTAAAACCAGGTAAAGCTTCGGGACCTGATTCTATCTGCCTCGAGCTTATATTCCATGCCAGAGCTGCTTTGAAGTCCTGGTTATGTGACTTCCTTCCTATTTGCACCGACTCAAAATTTTCAAGATCTGGAGAAGAGTGCTTGTGGTTGCAATCCCAAAACCAGGAAAGCCCATGGGGGACCCAAAGAGTTATCGACCAATATCTCTGCTCTGTGTCCCCTACAAGATCCTCAAAAGGCTTATCTACGGCCGCATTGAACCATTAATTGATCCACTGCTCCCTAAACAGCAGGCTGGGTTCCGACGCGAGAAGTCAACCATAGATCAAGTTGTTCTGCTAACCCAGAACATCGAGGATTCTTTTGAGGCTAAAAAGAAGGCTGCAGCTGTATTTATCAATCTGACAGCTGCTTATGACACTGTCTGGCACCGTGGCCTTACCTACAAGCTGCTGAGACTACTTTCGGATAAGCACATGGTCAAAATGATCATGGAGCTTGTCCGAAATCGAAGTTTCACCCTTACCACCGGTGACAGCAAGCAAAGCAGGCTACGTCGTCTTAAAAACGGCGTTTCTCAGGGATCGGTCTTGGCTCCCCTCCTATTTAACATCTATACGTATGATCTTTCTTCCATGATTTCCAGAAAGTTTGCTTATGCTGATGATTTAGCATTGTTGCACTCTTCTGAAAACTGGAAGGACTTGGAGGGGACCTTAAGCCAAGACATGTCCACACTGTCAGCATATCTCCAGACTTGGAGGTTGAAGCTCAGTCACACTAAGACGGTGACGGCAACCTTTCACTTAAATAACTGAGAGGCCAAACGTGAGCTAAAGGTCTACAACAACAATAGACTTTTACCGTTCTATCCAACCCCTACTTATCTTGGGGTAAAACTGGACAGATTGCTCACATTTCGTCACCATTTAGTGGCATTGCACAAAAAAATATCCTTGCGCGTCACACTGCTGAGGCGACTTGTGGGCTCCGGATGGGGTGCTGGTACTAAAACACTACGCATAGCCACCTTATCTCTAGTCTACTCAACAGCTGAGTACTGTGCGCCAGTCTGGTGTCGCAGTGCTCATACTCGCCTCATTGACAGTGTCTTGAATGACGCCATGTGCATAGTTACTGGATGCCTGCGTCCCACTCCAACGGACCACCTACCTATACTCTCAGGCATCCAGCCAGCTGAGCTTCGCCGAATGGGAGCGACACTCTCCTTGGCTTACCATGGATCTCTGGACCCCAATCATATTTTGCATGGTCTTTTAAGTGGGTCCTCAGATACTGGCCAAGTGAGACTAAGATCCAGACGCCCGTTTGTGCCAGGTGCGCGGAATCTCTTGGACAATCTTGCCAGACTTGGCATCCGCGCCTCTGAATGGACAAATCACAAATGGAACGCCGAGTACTGTGAAAATGCTTCCAGGCTCCGTGCTTTTGTGCCCGAGACCAGTGCCAGGCCTGTTGGGATGAGCTTACCCCAAGCAGCTTGGGTTAAGCTCAACCACCTGTGAACTGGTGTTGGGCAATTCCATTTGTCCATGCACAAATGGGGTCTCGCTCCTTCACTGAATTGCGAGTGTAGCGCCTCTGAGCAAACCGCAGACCATGTACTAACAGTGTGCCCTATACATCGGGCACCACATGGAACACGAGGTCTGATGGTTTTGGATGACAAAACTCGATGCTGGCTTAATGACATCACTGCCAGCATCTGATCCAGACAGTGTGGCAGTCTGGGGTAGTAAAAGGATAAACCCTCGGCCCCAGTCCTGTTTGTGTCTGGCCTGGAGTGGATGCCCTTCAAACAACGACGACGATGTGTAAATAAGTTGGTAATTTGAAATGCTTGTGCATAAATGCATCTTTTTACTGCAACTTTTGTTATAAATAATTGCAAAGTTTTCATGATTTTATTGCAATAAAACTTGTCCTTGTAATTACAAATAATCAGGGGCTGTAGTACGGAACATTACATTTGTGTTATTAAGAAATAATAAGAGCCTTTATTAAAGTTTTAAAAATTTTTTTATTTATATGCTGATAGATTTTTCCAATATTGCCAATGTGAACAACACATTTTTAAGCTATATGTTTAATTTGATCATTTATGGAAAAATTACAGTCTAAAAACACTGAAATCAGAAGTCAAGAACATATAAACAGAGTTATAAAAAACGTTTTTAACAGAATTATATTAACCAGTTTTATTGCTGTTGAACTTCAATTTATTAAACACCAACATTGCTCCACAGTGGAGGTTTTCAACCTATGGGCCATGGCCCAGTGGTGGGCCACAGTGACGTTTTCAGTGGGCCACTAGGCATAAATCAAAAATGAAAGCAATACAGGGTGTGGACAAAGTCCTTGGACAAATTTTTAAAATTCAATTTAATGGAAGTTTAAATACATATATGTTGTAAGTTTTCAGTGTTATGAATTATTACAAGCCTCATATTTCAGATTTCATCATTTATTTTTTAAAAATTTTGCTTCTATACCAAATATGAGTGCTTAACATGCAGCTATTATTGAGCTCCATCACGTGGGCAAGACAAACTCTGAAATAGTGAAGCTTCTTGAAGCTGCAAGATTGACTGTTTACTACACTGTTACGAGGTTTCAAGAACTCAAAAGTACTGAAGACTGTGATCACGGTCTTCTTGGAAGACGCCAAAGGTCGTTGATGCTGTCAGAGCTTGAGTCTGGTGCAATTCAAAGAGGTTAATGATGGGAATGGCCTGTGATATGAATGTGAGTGACAAGATGATGAGAAACACCGTTAAGACAGATTTGAAGTTGTCATCTCTCAAAATGCAAACTTGTCAGCACCTCACAAACTTCCAAAAAGAAAAGAGACTAGATCAAGCAAACATTCTTAACAAGTTGAAGGCATGCACGGACACGGACAAGATCATTTTCTCTGATGAGAAATTGTTCACTGTGGAGGTAATCTGCAACCGACAAAATGACTGAGTTCTAGCAAAATCTTTTGCAGACGTGCCTGATTCCAGGAGAAGGGTTTTCATACGCCAAAAACCTCTTTTCGTCATGGTGTGGGCTGCCATATCCAAAACATGAAAGTCTCTTTTCTTTTTGGAGGGTGCTTGATACCAGGATCATTTTCTGCATTTCTGGAGCAAGAAGGTTTGGCTGCCCTCATCACCAGACCTGAAGGCAATGGACTGTTGTGTTCAATCCCTTTTAGAGGCAGATGCTTGTGCTTCTCTTCATGGGTTAGTTGAAGCTCAGAAGTGCTCTCTTGTGACAGTATGGGCCAAAATGCTTCAAGAAACTCTGCATAAAGCAGCAGAGGGCTTCTGTAGCAGACTTAAGTGTGTAATTCAGACCAGAAAGGGACATATTGAATGAAATTTTGTACGAATGTTTAAAAATGTCTTGTTAATTATAATTTTCAATATTTTGTAGTTTTACTCACTATTTACGGAAATATCGGATTTTAATGTTGTCCAAGGACTTTGTCTGCACCCTGTATGTATAATGAATTCATTATGATCGAAAAATCGGAAACAAATTCCAAGCAAGGACCTTTTTTTATGTTTTTGGGACAAAAATTGAGAAATTGCAGACAAATTTAAAGTGAAGACCAAATTTTTTGCGACAAAAATTAAATTTTGTTGAACAAAGCAGATCATTAAGTTACCTTGGGTTAAAAAGTAGGCCACGGTATGAAAAAGGTTGAAAATCACTGCTCTACAGCTTCCTAATTGTTAATTACACTGGTTGACATGATTTTTATTTTCTGGTTAAAATGGTTGCTTCTAAGACAATTTGTGTATGCTGATTATGAATCTGAAGTCAATTTTTTTCTATCACGTCAGGATTTTTCATAATCTGCAATTTCAATTTTTTGCATTAGACTAGTAATAACAGGCTGTTCTAAGAAACATTTCGTATTGTTGCATCATCTTTGTTGTTGTGGTAGTTGTTACACTTGAATGTGATGTCATAATCATGTTTCAATATAAAATGACTGTACTAGTCTTAGTTTACCTAGTATTGCAGTTACTATTGTTTAGGCTGTTGGTTGAGTTTTAGAACAAAAAATGTCAGGTAAGCAAAGAGGCTGTGTCAATGATCCAGATGTATTTTGCTACATATGCGGAAGCTTTGTTCCATCTGTTCAACGGCAGAATATAACAACATTTGTTAAAAATGTCTATTATGCTTATTTTGGTGTTAAGTTAGGAGACCAAGACAAAGCATGGGTCCTGCGCAAAGTGTGTCATAATTGTGGCAGTGGAGCATTGGAAAGCAAAAGTCTTTAGCATTTGGTGTTCCAATGGTTTGGAGGGAGCTGAATGGACATGGCAAAGAATGTTACTTTTGCTCATGTGTTGTTGCTGGATTCAATGTTAAAAATAAGCATAAAATTCAATATCCTAACTTGATTTGTGCCATACGACTGATTCCTCATGGACCAAGTGTACCAATTCCATTGCCTCCAAGAGTTTTGGAAACAGTTGAAGATTCTGTTAGTGAGGAGTCTTTGTCTGATAGCCAGTTGACAGATTGTTCAGAGTATGAGGGTGGTGATGATCAGCAGCCAAAGCCATTTAATCAAGCCGATCTAAATGACCTTGTCAGAGATTTGAATTTGCCAAAAACTTCTGCTCTTATTCTGGGCTCCAGATTGAAAGCAAAACGTATGCTCTGCACTGATACCACTTTTGCTTGGTGTAAACATTGTGAGAAAGAATATATTTGCTTCTTTGCCATAGAACACTCTTTAGTCTATTGTGTGGATATTCAAGGTTTAATAGAGAAATTGGGAACCATTTATAACCCTAGTGATTGGCGCCCCTTTATTGATGCATCAAAATCAAGCCTGAAAGCTGTTTTATTGCACAATAGAAATCAGTTTGCTTCTATCCCTTTAACTCATTCAACTTGCATGAAAGAGTCTTATGAAAACATGAAAATTTTGCTGTTGAAGTTACAATATAGCACTCATACGTGGAAGATCTGTGTTGATTTTAAAGTCCTAAATATGCTACTGGGTCAACAGTCTGGGTTTACAAAATACCCTTGTTTTATGTGTGAATGGGACAGCAGGGACAGGAGTAATCATTGGATTAAATGTGACTGACCATTGAGGGAGTCCCTTACACCAGGCTTTAGAAATATTTTACATCCTGCTCTTGTTGACAGATCCAATGTGATACTTCCACCACTACATATTAAATTGGGCCTCATGAAACAGTTTGTAAAATCTCAATAAAGAAGGTGCCTGTTTTAAATACATTCAAGAGAAGTTTCCTAATTTGAGTGCTGAGAAAGTTAAAGAGGGTGTATTTGTTGGACCTCAAATTAGAAAACTTACCAAAGACCCGCAATTTGTATCTACCATAACAGATGTGGAAAAAAAAGCATGGCTTTCTTTTCAAGTAGTATCTTGGCAACTCGTATCTTGGCAACTTTGAAGTAGTATCTTGGCAACACCAAAGATCCTGACTACCAAAACATTGTAAAAAACATGTTGGCTTGTTTTGAAGTGCTTGGATGTTGCATGAGTTTGAAAATTCATTTTTTGCATGCACACTTGGACTATTTCCCACAAAACTTGGATGATATGAGTGAAGAACATGGAGAATGCTTTCACCAGGACATCAAAATTATGGAAACCCGGTACCAAGGGCAATGGGATGTATCCATGGTGGTGGACTACTGTTGGTGCCTGAAACATGATTGTAAGAGTAGTGAGGTGGCAAGAAAAGTGAAAAGAAAATTCATGCCTCACACCAACAAAGAAAAAACCCAATCTACAGTAGTTTGAAAAAAATTTTATTGAGCAAATGAACAGAAATGTGTGCTTATTGGGCTTATTAAATGCGTTTTTGAGTAAAATTTAAATTCAACTTTGCAAAAAAGCGTGACATGATGGGTGAATTCTGATTGCAAATTCAGAATCAGCATAGTCAAATTAGGTAAGCTTATCTAATTGTTTGAAAAAATAATAAAAAAGTTGCAAAATGTCGCCTAGTGTTATTTTATCAGGATCAAGTTTGTTTTTATGATTAAAAATAAAGTAAATCTGATCATTATCAGCATAAAGATGAGTAGTTTAATGTAGATGGTGAATAAAGCAAAGCCAGCTCTTACCCTTGTGCCACACCAAATAACAAACACATAAGATCATTTATAATTACACACCAGCTTCCTAAGTTTCACATTTAAAAAACAAAAAAGTTTGTTTGGTATGATATTGTTATCAATGTGTCAAAAGTAGGAGACAAATGAATTTTTACCAAATGAAAAACCAAATCAAACATTGCTGTTAATTAACATTTGATTGAGCTGCTTCATTGCAAATCTGCAGGTTTTGCATTCCTATTATTTTTGTAATTAGTGTAAAGATCTCACTTAAACTAAGACCTCATAACGTCTTTTATCAGTTAGAAGTTCAGTAGATAATTAAAAATTATTTAAGGTTGTATTTCTGTACTTATGTATTTTCATTTAATTTTGATTATTCTTTTGCAGATGATGATTTTGAAGATTATTACAGTGATGGTAATAAGTTTGGTTTTGATAATAATAATGGTTTAATAATGCAAGTGTAGTGATATTTTTTTATTAATTTTACACACAATTAACTTCAAATTACTCATGGTGCAAATTGAAATAAAGATTGTATGAAGGCAGTAACTAAATGATACACCTTATTATATGCACAAGGTTGTCCACTATAATAATTTATTTCTTTTGAACCAAAACTATTTACAATGTATTGCTAAATCGTTTTGTAAATATCTTTTGCAATACTTAGACAAAGCAATACTGTAATAAATTGTGATATATACAGTAGTAGGTTTAAAGCATTTAGACAAAAACGTTTTGCATAAACAGTATACTTTATATATCAACATTATAAGTACTAAAGAAATAAAACATATTTATGTGATTAATCATTTTTAAGCACAAAATCATTACAAGAAAGAAATAGTTACTTCAATCAAAGAAATAAAGGGTAAAAAAACTAAAGGGTCAATGATAAATTTGTATCAGAATGTTGAATAAAAGTAATTTCATTAAATGATCAAGCAAATGATTGTAAAATTAGTGTCTTATGATATCACAGTGTCCATTAAACATTTTGAATTTGAAAAATTAGATACCATAAAATTCACTCAACAACATTAGCATCGTGTCTAGTTTTGCAGCACAGTAAATTAAAATTTTTAGCTAGATATATTAAAATTTTTAATGAAATGTAATACTCAACTAACATAATTTTATTGACATGTACAGTATAACTAAGTTTACATTTTCTGAGCACATTGCAACTAGAAGTTTACAGTGTTATGAACAAATCAGTATTAGTACTGTATTTTAAACTACTCTCTTATGTTAATTTTTAAGATTGCAAAAAATTGTTTGAAGAAAGTAATATATCTCTTCGAGTATTACTGTCAGATTATGGAAGTATTTAGTTATTAGTTATTGTTACAGCTGTGGCATATTATAATCCCAAACTGCAGCCTGTAATGAATTTTTGTATGCCCTGTGAAATCTTTAGGAAAATAATTAAAAAAATTAATTACAATTTTTTTTGTGTTGAACCAGATTCTAGGTAACTATTTTAAGATTTGAGGTGAAAATTTTTTTTTTTTAAGAGATCACTACATTTTAGGGACTAAAATCATAAAATTCGAGTCAGATTAAAAAAGAAGACCTTTTTTAGATATGACTACATTTTAAAGACAAATGTCATTTCATAATAACCTAAAATTATTAAAATTTATGAATGTCAGTGTATGTGTGGCCTGCAAATAATTCCAAAAATCTTAATATGGCCCAAGATTGCACTGATATTTTGAGAGGCACTGATATCTTGGAAGGGTCAAGAGAGGCTTCAACTTTAGCCAGAGAATCTGCTAAGTCATTGCCTGGGAGGGAAGAATGACCAGGTATCCATTGAAAATGGACTAATTTTGGTTCTGGTAGAGTATCAAGAAAAGATTGTGTGTCAGAGAGGGATTTGGGGGTGAAGCAGGGTAAAGGAGCAGAGAGGGTTGACAGGACAGCTTGAGAGTCAGAAAATAGGTGACAGATTCAAATGCACATGTCTTGGAGTGAGAGATACACCACTCAAGAGCATGATGAATGGCATAGGTCTCAGCACTGTAGCTGGTGGCCCAGAGTCCAGTCGACAAGGAGAGGGAGGTAGCAGTGAAACACTTTGTACACTTAATGTGAATCCCTGCACCACCCTGCCCCAGCCTGCCAGGAACTGAACCGTCAGTCCAGGCAGTGATGTTGCTGTTGGGTAGGGAGGATAGGTGGGAAGTAGCTGTGGCATTGCAAAGGGAGGGAAAGTCATTAGGAAAGCATGGAGAAGAGAATTGGAGTGAGATAGTGTAAGAAGAAGGGTGACCAGGGAGGTTTTAGGAGGGCAAAGGATAAAAGGTTTGCAAAGGAGATGTAGGTTAGGGGTAAGGTTATGTGAACGGGAGAGAGATCTCCATAAACCTTTGTGAAACATGTGTGGGGGATTAGAATTTGTGAGAGAAGCTAGAAGAAAGGTTGAAGGTAGTCTGAAGGCTTGTTTAAAGAAAGAGAGAGATTGGTAGGTAAGGGTGACGTGCAGTGGAGGAAGAAGTGCTTCTATGTGAAGCAGGGGGATAGGAGTAGACAATAGACAGCCTGTGATTACTCTACATGAGAATCTATGCATTCTCTCCAAAGAGGTGATGTGGGTGGGAGGTGAGAAAGGAAACCCGCCTGGGGAAGCATAGGTAAAGATTGGGCAAATAAAAGCTTTATATAGAGTACATAAAGATTCCTTTAAGGGGCCCCAGGAGGCAGAGGCAAAAACACGGAATTGGCTGTGAAACTTTTCTTGCAAGGATAGGACATGATGCTTGAAAGAAAGAGTGAGGTCAAAGGTTACACTGAGAAAGGTCGGGTATCAGTTACAGTTAAGTGGGGTGTTAGGAATGGATAGAGAGGGTTTAAGGTGAGACTGGTAGAGGTCAAGGCTGAAGAAGGATGACTCACACTTAAGGGGCTAGAGGAAGGCGCCATGTGGAGGACCATTCCACCAGTCTGTTGAGGGCAGCTTGGACTGTGGAAGTTGCATGCTCAACGCTTGGAAAGGAGGCCTAAATGGCAAGGTCATCTGCATAGAGTGAAACCTTAAGTGATGTGGGGAGAAAGGTAGGAAAATCATTGATAAATAGAGAGAAAAGGACTGGTCCAAGAACTGAACCTTGGGGAACAACTCTTCAAAGACTGAAAAAACGACTATGGGAATTACAAATGTGGACTTTTGAACAGCAATCCAAGAGAGAAGATCGTATCCTTTCAATAAAGCAGAGTGGAAGACCAAAAGAGAGGAGTTTACAGAGGAGAACAGAATGCCAGACTGAGTCAAAAACTTTTGCAAAATTTACAGTGGGGAGGACGGTACTTGCGCCTGGTTTTGATTGGTGAAAGAAATATGCGATTGACTGTGAGAGGAGGAGAACCTGATCCACAGTTGATCTACCAGAAAAACTAGCTTGCACAGGTTAAAGGATGCTTGCTATGTTGTTTGACAAAATAAGTGAGTCATCCTAGAACCATTTTTTCAAAGAGTTTGGAGGTACAAGAGGTAAGAGAGATGGGGCGATATGAAGAAAGTGAATCAGAGGGTTTTCCAGGTTTGAGAATGGGGATGATGGTCGATTGTTTCCAGGCTAATGGGAAGGTGAGTTGACCAAGAAAGGTTAAAGATATGTAACATGGATTGAGGAAGATGGGTTAGAAGTGGGTAGCCGATTTGATCAGGGCTGATGAAGTTGAGTTGGAAAGTTGAGAGATAGCTGTGCAGAGTTCTTGAGAGGAGAAAGGTGAGCAAAAAGTGGAGTGTAAGGCATTACAGTGGACAGTTGTTCAGTGATTTCTACGTAATACGTGAAATCAATTTCCTTAAAAAGTTTGTCGTTTAAACCACGTGGGCTGATTTAAGTTTGCTATAAAAGGGAGGCACCACTTCCGTCAGTCCGTGACCATAATTTTGCTGAATGGTCTACTGTAGAAGACTATATTTGTGCTGAATAAACAAGTTGTAATGTTTTGCTGAAGAAATTTGCTGTTTTCTGCTAAGTTGCTGCGCTTGTATTTAACGGCAGATAAAAAATAAGTTCAATCTCCATCTCAGTCTACAACTACTTTTTTTTCTTGTTGGGCGTCAGATATACACATTTTTAAACGTAAGGATAGTTGTTAGACTTGTAGGTGTTTTGTTGACCTTATCGAAGGAGTTTAACACTACGAGGACGGAGAAAGCAATCGAATTCCGTTAAATTTTTGGATGAGCCACCTTCTCTTTAGACAACTTAATTACGGTTTCTTTATAATCAAAAAACGAATGAAAAATGACGTGATAGAACAAAAACAATCTACTATGAAACGGCGCAATCCCTAAGAAGGTGAGGTAAGAAGGTAGATGATATGAACTGTGTCAGTTGTTTAAATTTAGTTGAGTGGACAGTAATTTTTTAGTCAACTTTTTTGAAATAATTTTACATATTGTAAATATTAATTACATGTATCATTAAAAACGTTTGTTATTGCAATCAACCATCGGTATCAGTAGTATGGAATGTGTGTAAACTAGAGTGTCGTAAAGTGAAATGCTTCGTTGCAATTGCGTCATAGCAGTTAGATTTACAGGAAAACTTAATTAAGAATTTCCGTCGTTTTGCTTCGTGCTCAAGTTAATAGCAAGATCGTGATGTTAGTTGGAATTAGAATTTTCTTTACGTATGTCGATGGCGTGGCTGAGTGAGTAGCAGAAAAATATGCATCGTGCAGTTGCACGATTTAGAATTTGCTTTAACACCTTCATTGTTTGTCATGTTTTTTTTGGTTTAAATTTACCACGATATTATATATCTAGGGTGGCCAACCTGTCAAAGACCCAGAGCCACATTATTCACATGGACACACAAGGTATTCATGTTATTTTCTAAAAAAAAAAGTTTTGGAATAAGCTTCAAATTTTTCAATTTTGTGAAAAAATCATGGTGTTCTCTAAAAAAAAAGTTTTTACTTGGAATCAGTCTCAAATTATTCCATTTTCGTGAAAAAATCATGGAGTTCTCTAAAAAAAAAAGGTCTTCACTTAAAATCAGTCGGTTTTTCAATTACAAGGTTCTGAAAATTCTAGATGGTATGACAAACCAATAATGCAGTAGTGGAGTAAAGAGTAATAAATATTTTTCGCTACTCCTACTCTTTGGAAAAACTCCGACTCCTCTTACTCCTCCTACTTTTCAGCCCTAGTATTTTCCCTGCCATTTTGAGAACGAATTTGACACAAATTATTTACTCAAATATACTAATGCTAATGCACCCTAAAAAACACAAACAAAATATGAACATAAGAGCCGCATGAAACCAGGCATAGAGCCGCAGTTTGGCCACTTCTGTCATATATTGTAGTTTAAACGCACCCCTTAAAAATGCTTACCGTCCGCCACAGGGTTCAATAGCCTATTTTATTTGAATTTCAATTGGCCTGGAATGCTTTACATTTCTGTGGCTCCTAGATTGGACGGAGCAGCGCCCTTTTGCGTCCGATACTTTGTTAGAATCGCAACATAAATGTGGAAAAACTTTTGAACGAAAATGTGAATCTATGTATTCTAGACCAGTGTTTTTTAACCTTTTTTCGGCTGCGGTACATTTTTTACTTTAGAAAAATGTCACGGCACACTACTAACATAAAGTTAAACAACAACAACTTACAAAATAAGCTAATTTTGAATTTATGTTTCAACTTAATTCAATTAGTGTGAACATTGGGCTTGCTTGGATAAACACAAATTTTATATTCTGGCAGGAATAAAGGAAAGGCACACGCGGAGCTCGTGTTCGACACCTGTCAATCTTTCTCTGTACTTTGTTTTTATAGCAGTCAGGTTTTGAGGAAGCTAAGCTCACACAAATATTTTGTTGAAAATGGGAGCAACATTGAAACAGCTTTGTTTGACAGAACGGGAAATTCCTTCGAGGCAGTTATCCAGAAACTGTCCAAAGGTACTTCTGCGAAACATAGTTTCAAACTACGATCTTGCCTCAGTTCAGTTAATTTATTTTGCTTTTGCAACGTCATGTCAAGTTCAACAACTGCGGATGAACTGTATGGGTCTTTCACCCAGTCAAAACTTTCCGTGCAAGCTGACAAAAAATAAAACGACAGTTTGTCCCCGAGAGTTTTTAAGTGTTTGCTTATTGTCTCACAAAGGACAGCATTATTGGCATTTTGCTGTTTTGGGGTGAGTGGAAATATTTCAAGATTCCCAATTTCCACGCGGTGTTGCCAGAGGTGCAACTTTGACCGAAACCCGTTAATTTTATCAGTAAGCAGATTTTCATTTCGACCTTGCATTCGTGTATTTAATTCATTTAGATGGTAAAATACGATATGCCAGTTATGCTAACTTTGCAAACCATTCATCACTTGCAAGCAGCTGTTCGTGATCTGACCTTTCGTTGGTTAAAAACTCAAGTTCTTCCCGCAACTCATACACACAGGTCAGCACTTTGCCCTGCGACAACCAGCTCACCTTTGTATGGAACAGTAATGTTGCATGCTCCGTTCCCATTTCATCACACAACAGAGAAAACAAGCAACTTTTTACAGGTCTCATCTTTACAAAGTTTACCATACGCACCACATCATTTAAGACAAGAACTAGATCTGCTGCTAAAGTTTTGAAAACAAGTGTCTCGCGGTGCAAAAAGCAGTGCGTAAAGATAACATTTTGATTTCTTTCCTTCACTCTATTGACCAAAGCTTTATTTTGTCCGACCATAGCTGCGGCCCCGTCAGTACAGATACTTATAAAGTATTCCCACTGAAGATTTCCATTTTTAAGATATTCCGTTGTAATACAAAAAATTTCTTCTGTAGTTGTTTTTACTAGTGTTTTGCAAAATAAGAAGTTTTCCCTGATGGTATCTCCATTCACAAAACGCACGTCGGCCAATAATTAAACATTTTTACTTATATCTGTACAGTATACTCGTCCAATTGCAGAAAAAAATGTTTGCCAATGCGAATCTTTTCCAAAACAATAATTTCGATATCTACAGACATGTCATCAATACGTTTGCTAATTGTGTTGTCTGAGGGAAGGACTTCAGTTACTTCTTGAACAGCGTCGGGCCCGAGCATTTCTTTTACAATGGCTTTCCAAGCAGGTAATATTAATGACTCTGCTATAGTGTGCGGTTTTTTTGATTTGGCTACAAGCTCAGCTACTTGAAAGCTAGCTTTGAGAGCTTTCTCATTTGTTTTTACGGCTTTATTCATAAAGCTGACCTGTTTCTCTGTGTGTTTGATTAAGCGAAGAAAATAGTCTACCCGCTTGTTTTCGAGCGACGGCTGTTTCAATTGCAGATGGCGTTTAAGTTTGCTTGGCACCATAGCACTGTTGGATAGCTTTTCGCCACATACTACGGGCAACGGAGTAGGTTTTGTGGCATTTGCAGTGAAAATAAATCCGAACAAAAGATAACTTTTGTTGTATTTTTTTCACATCACCGTTTTTGCTTTTTTTTGACCACTGCTCGTACTAGAAATTTCTTCCGGGAAAGCATTATTTTGGTTAGGTTCAAGTTCGGCTTCTCGACTTCTATTCAAAAATTTATCCATTACTTTTACTACCGTACTACTTGTCTTAACACCGTTCTGCCTAAAATTTTAGCCAAAATAACAAAAATTTTTTTCGTTAAAATTAATTCCTCTTTAATTCCTTACTTTATCTAGGTTCGACAATTTAATCGAACACCTTTTAATTCTTTAAGAAATTTTAAGACTGTCCTCAAAAGGGGGGATTTCTTTCGATGGGGAGTCCGGTATAAATTCGATAATAAAATTCCAGGTGCAATAATTCTCAGATAAAGATCCTTTGTTTTTTGAATTCCCACACCTTTTTAACTAACTGCTTAAGCATTAAAAGCGAAACTGCAAATGACGTAATAGTCCAACAAAATACTTCTCAGGAAGAAAAAAAGGTGACGAATTGAGCAAATTGACAATTTAGACCATGGCAAATTAGACGAAATAAAATGTACGCAATAGATAGAAATTCTGCCAGGACTGACAAAAAAATGACGACTTGAGCGAATTGACGAATTAGATAAGTTCTACTGTAGATGAAACTTGAGAATTTTCTGCGGAACACCTGGCACGGTCTCGTGGCACACTAGTGTGCCGCGGCACAGCGGTTAAAAAACACTGGTCTAGACCAGCGTGGTCCAACTACGGGCCCGCGGAACAATTTTGCAGAAGTCTTGTCGATTACAAGCAGCGGCAACCTTTTTTTTTGGAGAACGCTATGATCTTGGGACGAAAATAGTAATTTCGGAGATCGATTCCAATTGAAGACCTGATTTTGGGACGAAAATAGGAATTTCGGAAATCGATTCCAATTGAAGACCTTTTTTTTTTAGAGAACACCCTGAGTTTGGGACAAAAATAAGTGTTTTTAGCCGGTTGAGGCCCGCAAACTTGAATAATTTTGAAAAGTGGCCCACAAGAGTGCAGAAGTTGGACCACCCTGGTCTAGACAATACGGAAAGGTTTTAAAATGTAACTCTGCTGTGTTACGTAATAATCCAGAACGATCAATTAAATGTTCTTATCCGTAATAAAGATTAGCAATTCTAAATAAAATAATTTCGCAATTGTAAGTTTTCATATTATACGATTAAGGCCCGTTTCCACTACGAGCGTGGAAAAAAGCATTCTTTGTTTGTTTTATTGCTTTTTTTTGCGCTCGCTTCAATTTCAACCACTCGCTTCAATCGAAGATCAATAAAAGAGAGAAAGAATGCTCTTTTCCACGCTCGTAGTGGAAACGGGCCTTTAAACTGTTACTTCCAAAAAGTGTAAACTTTGTGATAAAGACATTTTCTCTCCTTACTGCACCTCAGAATGAGCTGGTAGAAGTTGATATAAGTAAAGAAAAAAATCTGTAACAAAGAAAACCCCACTATCTATCAAAAATTTATCTTGGCTTTACTGTCGCTGACGTTCAGCATCTTCATTGTGTCATTTGTTGCAAAAAGTTTAGTTTCAGGAATTCCATCTTTAAACTAAAAGTGAAATGCCACCTAACAACAAATCACTATAATTTATTTTCCAAATTGTGTGAATTTTTTACCAGAAAATTACCTATCAATGAACCAACAAGCTTCTCTGCGTGCACCAGCATGTAAACAAAATCTCGAAAAAAAGATAAAAAATGAACTTCTAACTGTTTGCCGCATTTTTATTAGCAATTGAAAACGATGCACCGTTTAAACCACCGAATTATATTTTTGATAAGAATTTTTTGAAATCTGTTTACTTTAGATAATGCACTTGTTAACATTAATTTTCATTAACTATTTGGATTATTCGAACATTAAATTCATCAGTGACTTTGAAAGTTCTTAAGGAATAAGTTAATAATATTAGTAATAAACCACAAAAATCGGTTCGTTTAATCTTAATTTATTTAAATTTTCTTATCCGATTTTAATCCCTAAATTTTCGATTAAATCTGTATTAGTTTCAAATTGTTTTTATAGAATGATATCGTTACTGTGCCCTGCACCACTAATACTTGTTTGGTCTGTGAGTTGTACAATTTCAACGACAATCGTCAATTTGAATGTTACTGCAATTTTTTTTAGTTTTGTTTCGATAATTGCTACTATTTCCGGTTGCTTTTCAATGCAGCAATGTAATTTCTTTTATATTTCCTTTGCTGTTTGAATATTATTTTCGATTTTGTACCAACGAGACAAATCACTGATTATCGCACTGAAGTACATTGACTCAATTGATTTTGAATAACATCATTTCACTGCTTATACCGTGGTTGGCCAGTTTTCAACAATTTAACTTTAAACCAAATACAAAAAATAACATAATAGAACAAACAATAATCTACTGCGAAATGGTGTAGTCGCAAAAAAAGCGAAATAAGAGGTAGTATGATATGAAATATGTTTTTTTAATATAGCCGAATTTTAAGTGATTTACTCAACCTTTTTTAAATATTGTATAAAAAAAACTAATATTGAATCTTAATGCAGCAATATTAATTTTGTCAATGTCTCAAATGCTTGATTGCGATTGGGTCATAATACTCAAATGCGTCAGGGTAAAACTTATCCTTTAATAATTGTTACTGCAACAATCAAATAAAAATGCTCGTGTTATCAGCTCGGTTTTCAACTCGCTTGCTTTTTTCATAATCTGTCTTTGAAATTATTTTTGGTAATTTTGTAAATAAAAGAATCAGTATTAAAGAATTCCACTTCTTGCAATCACAATATCATATACTTTATTCCATCATAATACATATAGTTGCTCGTCTATTATAATTTATTCGTCGAACTTCAAAAAAACATGCGTCATGATGTTTTGTGAACTTTGCATCAACTCTTCTGGTTTTGTGAACTTTCGACGAACTCGTCGAGCTTTCAAAAACTTGCGAAATTGAGTTCAGTTTACTGAAAATTTTTTTCGTGTAAAACAGTAATGTAGTCGAGACCACAACGTCGAGACCGAGACCCGATAATTTTTCCGAGACCGTGACCAGAAATAATTGAGACCGAGATCGAGATCGAGACCGAAAAATTTTACGATAATATAGTCGGTTTAATTATTTCAAAAACCATAAATTTCTATTTTCTAAACAGCAATCTAAGATTACTTTTTAATTGAACAAGCATCTCGATCATGTTGAAAAGAGCCTTGCTGAAGTTTCATTGTATCATTAAACAATCAGCTTTAAAAATCCGTTCAACTAGAGCAAAAGAAAGCCGAAATTTACAAGGCACGGCGGTAAACAATGTTGAAAACAGCTATCAAAAAAACGTTAAGAAAAAATCATAAAAAATTTTTTTCAAAACCCAAAAATGCTGAAAGCACGCTAATCACGAAAATGATTGAAACTTGGGTGACCGGTAAATTCCACCCCGGTATATTCCATCATAGTTAAATTCTAACACAGTATATTCTACCACGGAAATTTGTTAGGTTTAGAGGGTTAAGTATTAGGGTTGCAGTTAGAATTAGGGGTTAGGGTTAGTAGAGCTAGGGAAATAAATGTGCTTGTCAACTACTGTACTCTGTCTTGGCAGCTTATAGCGTAATAAATCAACAACAATCTACAAATAAAATGAACAGTTAACATAGTGTGATATTGTAGTTGAATATACAGTGATAAAATATAAACTACAGCGGTGGAATTTGCCGCGTGAGCTGTGTCGTGGTAGAATTTACCGCAATAGAGTACACCTAGAACCAAAACTTCATTCAAATATTTAATTAGCTTGGTTATCTGTGTTGGTGCGTTGTATTTGTTGGCAATGTTTGATTTACATACAATAGATTTAGTCTAATTAATCTCCTAAAAAAGATTAGAAATATGGACAAATTATACAAACCAGTAAAAGCTGCTTAACAACTCGCTGACTTTTCTTTTTGTATTACCCCTATTTATTTTATGTTCGCCTTTGTGTAGGTTAATCAAAGTAGTTTTTAGTTATTTTCCTCTTTTCTACTTCGTCTTATTAGCAATTTGGTAATTTGTTTTAAGCAATTAGATTCATACAATGGCGTTTGCAGAAATTTGTAATGGGGGCGGTTGAGAGCCGAAAACACGATCACTATAATTCGTAATGTTTTTTACAAAAGGAAGGCCTGAACCGACAAAAAAAAAAGAGCCACTTTCAAATATTCACTTAAAAAAACAATTAAAATTATTTATTTATTCTTGATAGTATTATGTATCTTTGTTTTTATCCTCCGGACTCCCTGACTCACAGGAAATCGTCGGTGTCTCACAGAAATAAGATGGTAAATGGGAAGGTATTTGGCCCAAAACGCCTCAAGGTCCAGCACTTTAAATTTGTCCTTGGCTGCTGAGTTAAATTTTAACTCGATAAACTGTTCTTGTGCTCCATCAAAAATGTCGCCTATTTCGCACTGTAATGTGTTTCTTGCTTCTCATCTATAGGAGAATTTTATTTGATTAATTTTTTTTAATCAGATAAATGAGTTTTTATTTGTGCTTTAATTGAGACTCACAGTTACCGTTTGCGAGTGCAAAATATAATTAAAAAAAGCTTGCTAGATTTCGTTGTTCAATTTGATTCTTGCTGAGGTCAAGTTTCCTGTCATTTTGATTATCATTATTAATAAAGAATGTGTTGTAAAACATGTTAACAATCGCGCCCCCTTGAAAATTTACGTACGCCCCCCAGGGGAGGTGTGCCTCCCCGGTTAAGAACCATTGAACTAAACCATTTATTGACTGTGTTTATTCAAAAATTTTACGAGGCAATGAAAGGCTTTCAATTTTATTTCGCAAGGGGAATTGTTTATGGTGAAGAAATCAGTAAATCATCATAAGCACATCAAATAACAAAAGTATCAAAAAATGTCCGGTCTCGAGACCAATTTAAAAAGTACGAGACCGAGACCGTTAGCAAAAGGCCGGGACCGAGACCGAGACCCTGAAAATTGGTCTAGAGACCTCCATCACTGGTGGAAAAGCATTGATTTCTGCCAGTGTTTTGGCCAATGAGTTTTAAACAAATGTTTTATTACAAAGTAGATTTTAGTCAAAGCGTTGGTTTTGCGTTTAGTTTGGTAGTGATTTTAGTCAGCAGCAACGTCAAACATAATAATCCAACTGCTTAGTTGAGTGCGGAAGTCGGTTATAAGAGTTGAAATCATATTGATTAGATTTAAGCTAAGAAACCAGTTTCAACCACAAGTTCAAACTCCAAATGAGGAATTTTATTCGCTCCTTTTTTTTGTTGACGATTTTGTAAAAAAGCTCATAAAAATACTGAGAGTTTGTTTTTTGAACTATTCGATTTGAAAATTTTTCAGAAGATGAAGAAAAACGAATAGGTTTTTAGGGTTTTTAAACCCTGAGAGCAAAAAGTTTGGGAAGCCGATTTTTTTTTATCAATTTGCCATTTTCCCGTGCGCCGTGCGCTTTTGTGCTCTGCTTGTCTTCCAACGTGCTGTTACGCAAATCTCAATTCGCTTCTCTTTCTAATTTAAATTTGAGCTTCTTTTTTCTGTTGTTAGCTTTTGAACTCTGAACAACCGTTTAGCTTCAAGTAGATGATAACAAGTGAAATTTTTATGTTTACATTACAAACTAAAAATACGATTTTTTTTTAGATTACTTACCAACAACAAAAGCCACAGATAAAAAAAGATGTAAGTTTTAATTGTTATCTACGCTATATTATTTGCTTATCACGTATTTGAATATTAGGTTTTCTAAATAAATTAAATACATAACATAAGATTAGTGTAATGGCTTTATACATTTCTTGTTAAAAAGTTTAAATCTGCTATCATCAAGTTTATTGTTGCAAATTTTTAAACTTTAGCTTTAAACATTTACAATTATTTAATTATTAGGAAATGATAACGGGTAATTCTCGACTTTATTGTCAAGAAAATTATGGTTAAAAATTGAAAAATTTTCCCGATTCTCAATTTAGCAAAAATTTATGTATTGATGGAACGATTAGGTTAATATCTAGAACTAGAAGATATTTTGTTAGAGATTTACTGTATAATCTTCAATTGTCTTATAGTGTTTGTATTTCTTGTATATTGAGATGGTTTAATTTTTTTGGCTTTTGATGAATTTAATGTTTTATCTCTGCTCGTTTTAGATAATGCTGGAACTTCTGTAATAATTACAGTAATTTTTATTTGTTCCATTTTGGTTTTTCTATTGATCATTGTTGCTGCTTGGTGCTTTAAAAGAAAATGTAAGTATTGCTTGCTTAAGTCTCGACGTTTTGTATTTAATAACTTTTGATATTGTGTCATCGTAGTTTTTGTTTAAATGTGGTTTACTTTTCAATTTAATTTCAGATGAAGACATTTTTATTTATTTTTTGTCTTCACCTAAAATTTTGTTGACAAAAACCGTTTTTGTTTGTTTGAATAGACTATTCTACAATTGTGATTTGTAATTCGTTATGTAGCCCTTTGCGAAACAATTTTTGATAAAGAAAAAAATTGTATGTCGTCAAATTGGTAATTAGTTGAATGCCGCATGACATGTGTGCACTGCCGCATAAACTGTCCGTTCAGCCCGCAGTCTGTGTACTAGGACTTCATTGCATTAAATCATGTTTGAATAAAATTTTAATAAATCTGTGTGTTATACATGCGTTTTTTATACTATTTATAAATTTAAACGGGCTAAATTTTAAAATTGATTTTTATGTTTTGTAGACTTCAGTAGAAAGTCTCCCACCATGGTGCTTACAAGCACATGCGATAAAGAAGATGACGGGGATCATAAGTATTTAAAAGCAGCTGACATACTGAGTGATATGTTAAAGCGACTTGGCAATTTAAATGTAGTTTCTAACGTTTGGAAAGACATAAATGTTTCAGACCCTTTAAATTGGTTTGATGAAAATGCTAAAAATTCTAAGCATATTATATTGGTGTGCACTCCGTTGGGAAAGAAAAACTGGATAAAGAATAATACAAATGATTTGTTTGTTATGGGATTGAAAATGCTTAGAAAGCAAAGAATTAAGAAAAGATGGTTTTCATCCAACTCTCATGATTTTTCAGTGATTTATTTTGATCATGATCCAAAAATTTGCATTCCAGATGAGATGGTTTCAGAGAATATAAAGCATCAAAATATTTCCAACAATCTAAATTTATTTTTTTACAAAACAACAGGCAAGAAGCTGGATAAAAGTTCAAAACATATTAAAGAGTTGAAAGATATTTTGAAGGTCATACATTCCAACATGAAATGTACTACAGGGCCACTTGACAGTTTGAATCCAGATACAGCTTTGTTATGTAAACACGATCAAATAGCAATAGATGAAAATTGCGTTTAACATTGTTTCAAACTATTAAGTAACATCTTTTACATGTGCATTATTTTCCTCAAGACCTTTGTCTGGTGCAAATATTAGTATGTAGTTTTTAAAATACATTTGTTAGAGCACAGTATTTTTTTAATCTATCTTTTTTCCGTTGGGAAATACGTACTATCTTGAAAAAGTGTTTCAAACATATCTAGCTTGTTTTTTATGTCTTTTGATAATTATTCATATATGTCACACCACACTGCCATTTTGTTTTATATTTCAAAATTACTCAATGCGTTTTTCTTGCTTTTTTTTTTTTTTTTTTGGCTTTACGTACTAATTAATATCCGAGTCAATTTATCATGTTTTGGTGATTATTAATATATTTTACAGTTTTTAGTTGCGTCAAGGCCCGTTTTTTCCGTGCTTAAGCGCTAAGCGAAGCAAAAAATCAATAGAAGAAACAAAAAATACTTAATTGCACTCTTGCAAAGGAAATGGTATTTATGTAGATTACGCTTTGAGATTTGCAAGGATGATTCATGTTAGATTTTTTGTTATAATTGTAATAAAACTTGTACTTTGAGCAAATAAACAATTGCTAAATTGAGAAAATTACCGTTTTGTATTATTTTTATCCCTTTACAGTCCAATTTTTAATTTTTTTGCAATAAACAAACGAAACTTCCACACCAACGGCAGCTTATTTGATAAACGTTTTACCCAAAAAAATAATATTTGGCAACGGAAAAAATGTTATCAATTATTTATTTTAAGGCCGCCAAAAAAGTCGATCTGGACAGAAGAACTTTTGCATTTATAGATGTATTAAATGCATTTAAAATGAGACGGACAAAATTGTCTATCTGGACGGTTAAAGGTTAAGACCTAATTTTGACCGCTTATATCGGCGTCAAACAGCCAAAGTCAATCCCTAGCGATAAGTCTCGGTGTGCGCTGTAATAAATTTCAAGTGTATGGACACGAGAACAATAAATACCAAACCAAACCTTTGGTGCTAGTTATTTTTTACTCTGAGGTGTCTCGTAATATGTAATATGCTCGTAGCTATGTCGCCAGACGCAGTGTAATATACGTCATGGTGTTGCTTTTAATAAATTTACTGTTTTATCTCTGCTCGTTTTAGCCGTTGATAAAACTTCATTGTTCAGCACAGTAATTTTTAAGTGCTAATTATCGCAAGCAATTGCAACACGGTGTCAAATTTTTTTACACAGTGAACAGAAATTTTTATAGCTTTAAAGTTTTTTAACGTCATTGGAATCACTGCCCTAATTTAACGATTTACGATTCCAATCAATCGTACAATATTTAGATTAAATATGTTAACACTGGTATGTTAGCATTTTCAAATTGAATTTTTGTCATAATTAAATCTCGGAGCTGTATGCCAAAAAATATGATTCGCCATTAGGAACAAATGTGCTTTACAGTAACAAACTGTAAAACTTTATGCGTGTGATGCTGTAACAGTGTAATCTTTATTGTTCACCGTTTTATTTCGTTTCTTGTGTTAATCTGAAAAAAAAGAGTCTATACATATATATTTAGATTGCTGATGAGCGTACGCGAAACAGCTTAGTGCCGGGAATGCAAGGCTTGCTCTGTTAAATGTGTACTGATCATAATTTTAATGCGTGATGCCTTACTAATACATTTTTGCTTTCAGTGTTTTGCCCTAAGGCGCTAAATTGTTATGTAACAGTACTATTGTATTTTGATTATGCGCATTATAATCGTCATTTCGTGCTGAGTTCTCTATCTCGGGTCATGATGTTGATGGCCGTGTCCGGTTCTCTACCCAGTAACACCATCATTGTCTAGTGCATATAACTAACTTTTGCCATCCCTCGTAGTGTATTTACTGCAATATGCTTTACGTTCATATTCCTGATGAGTCCCTTAAGGACGAAACAGGGCCTTGTCGAATATTTGTATCGCATATAATACACAAAACACGTTGCTTTTGAATATCGTTGTGTTCAGACAAGTAGTAGCTCCTCCCGGCATTGTCCAATCATTTGTTCTAATATATATATATATATATATATATCTGTTTGCTTTACTTCGCCGTTACAGAGCTCAATAACCGAATAGTTAGAGCAGTATTTATTAATGAAAGCACTAAAACAGATTAAAAATTAACAATTTAAAATCCACGACAGTCTGTTTCATCCTAAGAATCGTCAGGTGAAATAGCAACTTGTCCGTCTTAATCCGCTTGTACCTCTCACTATCGTTCGCACTATCTTTCACTCACTTTTCCTTTCTACCTTATAAAGCTTACAGTGCTCCCCCTTTTACTTTTATTGCTTTATAAAGTTTCTTCCTTTTACACCTTTTTCAACACGCCTAACTCCCCTTCCCCCATTTTTGAATGAATGCAGGTTTATACATGCATTTCTTATATTTTTTCGTCTATGACGTCACAAGAATTGCTTATTTGCTTAGCATTTGCAAATAAGCAATTCCTGTGACGTCATAGAATTGTATTATTTGCTTAGCTAATTTAACTACGTATTATTTTAACTAAAACTAACTGCATTTTTAATTTTCTAGTTTGTACCTGACGATTCTTAGGATGAAACAAACTGTCGTGGATTTTAAATTGTTAATTTTTAATCTGTTTTAGTGCTTTCATTAATATAGATATATATATATATATATGTATATATAATATAACATAGAAAAAAAAAGAGTTATAATAGTTTTATTTTGTGCTTTGTATTGTATATAAAACAAAATGAATTTGAACCAAATAACCAAAAAAATTTTTTGAGTAGTTGTTTTTGTTTATATATTTATTTATTTATTTATTTATTTATTTATTTCAGACGTTGAAGTATCAAGTCCATATCATACAAATAACAACAACAACAACAACAAACAAAAAATACACACAATTAAAAGTAAAGAAGTTAAATCAACATCTGTACTATAATTACAGACCAAATAAATTGTTAAAGTCAGTTTGCGGCAATGTAAGGCAATGTGTGAAAATTAAATAAAAAGCTTCTGTAGATAATGATCGTGATACTTTGATTTATACCAGACATCAGATGACATAAGCGATGATATAAAAATGTTTTCTGATTTCAAGCATCTACTAATAAAGGAAAAGATGTATTTTCTAATTAAAGCATCAAACGTTAAAATATTAGATTGAACTTGATGTGCACGAGCGCTAGATGAGCGAGGCAAATTATGTAAAATTCTATATGAGTCATTATAGGCTACACGCAAACGATTCATACTGAAGTTGCGATATTCACACCACAAATGACTACCATAAAATGTGGGACAATAATGTTGAAACAAATACTTTTTACTTTGATGTTGCAATGATTAAAGTTATATTTCAGTTTATTTGCAATGCAGTAAAGAGATCGAGTTTGCCTAAGTATGTCATCGTCATCATTCAGATTGTCATTAATAATAAGACCAAGATAATTAACTTGTTGTGTAAAATTAATAGTGGAATTTCCCAATAATAATTTAGGAGACAAAGAAAGAGTAAAAGACTTCAGAGCAATTGTCATACCAAAGGATTTTCTGTGATTAAAGTCGATATGATGGGACATAGCATACATGTGACAGACATTTAAAAGATCTTGGACACCCAATAAACTGGGACTAAAAACACAAATATCATCAGCAAACATAATATGATTTAAACACACATTACCAATATAACATCCAGCTCTAACTGTATTTAATTTTTGTGATAAGTCTTCCAGGTATATCGAAAAAAGATAAGGACTTAAAATGCCACCCTGACGAACTCCATTAGATACAGAAAACGATTCAGAAAAGGTCTTACCCCATTTAACTTTCATTGTTTGGGTTTTATACCAATAACACAACAATCTAACAAAATGCATTGGCACATTGCGGACCATAAGCTTTTTAAACAAGATATCATGACGAACTTTGTCAAATGCTTTAGACGCATCTAAAAAAACAGCAAAAACTGGAGTTTTATGACTAACGTAAGAAGAGACTGCTTGTTTAAAAAGAAAAACACTCATGTCAGTGCTGTGGTTGGATTTAAAACCAAACTGATTATCACTAGTTTTTATAAAATCTTTAATTAAATGCAATATAAATAATTCGAATAACTTTGAAATAACGGTGGCTACAGCAATTGGCCTATAGTTACTAACATCCTGAATATTGTTGTTTGGATTTTTAATTATCGGAACTATAATTGTTTCAAGACAGGGTTTCGGTAAAAAGCCATGAATAAGGCACATATTAAACAAAATACTTAAAGACAATGAAATACTGTTATCGCAGTAATGAAGGTGTTCAGCAGTGATGCCATCAGCACCAGCTGCACATCCACATTTTAATTTGTACAACAATGGACTAATCATATCACTGGAAGATAAAAACAAAGACAAATTATTGTAAGAGTCCATCAAATTTAATTTTTCATTAATGTAACTTTGCTCTGTTGAGGCACCACTAGAATTCAAAATTGATGAAAAATGTTGCTTCCACATATCAGTAATTTTCTCAACACCATTAACATTATTTATGGATGATGGCAAGGTGTGAGAATTCTTTGATGCTTTAATTTTTTTCCAAAAAACTTTTGTAGATTTGGTCAATAAGCTGGTAGCTAGGGCATTTGCTTTATGACTGTCTTTATTTTTTCTACATTTTCTGAGAGTATACTTAAAAGATTTTCTTGTTGATTTCATCATTTCATACAGCTTTCCATGTCTAGTCTTTCCATATTTTATCCAATTTAAATAAGCAAGCCTAGCAGATTTATGTGCTTTTTTGACATCATGGTTCCACCCTGTAATATACTTCTTTTTGCTCTTTTTAGAAAGACCAAATTTTAGCGTTTGATTTGAGGCATATTTTAAGGCTTCAACTATTTGGTTGTAAAAATTTGCAATACTGTCTATGTGTATAGGATTTTTGCATAAAGGATCTTTGCAATCAAGAATGTCATCTGCAATATGTATTTGTGACAACAGTTCTTTACACAGCAAGCTATATTCATATTTTTGGTTTGAACTAACTTTGTCCCAATTAACTTTGTCATTAGGAATTTCAACAGAATGATCTTCTAGTTGTGGAAGATTAGGTGTATGTAAAGTAAAAGCGAGTGGTCTATGGTCTGAAGTAAAAAAATCCTGTAATATATCCATTTCAGTAATAGCTTGATGAAATGAAGAAGATGATAAGCAATGGTCAATCCAACTAGTTGATCCATGACAGTCACTAACATATGTAAATGTATCTTGTGGTAAAAAAATTTCATCAGAAACAATCAAGTTATTGTTTTTACAAAAATTACTTAGTAAAACACCAAAGCCATTTTTCTTGCATGCATTAAAATCTCCCAAAATACACAAGTTTGGGTTATTTATATTTTCAAAAAGATTGTAAATTTTGCTTAAGTAATTTATGTAATTATCAGTATTTGCTGGAGAACAATATGGAAGGTATACATTAATAAAAAATAGTGCAGAATTAGACATTTTTAAATCAAGGCCAATTATAGAAGAATCATCATTGTAAACTGGAGATGCATGCAACAATTTGTTCCATAATATTGCTGTACCCCCATGTAATCTCCCTAGCAACAGACCAGAGTTATAATCAACTGAAGATGTACCAATTGCATAATGAGTATCGGCTATGTTAGATAAGGAACTAAGATTTTGTTTGGGTAGCCATGTTTCTTGAAGAAAAACAATGTCATTTTGCTGACATAAAGCTTGAACATCTGATAGTGAACTTTTTAGTCCTCTACAATTATATGATACTATTTTAAGATTGAATGCTATTATCTAAATTGCTACCAGTATCATCTGTCAAGCTTACTTTAGGAGTGTAAAACCTTTTAACAAACACACCTTTTGGCCAGTTATCTTCTTTAAATAATTCATTTAAAGGAATGCCTTCAATTGTTAGCTTAAAAGATGAGTATGTATCATATTTTGTTTTAAGTTTGGTAACTTCAATAAAATTTAGTTGAGAAAATTTGTCCTTTGCATATAACTCAATTTCATTCTGGGTAGTTTCCGGATGAAATCTAGAAACAAATAAATTTGTGGGTTTATGATATTTCTTGACAACCTTAAGAGAACTGTTTTCATTTTTTCCAATTTTTGGCTTTGATTTAGATTTCTTTATTTCAATCAGTTTCCATTCAGTATCATTTGCTTTATATAAGTTAATGGGATCACAATTTTTTGCATTAGTGGCAGATGGACTTTTGTTTACAGGCAAATTTTGTGAAGCTACAACACCAGCATAGGTAGGTGGTGTTGTGTGGGTTTTCAGGCCCAATTTATCATTGGCTACTTGGGAAGGCTTATTTAAGTCAAGTAGTGAGTGAATGTCACGTAAGGTCATTTTAATCTCATCTAGAACAATCTTATCTGAAAGTTTGTCAGCTTTTAGGGTAGCAACTTCTTCCTTTAATTCATTGATGTCAGAAGACATTGTTACAGCATCCACATTAGATAAATCTAGTGAAGGAAAATTACAGTCAGCAGTAACAAAAACTGGTGGGGTAAAGTTATTTGTTACCGACATTTCATGTAAAACATCAATCATATCCTTTACCGTGTAGTCTAGCTTATGAGCTCCTTGTCGAGATTTCTTTCTTAAATTTTTTGGCCTGGCATCTTCAGGAAAATTTTTAAATAGTAATTCTTTAGCTTTTTCAATATCCATCGAAGAATAATGTTTGACAACCATTTTGCATATCATATCAATATGAAGTTGCTTCATCCTTTGTACTAAGTACCACAGCAATGAGTTTACTACATAGTTAGCCATTGCAGACTCCAGAACAAATAACAATTATTATTATACTACTATTATAACAAATATTATACTATTTTCAAACCTTATTCAAATAGAATCTAACTATTTTCAAACCTTATTTTCAAACCTTATTCAAATATAAATAAAATGATTGTATTTTACCAATACCCACAAAGAAACACAATTAATTATATTAATTAGCAACAAAATTAGCGTGTTATGGTAAAACCTTGGTTAAAGTATAAATGTTATTCACAATGTTTCTCGCTGTTGATAATGTTTTTATCTTTAGCTTTTTTGTTTTGTTGTAATTGTTTTTTTATACTGTTCATCTGACTTTTAGCCTTGTCGCAAATGTGATTTATAATAATTTGGTTTACTGGTTTAGTTTTACTCAACATGGCATGCGCAGTTTAAAGATTGCAATTTTATGTTTTTTAAGTACTTTAAAATCCTCTATTTATCAGACGTCTGTAATTCCTTCAAAATGATACTACCTAATAAGCAATATGTTTGGCGATTTGATTGACTGTTTTAGAAATTTTTTGTTTAGATGTTTAGCTCGCTTGTTTTGGATCCTTTAAAATCAAATTAGTTTATCATTCTTGTTTGGTTCATTGCATCGATGTCTTTTTTCGTTTTATTGAAGATATCGTGATTAAACTCTTGATCGTTAATGGTGCCCATTAAATTGTAATCATTGAGTAAACGACAACATTCAGCACAGTTCAGATGATACTGGGTCCTGCAGTCAATGCGGGACTTTTCCGTACAGTTTTCCGTAAAGACCTTTCAGTAAAGCGCTAGAAAATCATAATTCGGGAAAATGTCACAAATTTTGGCCAAAACATCATCTGCCCTACAAATTTTATTTGACTGGTACGCCTATGTCTGTCAGGAATTGCGCCTATTCAGATATAATAACCCTAAGTTTGGAGTCGCATTTTGTCTTTCCCAAATTTTTTAAACAAACTGGGTCCTTGATTAAGAGCAATAAAAAAGTTTACAAAACCCCTATTTCATAGCCGTGCCTGCCTGGGCGCAGAGTTGCAATTGCCTCTCCAAGTTCCTCAAATTTGGAAAAAAACAAAATTTTAGGACAGAAAAAATTTTAAAAAAATTTTTTTGCCGAAGTTTAGGATGGTAATGGTAATTTACAAATTTTAAACGAAAACTTTTTTATTTTAGAGAACACTATGTTTTGGGGACAAAAATCGAGAAATCAAAGACAAATTTAAAGTAAAGACCTTTTTATCATTTTTTTAGAGAGCTCTATGTTTTTGGGACAAAAATTGAGAAATCAGAGACAGATTGAAAGTCAAGAAGTTTTTATTCCAGAGAACACTATATTTTTGACACAAAAATTGAGAAATTGTTTTTTTAGAAATTAGAGAGAAATCTGAGATAATTTTTTTCACAAAAATTTTTTTGTTTTTGCTTTTCACTCTAGAACGAGGATTCTCAAAGAGGCCACAGGGAACCTTATTGGGGGCCAAGAGAAGAATCCTTATTTTAAACTTCAATTTACTTTTGGGACAATCAATCAATCAAGGTTTTATTTTTTCGTCCGTTACACAGTAGATAATGATATTAAAATGCACACATGTGGTCGAAAAAAAAGGAATCAGCGACAAAACGATATACATTGAAACATACGCCAATTCAAGGTTACAAGAGTAATTATTTAAAAATGCATGGCCGCTAACCCTGTATGACAACAACCATGACAAAATCAGAGACAGTTTTACAGTGATGACCTTTTGTTTTTTGGTCTTCACTTGAGTTTTCTGACGAATATTACAAATTCAGAGACAGTTTCAAAGCGATGAACTTTGTTTTTGTCTTCACTTGAACTTTCAGACGAATATGGCAAAATCAGAGATAGTTTCAAAGCGATGACTTTTTTTTGGTTTAGACCCTTTTAGACAATATCATAACAAGGGGGCCACAGATGTTTAAAAGTCTCTGAAAGGGGGCCACGGACCACCAAAGTTTGAGAACCACTGTCCTAGAATCTTAGACAATTTTTATTTCATATTCGTAAAGTACTGGAAGACATTGACAAATTAAGTGCAGGGCCAGACAATATTCCAAACAAAGTTCTTAAATCCTCTCCTCATAATATACTTCTAGCACTTAGCCATGTCTTCAATCTTTCTATGAGTAAAGGTGAATTTATAGATTGCTTTAAACTTGCAACTGTGTGTCCGGTGTTCAAAAAAGGTGATTCCAACAATATTAATAATTATCGACCAGTTAGTTTATTATCAAATATTTCGAAATTACTTGAAAAAGTTATGTATAATAGATTGTACTCATTTTTAGAAAAGCAAAATTTTTTTTACAAATATCAATTTGGTTTTAGAAAAAATCATTCTACTACACATGCAATTTCAATTTTAGTGGAAAAAATATCTCAGTCATTTGCCTGTAAAAAGGCAACCCTAGGAATTCTTTTGGATTTATCTAAAGCATTTGATACAATTGATCATAAAATATTACTTTCCAAACTTAATCATTATGGGATTAGAGGCAATACATTAAAGTGGTTTACTAGTTACTTAACAGGACGTACACAACAAGTAAAATATACAGGAATTCTTTCTACAACTACTCTTGAAGTTACAAGTGGTGTACCTCAGGGCTCTAATCTAGGACCACTTCTCTTCTTGATATATGTCAATGATTTCAAAAATTGTCTGAATGATAGTGATTCTTTGATGTTTGCTGATGATACAAGCATTTTTTACAAAATAAAGACATCAAGGAGCTATTTCATGCTGGTAATAAAGAACTTCAACTAGTTGACCAGTGGTTGATTGCAAATAGATTATCAGTTAATGTTTCTAAAACTAAATACATTTTATTTAAGACTGTTCAATCCAAATTAATAACAAAAAAGCAAACTCTCACATTGCGACAAAATGAAATTGAACAAGTTAAATGTATTAAATTTCTTGGTGTTTATATACAAGAGCACTTCTTATGGTCAAGACATATAAATCACCTAATATCTAAACTACGTAGTGTTCTTGGAACTGTTATTAAAGTAAAGTCACTGTTAAATAAAAGATCTCTTCTTCTACTTTATCACTCTCTTATAAATAGTCAGCTTTCTTACTGTATTTTAAATTGGTGTTTTGGCAATAAAACTTTGGTTAAAAGATTAGGGTAGACTGGGGTAAAGAAGCCGACTGGGGTAAAAAGACTTTTTGTTTTAAAATTGAAAAGCTTCTAAAAAATAAAAAAATACTTTCACCATGTGGTGACAAGCATTGTGGGTAATCTTAAACCACTAATTAGATTAAGCCCAACTCGTGTAGTAGAAGTTTCAAAAGTACAGGGTGTCCCACAAAAAAGTTTATTTTTTAATTTTTAACTACTTTTGTTTTAGAGCATTTGACTCTTTTATTTTTTCAGGTTTTATTCTATGGTAATAGGAGTTTTATACCTGAAATTTTGAAGCCTTTATCTTAATCATGCCTTTCACAATTGAGCAGCGATCAAAAATAGTAAAGTTCTATTTGGAAACTAAATCACTGGTCCAAACCCAAACGTTGTTACCACCAAATCACTCCACAGCAGGAAGTGCACAGCTTGGTGTGCGCTTAGCTCTGACGGAATCATCGGGCCTTACTGGTTTGAAGACAATGCTGAGAATGCGGTGACGGTTAATCAAGAAAACTATCGCCACGTCATCAAAAAGTTTACTGCTTGTCTTCGTGGTCGTCGCTTTGACTTGAAAAAATTATGGTTTCTGCAAGATGGGGCAACACCTCACACTGCAGTGGAAACACGAAAATTATTGTCTGAAAAATTTGAAGACAGGCTGATTTCCTTGAAAGCTTCCCACATCTGGGCTCCACACTCTCCTGACCTTAGCCCACTGGACTTTTTTCTGTGGGGCTACGCAAAAGATAATGTCTATAAAAATAAGCCTACCTCTATTTCCGAACTTAAACAAGAAATAACTACGTTCATGAGAGCCATTTCCGCTGACACATGCAAAGCAGTAATTCAGAATTTTGCTGTGAGAGTAAGGGAATGCCTTCTGCGCCATGGCGATCACATTGAGCATGTTATTTAAGCAGCATCATCAAAATATATGACTATTTTTATGCTCCAGTAACATCAGCTAAGTAAAATGGATAACGACGATTTTGATGGCAAACAAATCTCCAACACATTATTTATGCACGGTGAAACTTTCATTGCTTTATCTTTACAAGTTTTTGCGTTACAAAAATTTTAAAAATAAACTTTTTTGTGGGACACCCTGTAGTTTGTGTTTTCATAGGTTTCATTATAATTTTTTTTATTGCTGATGAGAGCATAGCAGGATTTATAGAAAAAGATATTTGTGAACAATATATTTTTTTCGAAGATAGTAGTTTCTAGAGGATATGATAACTTTAATTTTTTGCTTACAAGTAAGACTTGAGAAAAATTTTAAATTTTCAAAATGTCCACCTTCTGGGTAAAAAGCCTACTTTGTATATGGGGTAAAATGCTCGCCCTAGGCTTTTTGCCCCAATTATCAAAAAATGTCAACAAAGCATATTGTAATGAAATTCTGTTTAGATTACGTATATTGGTAATGCCAAGAAGTTTTAAAAAGATGCTCTACTGAATTTTTCTAAGCTATAGGCTGCTAAAATAAGCAAACCGTAAAAATACATATTTTTGTGGCTTAATTATTTCTTGATTTTTTTGTTGAATAATTTAGATTCTTTTTATGTTTTACCACTTTTATATTCATATCCAATCAACCCTTTCACAGCTATAAGGCTTTAAGAAGGCTATAGTGACATAATCTATAAGTTAAGTGATAGCATTTAACTACAATTTTTAGCAAACAAATGGCTGTATACATTCTTTTTTTCATTTTAATATTTTGTTATGTGTAGCATTTTAAAATTTTAATTGTGATTGTTTAAAATAATTTTTTGCAATGCCTCGTTTCTACATTTGTAAAACTAGCCGAGCATCATATACTTCTGATGACTTAAAAAGAGCTATTGCTGACGTTAAAAGTGGGGCTGCTTTATTGCCAACAGCAAAAAAATATGGCATAGCAGCAAGAACGCTGAGAAGACATAAAAATAATCAAGTGGCAAATCCAGGACATGTACAATTAGGTAGATTTCGGCCTGACATTAATGCAGAGTATGAAGCCCAACTTGTTTCAATAATTCAAGACATGGAAAAAAAATTGTTTGGTTTGACCACTAAAGATGTTCGACGTCTTGCTTTTGATTTTGCAACTCAAATGAATATAAAACATAGATTTAATACTAACATGAAAATGGCTGGTCCTGATTGGCTTCAAGGGTTTCTTTCACGTCATCCGCAATTGTCTATTCGCAAGCCACAGCCAACTAACATAGCACGGGCTGTTGGTTTCAACAAAGAACAAGTTGAACACTTTTTTAAAATTTTCCAAAGCATTTTAACCAGCCACAGTTACAGTCCCATAAGAGTATGGAACATGGATGAAACAGAAATATCTAATGTTCATAAACCAGCTAATATCATTGCCACTAAAGGTGCTAAAGCAGTCGGTAAAATGGCCAGTGGCGAAAAAGGTAAAACTGTCACTGTAATATGTGCAACAAATGCGGTGGGCACTTATATACCACCTATGTTTATTTTTCCAAGAAAGCGTATGGTGGAGTTACTAATGCACAATGCTCCCACTGGGGCTCTTGGCCATTGCACTGAAAGTGGGTGGACTGACGAACAAAGCTTCTTGAAATGGCTGAAGCACTTTACCACCATTGCTAAACCTTCAAAAGAAGAAAAGCACATTATTATTTTAGGCGGTCATCACAGTCACAAAACGCTTGAAGCTGTTAAATATACTCAATTAAATGGCATTGAACTACTCACACTGCCTCTCCACTGCACCCATCGAATGCAGCCATTGGATCGGGCATTTTTTAAGCCCTTAAAAAGTGCTTATAATGCAGCAGCCGACACTTGGTTGATTGCTAACTATGATAAACGAATAAGTTTTTATGACGTTGCAGAAATTTTTGCCACTGCTTACAATAAAACAGCATCTGTTGAAAAATCTGTAAATGGATTTCGAGCATGTGGACTATGGCCTTACAATGATGCGGTTTTTTCTGATGAAGATTTTGCAGCAGCTGATGCTTTAACTAGTGGTTTAGGCACCCTTTGTCCAGAAAAATTTCCGTCTATTAAAAAAAGACAGAAGCCTGCAGAAAAAGTTAACCAATCTATGAATGAAAATGACATTTGTAACTCCACCCTCAGACCTATAAGAGTCCACTCACAAGTTCCAACGGCAAACAGCAGTGTCAGCAATCAGAAGGATGTGCCATCGACTTCAATATCTGTCGAAACATTGTCGATGAAAAAAGATATCGAAACTGCAAAAAGTGTTTTAAAGGAGCTGTGCCGTTCTAACAGTGTAAACCCAACCAAAAAGCAATTGCAGAAACGTTCATCTGAACGATCGCAACACATTACATCATCGCCGTATAAAGTAGTTTTGAAAAAGAAAAAGCTCACAGCAAATAAGAAAAAGATTCCATCTAAATTTCCAAAAAAAAAGCCAAGAAAATTGTTTTACGATTTTCACAATGAAGAATGGACTTGTTTAGTGTGTTGTGAGCCATACGCCAACAGCAGACCAAGAGAAAAATGGGTCCAGTGTAGTTCTTGCAAGCAATGGGCCCACGAGGAATGCACACCTGGAGAACTGTTTTATACATGCCAAAACTGCATTTAAGATGATTTAAATACTGCTTGTGAGAAAGAAGATTGAAATTATGATATAATTTTTGTGCTTGCTGATTCATGGCTTTTGTTTTGCTGCAATTTAATGATGGTGGGGTCGGCTGTTTTGGGTAACGCTTGCAATCACTTTGTTTCTTTGTCTGCAGTTTTGTGACTTTTCGCATAATGTTGATTTCTCACATTTTTCTTTTGCTAATGCACTAATCACGTTTGAAAATATTTCTTGTTTGTATCACAAATTCTTAAGTTAACCCTATATGACCCATTGTCCTTCATAAAGGAAATTAGAAATGAATGGGTTCAAATTATTATATCCAAAAAGATTCGCTTAATTTTTGAGTAAAAGTATACAGTAAAGATCCTATTTAATGCTGTATGATCATAGATTTGAATGATATTTCGCTCAATCACCTGTCACGTGTTATTTAATTTAGATGACAACAAGAAAGTGCCTTATTCGGTTGCAACGATGAAATAAATTGGGTCATAAAGGGTTAAGTTTGAAATATTTGGAATAAAAAGATTTTCTTAATTACTTGCAGTTTTCATGGGGTATAAAGCCCACCTATGGGCTCTTTGCCCATTACAAGGGGTAAAACGCTCAATTTTAATTTTTTTTTATTTTTTTATTAATTGCTTAGTATTATAAATATTAGTGCTGTAACATTGTTTTTTGTCTTGATTAGATTCTTTTACACATTTTGAGGCATAATGTTCTGGAATACATAAACCATGTAAAAAATTATGGGCATTTGTTCTTAGGGTAGGCTCTTTACCCCAGTCTACCCTACAAGGATTGTGCTATAAATATGTTAAATTATTTTTAATTTTAACAGTAGCTCAACTGTTTGTAATGTGATGAAAGAAAATAAATTGTTAACAATAGATCAACTTTTGGCCAAAGAACTAATTGTGTTTATGTTTAAGCAAAAAAATGGTAAAAACCCATCTGCATTTAAAGATGTTTTTACTAAAAACGAATCTAAATACAATACCAGAAACAAGTCTATCTTTATTCCAAAGAAATGTTTTAGCACAGTATGTCACCAAGCTATTTCACACCGTGGTCCCGCTTATTGGAATTGCATTCCCTTTGACTTAAAAAATAAAAAACAAAGTGTTCGATCTTTTACTCTTGAGGTTTATAAATATCTTTTAAGTAATGGGAATAATACTTAATTGTAATGTTTAGATTCCTAAACGCGATACTGCCCTATGTATTTTTGATTACAGGTTTCTGGAAAGAAGGAAATTGAAATGGTGTAAAAATTTTTGAATTCAATCTCTGGAAGAAAAGTTTAATCGATCAAGATATCCAGTCTGCACACAAAGCTTTAAAAAACTCTTCTTATATTTTGATTGTCTGCATAATTTCAAACTCTAAACAAATTAATTCTTTTTCACCCTTATCTTCGCTCTTTCATTAAAATTTCTTTTTGGCAATGGTATACTGTTCGTTTTAGCAATTAATTTTTTATTTTTAGAATTGTAAAATAAGTTTCAAAACAATTACTAAATGTTATGGACTTTGTTTAATTTTTTTATGTTGCTATTATGCTGGTCTGCAAAAATTTTATCTAATATTTTTTGTAGTGCATGAATTCTGTTGTAAATGTTTTTTTTTTTGTTGTTGTTGTTGTTTATAATTGTTATATTATTAATATATGTTTTTCCATCAACTTTGACTAGCATAATAGTTTTTTTTTCTTTTTATGTTATGTTATCTCTTTTATCGTTAATATTTGTTTATTATTAGCTGTATAATTCCGTAATTTTTTTTGTATATACTTTCTGCAATATTTACTATTCTATTATAGTCACCAGTTGCATTTAGAAAAGGTTTCCGGACCTGGTGAGGTTTCTTTTTTGGGTGGTTTTTCTTTACTCACCTTGCTCAGTTGAGCTAAATTCCCATCTTGGCTAGCTGTGCCACCCATCATCATTACGCAACCTAGTCATGCACTGATTATTTAATCATTCAGTTTGTTTTATAATATTATTGTTACGTATTTATTTATTTATTTTGTTTTTTTTCTTTTTTATTTCTTATGTCTTTATATGATTAAGGTGTTGCAGCCATGCTTTATACTATCTTGTACTTTTACTTTGTTTATCATATGCATGTTTTAACGTCTGACGTTGTGCTGCTTCTTCCTTTTCTTGATCTTTTTAATGTTTATAATTTTTGTGTTAAACTGTTTAATAATGATCGAGAATAAAAACACTGAATGATTCAGGCAAATCTCACAAAACTTGGGCAAAACTTCATTGCTGGCCAAGTTTTTTTGGCTGGTACGCCTGGAACTACGATAGTTTATTGAACGACACTTGATCAAAATGACATTTGATTAAAATGAAAGTTCATAAAAAAAAATATTTACTTTTTTATGTACGGGCGATTAAACAATCGGAGGTTTTACAGTTCGCCGTCTTGACGTAGCCTTCCAAGAAGAGAATGCAATCACAGTGGACGGTAATCAGAAACATTTTGGACAATTGCTTGACTATTTCAAGCTACGTGACCGGGTAGGCCCTGCTTGTAGTTTCACGCTCAGCAAGATTCGGCTCTTTATAGCTGACCACTTGCATTGTTGTGTACATTTAAGAGCGTGCGGCTTAATTGGCGGTACTGTAAAAACAAAAAGTTAGTAAAAAACTCGTTGCTCCTTCTTGGATAGGTTATAGTTGGCTAGAGTTAAATTTCGCCATGGCCATCTCCCAAAACCTAGTGAAGAAAATGTATCTGACTTGATAAAGCCTGAAAATTAGGGATCAAGAAAACGAGTGAAGGATTTTAAAGTAGTATCTCTTTATAGACTCTTTATAATCACTTTATGGTCATTATGGTCATTCTTTATGATCTTTTTATGGTCAAGTTTTGGAATTCCACTAGCAAACCCAAAAGGACAAGCCGGCAAAGAGAAATGCGCTAACTAATTCAATGTTTTTCCTAAAAATGATGATGATGATGATCTCTTTATGGAGATAATACCATATAATAATAGGCCTGCATAAACCACTTTCGTTAAGATCAAGTGATCCATTTTTGAGACAGTTTCAGCCGTGTCTTTGTTGCATAGCCTATTGGACCGCATCCTGTTTTTTGCTTTAAGTAGAGTCAACGACTTATCGTTGTACTTAAGCAGCGGGACTCTATAAAGAAATTTATCGTAATGTATCCAGTGATGGCCTTTTAAAAAGTAGAGTCCGGTGCAAGAAAAGTAAGGGGGACCATGCACTTAGTTGGTGTATCCAAGGAAAGTGTATCAAAACAAAGTGATCTCTAAAAAAAGTCTTCATTTTAGGTTAGTATTCCAAAACAGTGTGATCTCTAAAAAAAGTCATCTTTTTATTTGGAGGGGCACTTTTTAGTGTATCAAAACAAAGTTATCTCTAAAAAAAGAAGTTTTTATTTTAGACATGCCACTGACATTCTGCTGCTTCTATAAGAAATAGAGCAATATTTGTGTAGGGGTGCATCTTTCTGATGCATTTTAGGGAGGCCCGGTGCGGCCGCTCCGTTTGCACCCTATTAAAACCATCATTAAATGTACCTCTACAGCCTGTAGTGGTTAAGAGTGTTATATTTAAGTTTTATTGTTACAGTTAACCACGTTAACCACTAATTTTGTTCGGAAGGTTAACCACTAACTTTTTTTTATTTATATTCAGTAATTAAAATAAAAATATAAACAAAACCATTGCAGTATTAGAGACAATTTAATTTAACATAGTCAAAACAGAAGTTTGACCTTGTCTAACCGATCTCTGCCGAAGAGTAACTCATATATTATGATCTGTGACAGCCACATTGCTGTATGATAATAGGCGTAATATCACATGGTCATGCAATATGAAACAGCAGGATATGAAATGCGAAAAATGTATAAAACTAAAGCATAAAAAAGTTGAATTGTACGTTTGAAACAAAATTTTATAACTATTATAATAACTACAGTTTTATTTGTGTGAAAGTATGAAATTATATATTTTTTTTTCCAAGTAATTGGTGTAAGCCAAAACAAGGACAAAGAAAAAGAGATCGCTTCTTAAAAGTTCAGTTCGGCAGAAAGCGGTTGCGGAAAAAGCAAGCAGAAGCGTAATTTTTTAAATTGATTACACCAATGTACAGTATGTCGTTGATTACACTTATCGACCTTAAAGCGTGTGCGAAAAAAGCAAAAAAAAACAAACTCGAAAGACTGTTCAGACCTAAAACGGAAAGTATAAAGAAATGGCCAAAGCGCTAAATTATTTGTGCTTAGCGGAAAACTATTAAAATAAGAATATTTCAACTTTTTAGCTTGGTTTACAATTTGGCCTCAATGGTCGTGTCTAATTCGAAAAAAAAACCGATTGGAGTGAGAGTTAGTTTTAGGGAGGCACAGGGTTATTTTTTGAGAGAAATTAGTAGCTTCAAAAGAAACTAAGTTCTTCTTGAACATTTTGACAAATTTTTAAAAATTCCAAAAATTTTGGGCCAATTCGGGACCGCAAGAACCATTTGCGCGACGTTTTTCTCTTTTTATCTCTTAGAGCACCTAGTTTTATTTCTTTTTACTCTCACTGCAAATCGCTTTTTCTTCGAATTAGACACGACCGGCCTCAATTGCGTTACGTGTTTCCCTTTGGTTTTTTTTTTTAAAAAAAGGGGGAAATATTTTCCCAAATTACAGGAGTAAAACTGATCAAAGTTGTCGCGTCGTCCTGTAACAGTAAAACTACCACTGTCATTCTAACAGAATGATTCTCGTTTTCGACAAAAAAAAAGAAAAAACCGAAATCAGCAACAATTAAAACAACTTAAAAAATTCTTTACCAAAATATAAAATTAAATGAAACAAAATACAAACAAAAACCACATAATTAACACACTTATCAATATCTGCGTTTCCTGCCCAATGTGAATATGCAATCGGTTGATATCAACCCCATGCTCACTTTTGAGTAAAACTAACTTGAACATGGGTCACTTTACATTAAACGCTACATAACTTGAAGCGGAAACGCCTCACATCGAACTCAAAATAAAATATGTTTCCGGTCATATATCCACATATCCCGAACATGTTTCGATATCTACGTTTCTTGCACATTACGAATATGCATTCGGTTGGTGTCAACACCATGCTCAGTTTTGAGTAAAATGAACTTGAATATAGATCAACTTACGTTAAACGCTATATCACTTTAAGCGGAAACGCGTGATATTGAACTTGTAGCGACCCCGCTACTTTAGTAGGTGATTGTCTTTAACGCGCTACGCGCAGGTGATTACCTTTAATCGCACATTTTTTAACGTGAACAAAAAGAAACCAATAAAAAAGAAAGTTGAGACAGAATGAAGTCTGGACGTATTTATTTTATACTGTATGTAGTAGGCTTACAACAAGTTAACAAACCTAACAAATATACAGATACATATCAAGTTAGCCGCTACAAACTCAAAATAAAACATGTTTCCGGTCATATATCCACATATCCCGAACTTGTTTCGATATCTACACATCTTGAATATTACGTAAAAGAGTGGCAATCATTTGGTGTCAACACCATGCTCACTTTTGAGTAAAATTAACTTGAACGTAGATCACTTTACGTTAAACGCTATGTCGCAAAAATCGGAAACGGGTCACATTGAACTCAAAATAAAACATGTTTACGGTCATATATCCACATATGCCGAACATATGCCAAACAATATACCGAATATTCACATATACCGAACATATGCCGAACAAACAAAGTTTAAACAAGAAAAACGATTTCTTCTAACAACCGACAAAACAACTTTGCTTCTCTCTGATGTTCCGCTAAAAACAATTGACAGACTACCGAATGTTGGTTGTGGTGCAACCAAAAAAAACTAAAAGCAAAAAAGAAACCCACAAAAATATTTAAAAAAATGATCTTGTGTCACATTATCACAAACTAACTGCACATTCACTTGCAAGAGCCTTAATTGAGTATAACATTCCTTTTTCAAAAAGCGATAAGATGTCTCTCGGTTGCTTGAACCGTGCATTCCAAATCTTACATTTGGCTGAAAAAAGTTTTAGGCAGCTACTCCAAAACAAATTTGAACAAAATAAACATTTAAAAAAAGAAACGGAAAAGCATTACTTAAAGTGACACAACAACCAAAACGAGATTATAATAAAATGGTTTTCCAATTAAAACAAAACAAAGCATTTCATCAATTATTTATAGAAACTAGCACTATACATTAAGGTAAAAGAGTGGCAGTTGTAATGATTACATAAATTTGAAATCAAATAAAAACAATATTCTACAGTACTGTTCAGCTGAAACAAGATACTAATCTAAAAAATATCATATTATACAATTTGAAAAAAGCTATGCTCTATTACAGTTAGCCTAAATTGCAGTAATAACAAACGCTACAATTACAAGCGGTTAAGTACACCGATCAACATAACTAAGAACTTTTAAATTAGGGTGAAAAAAATTACAAGATTTATACAACAAGCAATTCAAATAGATATCTTAAAATATCAAAGACTGAATTTTTCAAAGCAAATAAAATAGGATTACCGGTAAAGGTCCTGCTAAAAAACCTAACGATCCCAAATGTCACAACCTCTTGGGTGAGATTGGAATGTGGCATAGAAAAAATCAAGACTTATAGAAATAATTATAGGAATAATACTAAAAACACTAAAGCTTGCACTTTGTACTACTTATTAGAATAGGCGTACCAGTTAAAAAAATTTTGGGGGGCAATAAACTTTTACCCAAATTTTGTGATATTTGCCCAAATCTTGATTTTCTAGTGCTTTACAGATAGAAAAAAAAACTGTCTGAGATTTTCAGATGAAGACAAAATTTTCTCCTAAAATCAAGGTGTTCTCTAAAAATAAAAACGTCTTCACTTTGAATAAGTCTCCTATTTCTAATTTTCCTCTCAAAATCAAGGTGTTCTCTAAATAAAAAAAAGATCTTCACCTAAATTTGGTGACTATTTTTTGTAGTTGTTCAATGTGACGCGTTTCTGCTTAAAGTGACATAGCGTTTAATGTAAAGTGATCTATGTTCAAGTTGATTTTATTCAAAACTGAGTATGATGTTGACACCAACCGATTGCATATTTGTAATGGCCAAGAAATGTAGATATTCAAAACCGTTTGGGTTATGTGGATATATGACCGAAAACATGTTTTATTTTGAGTTCAATGTGACGCGTTTCCGCTTAAAGTGACATAGCGTTTAACGTAAAGTGACCTATGTTCAAGTTAATTTTATTCAAAACTGAGTATAATGTTGACATCAACCGATTGCATATTCGCAATGCCCAAGAAATGTAGATATCCAAAACAGTTTGGGTTATGTGGATATATAACCGGAAACATGTTTTATTTTGAGTTCAATGTGACGCGTTTTTGCTTAAAGCGACATATCGTTTAACCCTTTAAAGGACAGTGGACATATATGTGCATGATTGTGGTTGTAATGTAACAAAAGCTCTTTTGTGAAGGCATTACAATTCTAATTTTTAGATATTTGTGACATCATTGTTGTACCATTGTTATTTTATTTTAGAATTAAATCTTTAAATCCCTCAATGGGTTAACGTAAGATGACCCATGTTCAAGTTCATTTTACTCAAAACTGAGAATGATGTTGACACCAACCGATTGCATATTCATAATGTCCAAGATGTGTAGATATCCAAACCAATTCGGCTTATGTGGATATATGACCGGAAACATGTTTTATTTTAAGTTTAATGTCACGGGTTTTCTCTTAAAGAGACATAGCGTTAATTGTAAAGTGACCCATGTTTAAGTTCATTTTACTCAAAATTGAGTATGGTTTGGCACAAATTGCCTAAACCAACTTTCTCCAGTTTGTAGATTTGGTTTTGATAAAGTGACAATCATTTTTTGTAACAGTTAAAAGGTAGCAAGTGGAAATTAAATTGACTAAAAGTTTGAGGAATTTTGTATTTAATTGATTTTTGAAGTAAAATTTTGAGTTTTTTATTTATTTGTTTGTTTTGGCTTAAATTACAAGTTGAATTCTTAAAAGTTATAAAGTTAAGATAAAACTCAACTGAAAAATTTTTGCAATAGATAAATTTTTCCAAAAAAAGGTTTTGATTATGTTGACCCGTTACTATGTGTTTGGTTTTATTGTTTTGTTTGCGTTCGCCATTATAACGAATTTTTTTTTGTTGTTTCCATCCGCAATTTTTTTATTGGAGCTAGAGATTTTTCCTCTTTTTTTTTTCGTTGAAATGAGAGAATTCTGTCAGAATGACAGCGGTGGAAAACTCGTGTATTAAAAACGTGTAATTTGTTGTTAAATTATAATATTTACGGTAATCTTTGCAGTTAATTAAAAGTTTTCTGCCTTTCGAAGTTGTAAAATTTTACTTAGATAAAAAAATGTTGCTTATCTTATAAAGCCAATTTTGAACAATTTTAGAATTACCGTTGTTATAATGAATAATATGTTCATACACTATCCCGTTTATGCACTATGTAACCAATTGCTTTCCTTTTAAGTGTCTTATTGTACATACGTTGTTTTAAATTGTTTTTAATTATTTTGTCACCAATGGTGCTAATTGAAATATTGTATGGTATGCAGTGGTAATTTCAGTTCAGTTCAGTTCAGTCGTTTTTTATTTCCACCACTTGTCGAACAAAATACTTACATCAACGTAATTACATTACGTAAAAAGGGACATGCAACAAAACGAAACAACGTTGAAACATGCAAAAACTCAATAAACTACACTAGCTAAGGTAATGGCTTGCATGGTTGCATCACCTAGAAAAAATATATATACGAGTATAGAAAATAAAAATGCCTAAAACAAAGCAAAAAAAATGCATAAAAACAACAATCATTAAGACAGCCTTGTTTATTATTATATCATTTGCTGGCATGTAACCCCAGCACAAGGAGGCTTTCAGGTACTACACCTTGCCCAAGGGTGACCTGGAGGAAGTTGTAATTGGGTATCCTCATTCATTGCCCCCTGCCTTCACACATATTTCAATTTTCTTTTACATTACCGTGTGTGTGTATTATAAAATTTATGTTTGTGTGTTTGGCAAATAAATATTATTATTATTATTATTGTTATTATCAGTTGGTAAGCTTATAACCGGATGCAGTTTACACTCATACCAAAGAGAAACATATTTATAGACAAGACTTGTTTTTCTAACACATTTATTTTCGTTTAAAATTCTTTAAATGTATTATTTAAAGTTCTAATATGAGTTTATTTTAAGACTCTGCTGGCATTAAACTTTTTTATCTGGTCAATTTTTAGAAAAAAAAAAGAAATCTGTCGAGTTTCAAGACTAGTTGAATACAATTTGGGATTAAACAATTGTTCCAGGTGCATGTAGAGTTGAATTCTTGAATTGATATCAACAATGACCTGAAATATAAAAAGAAAACAGCAGCAGGCAAGAGAAAAAAAAACTTTTTCTATGTTGCAGGTACGGCATTATGTTTTCATAGATTCGTCGGGTATTGCACCTGTTAGATAATAGATTTTTAGTTGGCTTTTGAAAGAAACTAATGTAGAGCAGTTTTTAATTTCTTGAGGCAAAGTATTCCAAATTTTGGGTCCAATAAATTTAATTGATTGTTGGTAGACTGTTGTTCTAAAACACGAAGAAATAATTTGACTATTACTTCTAGTTTTAATTTGACATGGTTTAAGCTGAAATAGTTGTTGAATTGGAATAGGAATAGTGCGTTTTTGAAATTTATACATTAAAATTGCAATTTCACTTTTATACAACTGCCAAATATTTAAAAGCTCGTTTTCGATCATAACATTTTTTACTCAGCCTCTCCATTTTATTCCATACATGGCTCGAATAAATTTACTTTGCATTTATGGTATTTTGATGTGTTTAACTTTTTAAAGAAAAATAACTGTGTGCCATAATGTTATTAGCATAACATTGCTTCTAAATTTGCAGTTAATTTTTATTCTTTAATCAAATTTTTAATTTTATAAACGAAACATTTTTATAAATGCATTATATTGTCAGCACTTGTAAATTGTAAAACTTTTTAAATAATAAATATGCTTTTATTAGCATATCTTTATTCAAAGTTTACATTTACTGTTTAATGTTATTGAAATGCTCATTAGAATTCTCATACTTATCCAGTGTAACATTTTATATCAATTTTATCTAGTGTTAAACCATTTGTGACTTTGCTCAAATTTATTAAAACCTATATTCTTATTGTTATGCAGTGATATATTGCTCTTCATAGTTATTTAATTTTTTATAAGTTTTTTTTTAATTCTAAATTTTGCTTGTCCTGAGCTGACTAGGCTTTGTCAGTGTAACATGCTATGTAAAAAAACGACATTAAACCAGCTATGTAAGTAATGACATAAAAAGTACCAAACAGCCCTTAATAAAAGAAGTTTGTAATGTACTCAAAAATAATGCAAAGGTTTTTCACCACTGATTAAAAATTACTGTACTTTTTTAAAATCTTGAAATAGATTTCATCATTTTTTTTGTTAAATCAGTGGTTTTCAATATTTTCACCTCTTCCCTCTTTTTTATGACTTGCAAATTATTTCCAAAAGATTAAACAAAAAATAATAATTTGAGAAAAATTTCTTTTATTATATAAAGTGAAAGCCTTTTTTGGTTTTTAGTTTTTCCTGCTCTTTTATCGAACAATAGATAAATAAAATGGCCGTGCTTGTGAAGACCAAAACAGTCTGTTTTAATAAAAAAAACTTTATTAGCTGTCATAATTTTTGTACTTGCCAGCAGTGTGGTTGAGTGGTTAAAACACCATGCTCATGATCAACATAATCTTGGTTAGAAACCCACTCACGTCATTCTGTTGTGTCCTTGGGAAAACATTTTATGGCACTTTCTCCTGCTTGGTGGACTTGGCAAGCAGTTCTAAATTATAGTCATACCTCTATTAAATTACAAGCAGACAGCAATATCTTGGCATCTCCAGAAGCAGGTCAGGGTAATTGCTTACCTTACGTAGTAGTGCCTTCAGAGGCACACCTAGGGGGCTGATTTGGAGGTCATGTCAGCCCCCTTTGCATGCTAATATACAACTAGATAAAACTTTCACACCAATAAGTGACGTTTCATGCCAACTTAACTATAATAACTAGTTTCCATTTTTCTTTTAAGAGTAACTCGAAGGATAGACACGAGTGTGTTTTTGCTATACCTTCAGTGTTTTTATAGACATGTCACACGTATGCTGTGTTAAATGCAAAAAAAACTTGTTTTTTTGAATTGTCCTGTACTATCTATTTTGAATATCCATCTACATATTTTTGTCACGTCACAATACTAAATTTTTTCTGCTTGCAGACTCGTTTGCTGCTACGCAATCACTAATGTTTAAGTTCAGATAAAATTGCCAAGATCCTCAACGTACTTTATTGATGATTTTTGTAACATTTTGCTCAAGATCCTAAAAGAGCCTATTGACAGCTGCAGTTAATATCCCATGGTCTATTCATTGTAGTGATTGCTTTGACTTAAAATTGATGAAAGTGCTTTGTAAAACACACAACGCTGTTTTTCAGACAGTGAATCCGGCTTTACTTCCCGTCATTAGTAGTAAGTATAAAAACTTCGGTTTCGGACAAGTTTCATGATTATTCTGACCACGTGCTTATCTGGCACAAGTCTCAAGCAGCTTGCGTGTAAGGCCATGGTGCCAGACAGAATCATATGCTGCTGTCAGATTGACAAATTGACAAAAAAATCCTTGATGCTTTCACTAAAAATCTATAGAATTTAGGTTAAATTGTAAGAACTTAGTTTCTGTTTTTTGCATTCTGATATAAACATAGGCTACTAATTTGGGTACAACTAAATTTCTGGTGGGGGGAATTTAGTTTTGAATATCGATTAAAGGGGTCCATGAAATTATAAAGGTTGAGAACCACTGCTTTAAATTTTTCCTGATTTTCTTGATTTTCTTACCCCAAAAGTAGTGAATCTGTCTTGAAACTTTTGATTTTTTTCTATTAAAAGTAGTGATCTCACAAAGGTTTTCACTTTGAATTTGTTCCCGTTTTCTTGATTTTTGTACCTAAAAATCAGTGATCACTAAAAAAGGACCTAGAATTTAGTTGAAGACAAATAGAAATTAATAATTTTTTTAATTATTTGTTTTGAGGCTTTTATGGGTTGCACAAAAAATTGTTACGGGCCATAGTTTGTTCATCCCTTGTCTAACTTGTCTGAGTGATCAATCTGTAATTTTAGTCAGCAGCTTGGTTAAGTGGTTAGAGTGTCATGCTTATGATCAACATGGTCTTGGTTCAAAACCCACTCATGCCATTCTATTGTGTCCTTGAGAATACTTTACAGAACTTTTCCCTGCTTGGTGGTCTTGGCAAGCAGTTCTAAATTTTCAATCATATCTCTATTAAATTACGAGTGGACAGCAATAACTTGGCATCTCCTGAAGCAGGTCAGGGTACCCTATATATAAAGCCTATGTATGTATTAGCACCTTGTTGCTTTCCTGCAAGCCATAGAGATGAAAGGGAGGATAAATATAGAGATAAAATAAAAAATAAAATAGTCTTTATTTTGAATACCGGTATGTGCAATTAAATGTTGATAATCCCCATCAATATTGATTTTTTTTGTAATTTGTTATGGTGTTTTTTATTTATATTCAACCATTTTGAGACTATATGAAGTTTTTAAGTATAGAGCAGTTTATAAATACATTTTATTTTTATTATTTAAACTGCAAATACCCCAATGGGGCAACCAAGAAGGTTATCTATCTCTCCATTTTCTGGGAGAGAGAAACTGCAAGCGAACAAGGTACTCAGACTTGAACTTAAAAACTGGCCCTACATTAAAGTTGCAAACTGTTTGAACACCACTAAAATATTACTAATCTGGTTGTAACTTCCATTATTTTTTCCTACCCTATTCATTTAAATTTACTTTTTTTTTATCATTTGGTTCATCTGATCAAAGGCAGCTTTATTGACTGCACTTTGTATAAAAACAACATTAAAATGAGTGAGTATGAAAAATGTATGGAAGTATGGACAATTCTTTTCATTCTATTAATAAAATCTTCCATTCCATACTTTAACAATTCCATTTCCATACCATAGCCTTCCATTCTATTTTCCATTCCATTCTATAGCATGCTCTGGTACATACTGACACAAAGTAAACTCTGATTAGCATACCTACACACAGTAAACTCTGATACTTGGACACTACAATGTCCACTATGCTTGTGACACTAATTACCTTTTTACCTGTAGCGATGTACCAACACAACACCATGCCCCCATTCTGTGGGATAAATCTTAGAAAGGAGCAGAGGTCATCCAAGAATGGGAGTCTAAGTTTGGTTCTTTATTGGGTCAAGTTATTGTTCCTCCAAGATAGCCTTGAAGGAGAGGTCGTCGTCGTCGTTTGAAGGGCATCCACTCCAGGTCAGACACAAACAGGACTGGGGCTGAGGGTTTATCCTTTTACTACCCCAGACTGCTGTACTGCCTGGATCAGATGCTGGAAGTGATGTCATTAAGCCAGCATTGAGTTTTGTCATCCAAAACCGTCAGACCTCGTGCTCCATGTGGTGCCCGATGTATAGGGCACGCTGTTAGAACATGGTCTGCAGTTTGCTCAGAGGCGCCACACTCGCAATTCGGTGAAGGAGCGAGACCCCATTTGTGCATGGACAAATGGAATCGCCCAACACCAGTCCGCAGGCAGTTGAGCTTAACCCAAGCTGCTCAAGGTAAGCCCATCCCAACAGGCCTGGCACCGGTCTCGGCCACAAAAGCATGGAGCCTGGAAACACTTGAAGGAGAGGTAACAACATTACTTAACATAAATTTTAATTAAAGATGTAATATGCTTCTAAATTAATGTTACATATTTGAAACACCAAATTTTAGGATTTAAATTAAACATTGCATTTTATTCAAATATCAGTTTTTTATAACCATATCACAATTATATATAGGAACACTAATCCTTTCATACCAGAATTAAAATATGTAAGGTAAAACAAATAAAAAACAAATGTTTTTGGTTTATATTAAGCCAATAAGTTTCTTAACATTTTATTCATCTGATAAGGTTTATGTAAGCCAAAAATGTTTATGATCTTTTTAGTTTTATTAAGTATATTTTAATTCTGGTATGAGTGGATTAGTGTTGCTGTATTTAATTGTGGTACGGTTGAAAAAAGTGTACTCTTTCCCTGAACAGTTTTTTTTATATTACTGGAAATACTGGATTTTTGATTTCTTAGCATTAACAGTACAAAAACTAAGGTTAAACCAAAATTATATTAATCAAGGTCACCAGTATGTTGATATTTTTTATTTTATTTTTTATTTTTATCTCTATATTTATTCTCCTGACTCGCAGGAAAGCGACGTAGACGCTATACATAGGGTAAGCAATTACCCCGACCTGCTTCCAGAGATGCCAAGATATTGCTGTCCGCTAGTAATTTAGTAGAGATATGACTGCAATTTAGAACTGCTTTCAAGACCACCAAGCAGGGGAAAGTGCCGTAAAGTGTCTTTCCCAAGGATACAACAGAATGGCACAAGTGGGTTTTGAACCGAGACCATGCTGATCATCAGTCCGGTGCTTTAACCACTCGGCCACGCTGCCGACAAATTTCAACCTATCTTAAACAGCACCTGATTGTATTTTGATTTAAATTTCTTGACAATCAAGACGGTTTTTTTGTTGAAACTTGGTTTTTGCATGAATTAGTTTGGTCTTATAATATTATCATGATCGGATAACTTGTTTATAAAAGTTTATCAAAACTAACAATCTTCATTTTTTTTTGTATTTTTAATACAGCATAAATTATTGGTGTAAGCATTGTTTTAAGTTATAATGTCTGCTGATCATAATACAAGAATTGCTATTGTTAATTCTGATAAATGCAAGCCCAAACGATGTAGACAAGAATGCAGAAAATCTTGTCCTGTGAATAGAATGGGAAAGTTGTGCATTGAAGTGACACCTGCATCGAAATTAGCATGGATATCAGAAGAGTTGTGCATTGGTTGTGGTATTTGTGTCAAAAAGTGTCCATTTGAAGCAATATCTATTATTAATCTTCCCAGTAATTTGGAAAAGGATACCACACATCGTTATAATGCAAACTCCTTCAAACTTCACCGGCTCCCGATTCCAAGAGCTGGCCAAGTATTAGGTTTGGTAGGAACAAATGGAATTGGAAAATCTACAGCCTTAAAAATTTTAGCTGGAAAGCAAAAACCTAATTTAGGTAAATTTAATAGTCCACCAGATTGGCAAGAAATTTTGCAATATTTTCGTGGGTCTGAATTACAGAACTATTTTACGAAGATATTAGAAGATGACTTAAAAGCTGTAATCAAGCCACAATATGTTGATCAAATTCCCAAAGCAGTAAAAGGAACAGTACAACAGATGCTTGATAAAAAAGATGATACTGGCACCCAAGCATTTTATTGTGATTTGCTTGATTTAAACAATGTTTTAGACCGAAACATTGCTGATCTTTCAGGCGGCGAGCTTCAGCGCTTTGCTATTGCTGTTGTTTGTGTTCAAAAAGCAGATATCTACATGTTTGATGAACCTTCATCATATTTGGATGTCAAGCAACGACTCAACGCTGCCTTGGCTATTCGAAATCTTTTAACTGATAAAAACTATGTTATCGTTGTTGAACATGACTTGAGTGTTTTAGATTATTTATCTGACTTCATTTGCTGTTTGTATGGAGTACCTGGTGCTTATGGTGTTGTAACCATGCCTTCATCAGTGAGGGAGGGAATTAACATATTTCTGGATGGGTTTGTTCCATCCGAAAACTTACGTTTTAGAGAATCTTCTCTTGTGTTCAAAGTATCAGAAACTGCTGAAGAAGAAGAAGTAAAGAAGATGTGTCGTTACCGATATGGCTCTATGATGAAGCAAATGGGATCATTTAAGCTTTCAATTGATGGTGGTGAATTTACAGATTCTGAAATTATTGTTATGTTAGGTGAAAATGGAACAGGAAAAACAACATTCATCCGACTTTTAGCTGGAAAATTAAATCCAGATGCAGGAGAGGCTGTACCCAACCTGAATGTCAGCTATAAACCGCAGAAAATTAGCCCCAAGTCTACCGGCACTGTGCGACAGTTGTTGCACACGAAAATTCGCTCTGCTTACGTTCATCCTCAGTTTGTTACTGACGTAATGAAGCCGCTGATGATTGATTCCATCATTGATCAGGAAATTCAAAATCTTTCTGGTGGTGAATTACAAAGAGTCGCCATCGCTCTCTGCCTGGGAAAACCCGCAGATGTTTATCTTATTGATGAACCTTCCGCTTATTTAGATTCCGAACAACGTATTGTCGCCGCCAAGGTAGGCTTGCGGTTTAGAGCGATGATGTGCAAACTACGGCCCACCATTGCAATTTCATCCGGCCCGCCGAGTATTCTACTTTAAATCTAGGAATGCGACTATTTTTATTTTTGGTCCACAGGGCGAGGAGAAAGTTTCCGGACTAATTTTTCTGAACAACTTAAATTTATATATAGGAATATTATTGAAATTTTTAATTTCATTATATTGTACTGTTAAATTACAATTTTCATTCTTGTAGAAATTTTATAAAAGATTTTCTAAATTTTATTAAAAATATGAACAATCGTGAAGTTATCATTTAATTTACTGCGCGGGGATCAGTACCATAACAATTATAAAACAACTGAAAGTGGCGAACTCAACAGTATGGGTGGAAATGGGAAAATGGGAAAAATGGGAAAAATGAGAATGGGAAAAAATCCCGCAGAGTACTATACGTGCCGCGGTTGAAATTTTTAGAGGCAGACTGGAAAAAATTATATAGTTCGGTCACATAGAGCAACAAATACGTGAACTTTTTTATATCGTTCATATCTTTAAAATAAAAAAAATCTTAACATTAAAAAAGAATAAAACATAAAAAATAGATTTGTACTAGTCCGGGAACTTTCTCCCCACCCCATATACCTAGCCGAGTGGTGTCACAAATCCAACTAAAGACCTTTTTTCAAGTCTTCGAGTAAGTTTGAATTCACGTTATAATTACTAGTGCGGCCCTCGAACAAAACCAACTTCTAACCAAGGCTGTCATTAAACTCATTTTTTACACCGAACTGTTTAACGTGTTCGCCGTGCTTGTTTCTATAACATTGCGCTTTAGCAATCCTGGTGGTGAGCCATTACCAACTTTGTTCTTCAAGTCATTTGAATAAATCATTAAGTGTTTATTTTATCTCTATATTTATCCTCCTGACTCGCAGGAAAATGACAGAGGCGCTAATGCATAGAGCAAGCAATTATCCCGACCTGCTTACGGAAACGCCAAAATATTTGCTGTCCGCTTGTAATTTGATATAGATATGACTGTAATTTAGAACTGCTTGCCAAGACCACCAAGCAGGGGAAAGTGCCGTAAAGTGTCTTTCCCAAGAACACAACAGAATGGCGCGAGTGGGTTTTTACGTGAAACCATGTTGATTATGAGCACGGCGCTTTAACCACTCGACCTCGCTGCCGACAAGAAAAATTTAAAGTTTTTTGCTGGCTTCATAGAAAACTTTAAATAGCTAGCCCTGAAAAAGGCTGTTTTAGAAAACTCGAACGTTTTTGTCTTGTTTTCTTAAAAAAGTTTGCTAGAAGAAACTGTAGTACTAAATGTAAAACCTGAACAATTTCAAGACTGATTGTGATTGACTGAAAATTATAAGTGTAAGCGTGAAAATTTTTCTTTTAGTTCCGAATCTTTACACAAAACTTACAAAAATTTTTTCACATTTTGCAAAAAAGTTTTACGCTGACGAAACGTGGCGTTGTCAGCAGCGTGGTCAAGAGAGCCGGTCGCTGTTTAAAACCTAGTCGCGGCACTTTGTTGTATCCTTGGGAAAGACACTTTGCGGCACTTTCCCCTGCTTGGTGGTCTTGGCAAGCAGTTCTAAATTTCAGTCACATCTCTCTAAAACTTTTAATAACTAAAATAAAAAATTTCAACCGGACAGCAATATCTTGGCATCTCCAGAAGCAGGTCGAAGTAATTGCTTGTTCTATGTATAGCACCTCTGTCGCTTTCCTGCGAGTAGGGAGGATAAAAATAGGGATAAAATAAAAATGAATATTCTCCAAATATGATGATAATCACTATAATAATATTTTTAATCAATTAAAATCAGTCTTAAAATTATTCAAATATCACATTCAGTTCTACTGTTTATTCTGGCGAAACCTCCTGAAGAGAGCTAGACAAGAACATTCGGCTTTTCTAAACAGTTTGTTTATACAAAACCCTTTGTTTTAATAGCTATTTAGTATTTTTTATTTATATGTTAGTTCTTTCTGCATTAACTACTGTCATTTAGTATAACAGGAGCTTGAAATATTTTCTTAATAAATCATTTATTTTTCATAGTTTCTGTTAAACTATTCTAGAGATTTTAATGTTTAATCGAATCTACTATCTTTTAGGTGATCAAGCGTTTCATTTTGCACGCCAAAAAAACCGCCTTTGTTGTGGAGCACGACTTCATAATGGGGACTTATCTCGCCGACCGCGTGATAGTTTTTGAAGGCACTCCTTCCATTGAAACGAAAGCAAACAGTCCCCAACCTCTGTTGGCAGGGATGAATATGTTTCTGAAATCGCTCAAGATAACCTTTAGGCGAGACCCGAATAACTTTAGGCCGCGAATTAATAAGCAGAGCTCTGTTAAAGATGTTCAACAGAAGAAATCAGGTCAATATTTTTTTCTTGAAGAATAAATTAGATTTTTAATTATTAAAGTTTTATTAAAAGTCGCGCGAACTATGAAACAACGTTTTCCCGTTTTCTCGACAATTGTGGTTAAAGTGGTTTATTTGTGTTTGGGTACTAGGACTCGGAATGTGGTTTATTTATTGAGCTTTTAACTTGAATTTTTGCAGTTGCAATTTTTGCGCACTGTGTTGCATGTGTGAACGCTAAAACTTGAGTTGCCCTGAAAAATGATTTTAAAGTAGGAAAGAGATATGCTGCTGTCGTAATAAATGTAAGCTTGCCATTTTTTTTAATAAGCTTGATGACATATTTTGATTATAACGCTACTATCAAGAATAGTTTGCTGAAATTGGCACTGTTTGTTTTTCAAACTGAGTTCATTCAATATTAGTACAACTGTTTTGGTCGTTTTCAACCTGCCAGCTCTTTTTTGTGCTGTTTGTTTAAAATTTAAAGCTATGAGCCATATTTGTTAACTTTATTTAACTTAATCTTAACGACACAATATGAGTTAAAATTTTTGCTTTTGCATTAGCTTACGAAAATCTCGTCACAGTTATTTTAATCAGTTCCTGTCGAATATTTTAACTGCTTGATGTTTTTTATGTTTCATCGTGATTTTTGTGCCGTGCAGTTTTTTCAACTAAGGTTGGGTGAAGACTATAATAAAAAAATGTTGAACGGGAAAAATAATGACCACTGAAAATTTTATGAAGAATTTGTTATTGATAAATCTACTGAAATTTTTCTTAATCTCCGCTTAAGCAGCAGGGTTTGATAATTAAATTTTTATGTTTCTGGGAATAGTCCGAGTGGGATGTTTTACAAAAACGTTCGTGTCCAAGCCGTAGTTTTAGATGTGCTTGAATAGCGGTTTCCGACCGGGGACCCCTTGAATGGGTTGTATGGGGACCGGGAGCAGCTCTTGCTAATTTAAGAAAAATTCAAAGTAATTTTTGCATATTCTTGCTCATTGATTTCAAAGTAATTTTTGAAGTTGAAGGAAGTTTTAGTTGAAGACCGAAAAAAGGCCTTCACTCTGATTTTTAGAAATTTTTAAGGACGAGAATGCCTGTTGTTTAACGTCATGACCTTTTGCTTTGTTTTTTTGGTCCAGTTTTCGGTAAGAAGCGTTAAAATTTTACGTTGAATTTTAAGCAAAGACCAAAAAACAGGCCAACACAATAATTAGGCATATCAAATTTTCGAAGGGGCAACACCGGGACGCTCGTTAACAAAAAAAATTTGTCCCTAAAAAGTATTGTTCACTAAAAAAAGGTCTTCACTTTGAATCATTATCAGATTTCCCGAAAAAAGGTTATCTAAAATTAATAGAAAAAGTTTTCACTTCGAATCAGTCTCGGATTTTATGATTTTGTCTTTAAAAATTAGTGATCTCTGAAAAAAAAAAACAAAAGAAGGTCTGCACTTGGAATCTGTCTTGGATTTCTGGCGGGACAAAGCCACAAAAATCGGGACGTATGGTAAGCCTAACAATAATAAACAGATATTTTGCAAAGTTCTTAGTCAGGGTCAATGGTAAAAATCTAAATGTTTATTGCTTGTATAATTTTCTTGAAAGGGTCACTGTGCTAAATAGCGTCTTATGCTGTTTGACAATTACAACTCCAATTTTTGTTATGTTAAATGTATAGTTGATGCAAAAATGAAAGTAATAAGGGTTTAAAGCCTGATACGTATAAAAAATGTATCGACAATGTTTTTTGTTGTCTGGTTTGGTTTTAAGTTGGTTCAAAATCTTTCAAGTTGGTTTTAAGTTTCAAACAACGTTGGCCTATGTTCCTACTGGGTATAGCAAATAATATAGATAAATTTAATTCAAAGTGGGCCTGCATGAATCTAATATTTTAGTAGAAGAAATATAACGCAAACAGGTTTGTCAAGTCGCAAATTTCTAAATCGATGTAGTTGGATAATTGCAAAATCATTTTAAACCACACCAAAATCCGTGATGGCAGTCACTAAGCATGCCAATAATAAACTTCGTATTTGTATCTATTGTCATGAACTAGGCACTTTAAACTTGGATAGCTCTGCTTAAAGTATTATGTAGCAGTAATGATAAAAATTTCGACACTTAGATAGAGAGCGGCATTTTTTGCTACTTTGTATAAAGGGAGCTCGTATGATAATGCAGAGAAACACTGCAAAGTGCCGCATAACCGAGGCCAGAATATAATGCAAATTACTAATGTTGGTGTTAACAACACTAGTTGATCCGAGATTGAATTCTTTGACTTTCAATTGAAGCGCCAGAATTTTTTTTTATAACTTAGATTTTTTGTGCGAAGAGGGACGATTAAAAATAAATTTATCCGCATCTTTAAGACTATTTAGACCAGTGGTTTTTAAACTTTTTGAGACACGCTCCTTTTTTCACACAAACAAAACTCGCGCCCCCTCTTTCTTCATGCAAGTAGAACTCGCGTCCCCTTGACGACACAAACCAAAAACAAAACCCAAGACTTTTTAACATATTATTAAATTTCGTTCTTAATTGAAGGTTGAAACTAAAAGAAGTTCTTCATTTTCCATCAGCGTTCAAAATCTCCGATTCGTCCAAAATTTAAGGTGTAAACTAAAAAAATTGTTATTGCAGCTATCAATGCAGTTTGCACCAAGTTTTTCGCGCGCCCCCCAAAAGCTTTTCACGTCTTCCCAATTTAAGACCCCCAGATTTAGACTCTGGTATACTTGTAATTCCAAAAAGAAATTATGGAAATCGCTACGCACCCACAAGCCCTAAGTTTAAATCTTTTAATGGATTCCTTTTGCTTTTTTGTCATTTTACGCATAGTTTCGCGCCAAAAAAAAAATATTCTGTATGTTTAGAAAAAATTCGCTTTTTAAAGACGCGGAAATAGCAGAGATTAGTGGGATTTTAAATTTTCTCAAATACTTGTCATGGCCTGTTTAAAATTAAGTAGGTCATGTAAGGTAGGCCATGTACTCGTAAAAAATGAACGATTACAACTTTAGATCCAGACAAATTCTTTACGTTTTATTCTTTTTAACTAGTGAACTTGCCAGTTATCGATGCGAGGAAAGTTTTTTTTTTATTTTCTAAGTAATTTCAAGAAGTCATATGTTATTATAAAATTCTACAATATGAATAATCAAAAGATAAAATTTTTATAAAAAATAATAACTTCAGTAGATTACTAAAATAATAATTTAAAACTGCCGCTAACTAAATCAGGTTCAAAGTTGCAATGAGTGGTAGGTCAATTGTATGATATTATTGAACTAACACATAGACCGGAAAAATTATTCTAAAAATAGTTATTTTATTTTTTGTTTTCTTTTTTCTTTCTCATTTCTTAGATTTTTATTTGATTAAGGTGTTGCGGCCATGCTTTCTACTGTTTTGTACTTTCACTTTCTGATTATCTTATGCATGTTTTAACGTCTGACGTTGTGCTGCTTCTTTCTTTTCTTGATCTTTCCAATATTTATAATTTTTGCGTCAAACTGTTTAAAAATAATTGCGAATAAATGAAATGAATTTTCATCTCTATATTATTCCCAGACTCGCAGGAAAGCGACGGAGGTACTAATACATAGGGCAAGCAATTACCCCGACCTGCTTGCGGAGATACCAAGATATTGCTGTCTGCATGAAAGTTAATCGAGATATGACTGAAATTTAGAACTGCTTGCCAAGACCACCAAGCAGGGAAAAGTATTTTTTTCAAGGACATAACAGAATGGCGCAAGTACGTTTTGTACCGAAACCATGTCGGCGCACAATCCCGGCGCTCTGGCTACTCGATTACGCTCCCTAAAAATCATTCTTAACAAAAAATCTCAGTTAGATACCACTCAACTCAATAAGCTTTCGTTCATTAAAACTTTTTCAGACACTATAAATTAGGAATGGCAAACCTTTTTTATAGAACGGGTCAAAAAAATGACAGTTTTATTCATATTACCATTAAGTGGGCCATTGGCTAAAATGAAGACTTAAAAATAAAGGTCTTCACTTTTCGTCAGCGTCCAATCTGTCCTAAATTGATTTTGCAGACTAAAAATGCTAGGAATTTTGGAGCATCAGAATGATCATTAAATTTCAACTGGTGGGTCAAGCTTTCAGTGGTTCGCAGTCCCGCTATAAATAAAGGAATAGATAAACGAAAAAAAAATTTTTTTGGTTATTAAAAAAATATTTAAAATAAAATCTGTCATGTATAGGCCTATCAGTTGATTGAACCGCTGACGAGTGACAACTTTTATTTTGTTATTTTTTTATTTAATTATTATCTGTTTTTTTTTAATTCATAATATCTGAAGTTTTAATAAACAAAAACTTATAGAGTTGAATGGTATTTAGTGGAAAATTTTTATTAAAAAAGATTTTTACCTAGATTGCTTTCATTTTCTTGAATCTTTCATCTACTTGTATTTCCGGAAGTAAAAGTCTTAGCCTTAGTCGATTTTCAAAAATTGTCAAAATTTTGTCAAAAGCTTCTCCAATTGCTACTACAAAAAGACTATTACGAAATTTTAATTTAATGTGAAAGTTGATTTGTTCTGTGTAGACAATGTAATAACAAAGCGAAACAGAGCTGTAAATAAGTCCGGGTTCATTTTGAGAAAAATTTTGGGTCTTATTCGGGGCCCGTGCGGAGGTTACAGATAAACGACCACCTCTTTTCAGCGCTAAGTGCTTTACAATAATCTTAACTTGGGGTTTTTTCAGGCCTATTTAAGGCTTTAAATTAAATTTGGGTTTGGGCCTGAACTAGTCGGCCCGTTAACAACTCTGAGGCAAAGTAACCGGCCTCTCTCAACATGAGCTATGACTTTACCTGTGCCTTTTCCTGTACTGTTAATTAGTTATGTCATACTAAAAATAAAAATTTTTTAGACGCATAAGATCTGCTTTATTTAGACATAGACGTGTCCCTGGTTCCACGTCCCGGTACCATCGACCCTTTTCATGAGTGTTTGACATTCGGTGGCGAAAATCTAATTTCGACTTTTCTGCTCAAATCAAAAACAGTAGGCCTATAATTACTAAATTAGAGAGTTGCCAATCTTAATTGAATAAATGCAGCGTTTCATTTGACTTTCGATGACAAAAAGATGCTTTTAGATTTTGATTTAAAGCAAGAGGTTTTTTTATGGTCACTGACCTAATTGGGCACTTTCAGGCAATTGGTCCTTTTATATTTACGATTAGGCACCAGCATATATAATCAATAACGTATTTGGATGCGAGGGAGTGCTGTACCATGCCCCCCCTGGAAATCACTTATACGAGAAATCAGAGATAGATTCAGAGTGAAATCTTTTTTTGCCACTGAAAAAAACTTTTCCATTAAGCATATTTCCCTGTGATTGTACGGCCCCTCCTTTCAAAAATCCTAGATAAGCCACTGTATATAATAATACAACACCGCGCCCTGCACATAAAAAAATTGAGCATTCTTGCACTATACCCACTGACCGGTGTACAAAGACATAGGCCTATTAAAAAAAAGTGTTCGCAATTTTTTTTAAATTACTTATAAACATTTATTTAATTTATAAAACGTTTAGGCTATATAACCGTTTAATTAAAACAAACATATATTTTTAACAAGCCTAAGGCGAAAAAAATGAGACAATAGAAAGTAAACGAAAGGGCAAGTTATAACAGTACGCCTATTCAACTCAATCAAAGCCCAATTATCAAAAAAATGTAACTCGCAAACCTTGCGTATTTAAGACGCGTAAAAAGCGATAAATTTCAAACAATTAGGTAAAGGACTTAAAAAGCATCTAGCCAACGTCAATACTTGATGAATCAGTTTGTTCGCTGGCTTTTTCACGAAAACGATAAGTGACGTCGCACAAAAGTTGCTTCAACGAAAACCCATCCGTGAGCTTATGCTGCGATGCGAATGCTGCAACCTCGTTGCAGCGGAACTGATAAGTGAGAGCTGATGATCGGTTAAACTTGTATATTGGTGCCTGGCGTTGCATTATCTTACTTATTTCTCGTCCTCGATCCACTATCTCTTTGGGCAGGCCCGCAGTTCGAGCAACGGCTGAAGCACAACTTTGATTTGTAACCCCATTTATTAATTGATAAAGGTAAGCGGTGTCTGTTTCCGAGTTGGGAATCGTGTCCATGGCTAAAAACTGAACCATATCTGTAGCAGTTATAAGGTTTCGTTGAGTAATAGAATGAAAATGAGTTGCGCATAAAACTCTGGGCGGTTTCTCTCGATCAATGAAATGTTTTAAGCAAGACGTAAGCAGTGCAATTCCGTCTAAAGTTGCAGTGCCTTTACCAAACTCATCTATTAAAATCAAACTATGCTCATCAGAGTTTTGCACTGCGGTTGCCATGCGCTGCAAGGCACTTCCAAACGATGAAAGCTGATTTGACAACGATTCGGAAGTTCGAATAACCGTAAAAATCGACGATACCCTTCCAATAGTAACGTTTTCGGCTGGGACGAACGAACCAATATGTGCCATAAACGCAATTAGTCCAACTTGCTTCAAATAAACGCTTTTGCCACTAGCGTTAGGTCCTGTCAATATTTTGATTGAAAATTTGTTCGACTCGAAACTAATATTGTTTGGAACAAACAATGAAACTATATGCTCTTGCATAGGATGACGACTTCCAATAACATTTATTTCATTGTTATCAGTAAAATTTGGTCTGACATAGTTGTAGTTTTTCGCAACTGCGGCAAAGGACATGAGACAATCTAATTCAGCAGTGTATTTCATAACATCCACAAAGATTGAAGAATGCTCGAGTAGTTTATTTTGCAGTTGACTCATAATCTCAATTTCATGATATGCTATGTTTTCTAATAAATCTCCATATTTTTCATCAAGTTTTTCGGTGGCAGGAGTTTTATAAAATATAGTTTTATTTGTAGCTGCAACAAATGTCATTCCTGGAATACTAAAAGAATCATCAGCAATTTTAGAAACAACATCTTTATCTACAAAAAGCAAATAACCAATTCTACGCATATAAACAATTTGACACACAGACAGATAATCTTTGTACGTTTCTATTTCTTGTTGTGCAATTTGATCTAAAAGTGATGGCAATTGCGCATATACAGCTTTCATATCATCAACAACTGCAGAAACACCAGGTAAAACAACAAAGCGATTGTTTAGCTTGCTGCTATTAACATCCATATACTTAGTGATCATTGCTGCTACTCCACCAAGATTGCATCCAAAAAATTCAATTACATCCTTAAAAATTAAAGGTATGTTTTCATTATCTATCATATTAATTATGCCATGACATACATCAGCAATTCTTAAAGCATTTTGTGCTGTTTGTAACACATTTATCCAATCCATAACATTTAGTTTTGAAGTTTTGATTTTAATTATAATTTTTGTAACATTTTTAATATGTTTCAGGGGTTCCTTTATTGCATGTACTACTTCTTCATTCTTTCTATTAACAAAAAATGACACTGCATCTAACCTACGTTTTAAAATATTTCTGTCATAAGTAGGTCGAAAAAACCAAGTTTTTAATAATTTGTTTCCATGGTTTGTTATTGTCTGGTTTAAAATTCCAAAAAGACTCAAGCCTTCTCTTGTGCTAACTTTATATGCTGATGGATGACTAACTGAGGAGAAAACTTGAAGAGCTTTGTAAGAATCCTTATCAACAAATATTGTATTTTTTAATGAATAAATCTGAAAACTTAATATTGGTGTTGCAACTGTGGGGCTTTCTAACTCAACACCAATTCTTTTTTTCTCTAAATATCTTAGCAATCCACCAGCAGCTCTAACTGATGATATATTATCTAATGGTATGCATGAAGACAAGTGCATGGCTCGTTCTACTGAAGTGTAATGCTGTGGAATGCCTGGTACTTCAACTGACAAAAGCCTATGTTTACTGGATTGATAATCAAACTCAATACTGGAAAGCAACTCCAATGAAAACTCATTTAACACACTAGAGACCTCCCTGGCCTTTTCACTTCCAGTTTCACTTGTAAAATTATTGGCTACTGAAAACAAGCTGCTTTCATTTTTACAGCTTTGCAAAGCCTTAAGGAACTCAGCATCTTGTCTAGCACTAGTAATAACAACAATAGGCGTCAACTCATTAACCAAATTAAATAATACATTAAATGGAGGTACTTCCACAGTCTCCATTAAAAATGATAAAGTAGCATTATCAGCATCGTAATATGCAGCACCAAGGCAACCAGAAAACCAAGTTACACTCAAATATACATTTTTACTGTAAATAGCCTCAGATGAATTTTCAATGGTATTAATGTTTTCAGAATTCATCTCATGAAAGGAAGAAGAATTTTCCATATTGAAGCAATATTTCTTAGAACAATTTAAGCACAAATTAAATTTTTTTATAGAATATTATAAAGAAAATATAGAAAATAAAACTTAAATAACTATTGAAATAAAATTTCATGACCAAACTAGAAAGTAGGCCTAAATAATATGTTTGTAATCATTTGAACATGCTTTTTCTTGACAAAGTTGTAAACACTTAAGGATTTTGAGAAAATAATGTATAAAATTATAGGACAAAAAAAAAACAAAAAAAAAAGCAACACATTTTTGCTCAATTTAATTTAAATTAATTGTAAAATTTGCATATCAAATGTTTAAAAAAACTTAAGCTCTAATTTATATTGATTAAAAATCAGTTAATATTCAATTCATTATTTTAAAGATATACAAAACTTTTCAAATCATATTCAAAACCCATATCTAGTTTAATACTACATCAAAACTTTTTGAGAACAGACTAATGAAAAAATTGGTTTGTGTTCACTATTTTCCAAGCTTACTTCATAAATGCTTAGAAGTTGGGATATCCCAAACGCTTTCAAACAAGACTAAAAATTTTATATCTGAAATTTTCACTAGGCCAGTTCAATGTGCTTTATTAAGTAATCAAAAAAATTTTAGTAACTAACAAAATTTTACAACAAACTGTGCAAAAAAAACCTGGATAAGTACAAGGTAGATGATAATAGTTTTTGGTAGTTGGTTTAAACAAAACAATTTGACTTAGTAGACCAGATGTAATATTTATTGCACATGAAAAACATACTGAATTATCTGTTATAAGTAAAAGTGTTATTTTGATTCTAATTTTACTAGATGTAATTTTTTTTACTAAATGACCTCAATTCAGCTTTTCAAATTTTTATGCTTTTTTTTTTTTTTTTTTTATGAAGCAACTTTGCTCCTTGAAATACAACTTCTATATATATTTCATTACTATCTTTGCAAGCTAAAAGATCCACCTGTTTCGTTTTTTCCTTTTTCTAATTAATAGCCTTAATGTTTATTACTAAATAATTATAGTGGTAATTTTACTATGTGGCAGAGCAGTAATAAAAGACAACTGAACTGAATTGAATGTTGTGAAGTTTATTGGCAAGTTTTGCATGTACTCACTAATGCCATATTATGTCACTAAAATTGATTAGAGCATAGCTTCCCTACCTGTTGCTGGGAGTGCAAGAATCAATTACAAATGTGAAAGTATATATATTTATATATATATATAATACAGGGTGTCTCAAAAAAATGTACTCACTCTTAGAATGACCAGAAAACCTTTATTTATGAACATAGAGCGAAATAAAATAGTTTCAAATACATGAGACAAATGTTCAAATTGATGACTATTATAAATGTGCTCACTCTTTTTTTGTGTTGCAGATATCCTGAATTTTTTAGCAAAATATCTTGAATTACTGAAGCCATGGCAGGAAATCAACTTAGTTTCAAAGAGAGAAAGTTTGTCCTGAAATGCTGTGAAAGTCCCCACTGAATACCCTTTGCGTTCCCCAGACCTAACACCCATGGACTTTTTTTTGTGGGGATACTTAAAAGACAAGGTTTATTGCAATAAACCAAGGACAATTGATGCACTGAAATTGGAAATTGAAAGACAATGTCGTGATATTCCTAATGACATGTTTTGCGACGTTTGCGAATCCCTAGGTGCACGTTATCAGCGTTGTCTGGACAATAATGGTCATCAATTTGAACATTTGCGAACATGATTCTTAAATTACATTTGTCTCATGTATTTGAATCTATTTCTTTTCACTCTATGTTCATAAATAAAGGTTTTCTGGTCATTCTAAGAGTGAGTACATTTTTTTGAGACACCCTGTATATTAATAAAAGCACTAAAATAGATTAAAAATTAACAATTAAAATCCACGACAGCCTGTTTCATTCTAAGAATCGTCAGGTGGAAACTTATTCAAATAGAATTCTATTTGAATTCTATTTGAATAGAATTCTATTTGAATAAGTTTCCACCTGACGATTCTTAGGATAAAACAGGCTGTCGTGGATTTTAATTGTTAATTTTTAATCTATTTTAGTGCTTTTATTAATAAATACTGCTCTAACTATTTGGTTGAGCTCTGTACCAGCAAAGTAAAGCAAACAGATATATATATATATATATTAGAATATCTGATTGGACAAAGCCAGGTTACCATCTAAACGTCTGAACACAACATAGGTAGAAAGCCTTGTATCTTGTAAAGCATGTAAAACGAATAACACATGACAAGGCCCTGTTTCACCCTTAAGGGGCTATCAGGAGTATGGTACAAATTTACATGTTTTTTACCACGAGCGACGACATGTGCAGTTTTTTACCACAAGCAACGACATACAAAGGTTTTACAGTACTGATAAACACATATTACCAGATAGAGAACTGGATATGAATGAATTGCTCTGTAAACAGGTACTATATTGTGAATTAAACAAGCATAAGCCAAATATATACATCACGAGAACAATTCCTGCCCTCAGCCAAGGTATCTTGTCACCAGGGTGGCCAAACAAGAACTGACTGAAGGTTTCAGAAAAGTTGTCACTTATATACAAATGAATTATATAATTTAACGCCTTAGGGCAAGTCACTATAACAAGAATGGCAAGTTAAGTACAAGTTTACATAAACATACAATAAATTAACAGAGCGTTTCAACAGGCCTGGCTTTAAACTGTTTTGCTTAAGCTCATCAGCAATTGAAATCATAAAGTGCTCTACTTGTGCGTAACCACCAATGGGCAGCTATATATTAGAATATCTGATTGGACAAATCCAGGTTACTGTCTAAACATCCGAAAGCAACATAGGTAGAAAGCCTTGTATCTTGTAAAGCATGTAAAATGAATAACACACGACAAGGCCCTGTTTCACCCTTAAGGGGCTCATCAGGAGTATGGTACAAATTACATGTGCAGTTCTTTATCATGAAAGATGACATACAAAGATTTTACCATACTGATAAACACATATTACCAGATAGAGAACTGGATATAAATGAATTGCTCATGACCCAAGATAGAGAACTTGGCATGGAGCAATGTAAACAGGTACTATATTGCAAATTAAACAAGCATAAGCCAAATATATACATCACGACAATTCCTGCCCTCAGCCAAGGTATCTTGTCACCAGGGCAGCCAAACAAGAACTGACTGAAGGTTTCAGAAAAGTTGTCACTTATATACAAATGAGTTATATAATTTAACGCCTTAGGGCAAATCACTATAACAAAATGGCAAGTTAAGTACAGGTTTACATAAACATATGATAAATTAACAGAGTATTTCAACAGGCCTGGCTCTAAACTGTTTTGCTTAAGCTCATCAGCAATCAAAATTATAGAGTGCTCTACCCGTGCGTAACCACCAATGGGGAGCTATATATTAGAATATATATATATATATATATAGAGAGAGAGAGAGAGAGAACATATAGAGAATATATATAGATATATATATATATATATGTAGAGAAAGAGAGAGAATTTGTTGAACATGGGCAGTAATGATTATCTATTTAGAGGGAGGCAATTGACTAAAAGATTGTCTGGTTATTTCGCTTCCTTTTTGTGCTTTGAAAAATTTATTTGCTAGATTTATATGTCAGTGTATTTTTTGTTTTGAAGCACAAAACAAACTGAAACTAAAATTTCTCCCAAAATTTTAGGTTGGCTTATTAGTGCAATGCATGACAACAAAAATTTGCAAGTTACTGATACCTAAAAGGCTGTACATTGTTGGTAACAAGCACTGTTTCAATGGTCTTTACAATTGACTTAAATACTAAATTATAATCATAGGGTTGCTCATCCACAGTTTTTTTGCCAACTTGGGATGATTTTTCATTTGGTAGGAAAAATGAGGTTGCATGTTGGGATTTTGTGGTCAGCTTTTGGTAGGGACAGCAGGCAGGCAGTGTCAACAAACCAAGGATTGATCATTAGTGTAACTTTTACTAAGTTGAGACTAGAATTGGGATTAAGTAGTTTTTTGTAACTGACTAACTAATTACTACTGGCTGTAACTTTCATGATAGCCTTATACTAGCCTAGCCTAACTAATTTTATTATGACCAGAAAAAAGTTTGAAAATGGAAAGATTAGCCTACATGTATGGCTTTACTAAAATATTTATTGATGGAGTAGACAAACCCAGAGTTGGATCAATTACAATTGTAGTTGTAATTGAATGTAATTGATTACACTTTTTTATGTAATTGTAATTACAATTTTAATTGAGATTTTTTGTTTTTATGCCATAGTAATTGCAATTGTAGTTTTGAAAAATTGTAGGCCAAACTACAATTATATTTTACTTTTAACAAGATTATAAAGTTTTACAACTCAACAACAAATTTACAATTTACAACAAATTGCCTAGATTTCTTTTCTTTAACCCTTTATAAGGCAGTGGTAAACAGGTTTGTTGTTTATTAATTTTTTTCAAAAAGTTTTGGTAATAAGGCTGCCAATGAAAATGCTTGTTTCAGGAAAGCAGAATAATCAGCCTTTAAGATGAAAACTTCAAATAATCAATTGGCTTCAAAAAAAATGTACTTACATTAGTGACAATTTTTAGTTAGCTAACTGGTGAAATAAAGAACATGTTTTATTTTTATTTATAAGATATAAGATAATTAAAAGTAAACTTAGGATTTTTAGAAAAAAGTGTTTATAAAGTTGATTGAATAGTTTTTTTAACTAAATGTTTCCAGTATCTATACAATGGGTGCAACATTACTACCATCACCCTGGAAATATATTTACCATAGCCTTATAAGAGATTATTTGGTAGCATTAAAAATTACTGTATAAAAATAATTTCAGTAATTACTGTATAATAGAAGCAATTAATTGTTTAGTCTAGATCGCAATGAATTAAAACAGAAAAACTTGGTTTACTGCTGCCAGTCAGTTTTTGTCATTTTGCATTAAGTATTGCCCATTTACACTACATTTTTTTTTAATCCAATTAAATTCAAAATGTGAACTTGTGTTGACCTATGACTAAAATATTCAATGTATTTTTTTTTAAAAACTATCACTAAGCTAACTTATCAGTAGTATATTTCATAAATTATTTCATGTCAATGTTGCAAATTTAATTTATTAAAATTTACTTTACATTTTGAACAAATAAAAATAATTAAAATTTCATAGAAAAATTGGTTCAATTTTGTATTAGTAAAAAAAGTTGAAGTTTAAAAAAGTAGAATTTCTTGCACATGCAATGATTCTGAAGTTGATGACAACTTTTTCTGTTCCATTTACTGAAATAAATAAATCAGCCATGTTGGGTGGTGGAGTAAAATTGGCTCAAGCAAGTTTTTTGGGTGATTTTTTAGGTATTGGGTTGATTTATAACACATCATGCATGTTTTTTGGGTGGATAATTTTTTTTGCTTTGAATTTTAAAAGTTTTTAGTTTGTTCATTTCATGTTTAAGATTGTAAGAAGTTGTTTTTTAATTGCCAACAGTAATTTGCAGTAACAAAAAAATTTTTTATAAAAATTTGCTTACTCTTAAAACTGTAATTTTAATTGTAATTTGAGCTTTTCAGTACAAAGTAATTGTAATTGTAATGTAATTTAAATATTTTTTGTGTAATTGTAAACGTTCAAACTAGGTATCCAATTTTGGCAAAGAAAGAATTGCAAATATGGGTTTTATTTGCTATCACTTGGCTGTGTGAATCGGGATTTCCATCTCTACTTTACCTCAAGAATAAATACCACAATACCCTGAACCCCGAAAATTATCTACACATCACATTATCACACAAGGTTTCACATTTTGAACATATAATTGTAAAGTGCAGACAGGAGAAAAGTCAAAAAACCTAATCACCAGTAACAGTTTCTTTTAGGTTATTTATTCACTTTTTTATTTTGTATGATGGAGTTGTTGAAGGTTATCTTCTTTCCCCCTATAGCCATAGGCACCGGTGATCACTTTTCTGCATTGTTTTTGTATGTGTTTTGAATGTTTTCTCAAAACCACTTTGGTTAAAATAGGGGTGCGACATTGGATTCATCAATCCAATATAAGGTAAGCCAGGTGAAAAACAAATCAGGAAGCACTGGATTAGAGCACTGAAATTCACCTCCAAAATACCCACTAAGCACTAACTTAAGGTAATAAAGGCTTCAGACCATTTGTTAAGCTAAAGTAATATTTTTTTCATGTTGTAAATTAATCAAGTAAAAAATGGCAGCAGGTTCAGCTTTTTACAAATTTAATTATGTAGGCCTAAGTTTCATGGTTTGCAATAATTCAGAATCAGGTTTGTTGAACATCTGTTAAAAGTTTAATCTGCTGAGAACAAAATCGTTCAGGGATGTTTTTGAAAGATTGACGTTTTTTTTTTATTAAGAGTTATTTATAATGGGTAATGAACCTGCTTATAAAGGGTAAGCTGCTGGAATCACACGTTTATTTTGATTGCCGAAAAGATATGCGTCATCAATATTTGTTTAAGTCATCTAAGCAGGATTAAGCATACCTAAAAAAATTAACGCCATAAAGCGTTACCTGGAGTAGTAAATTTACCCTTGGGATCTCGACTTTCAGGGGTAAATTATGGTATGTTCAATGTATTTCTCTTTAAATAGCTATGATTGATTTGAGGAGAATGAAGATAAACCATCAAATAAAGATCAAAAAAGGTCTCTACTACTTGCTCTTTATTCATATCTATAGGGGTAAAACAATGTAAGCCCTGAAATAAAAACCTTTTTTTGGTTTTACTTAATGTTTTAAGTAAAAAAACGTTTACTTAATCGACAAGCGACAATCATTTTTTAGTTCTTACTTTATTTTTGGGCCTCCACGAGTACAATTACTTCGGATTGAAGGTAAATTTAGCGCTCTTATTTCATGAGTAAACTATGAAAAAAGATAAAGAATTATTGGTCTAGCGTAAACGGTAGTTTAGCGAGCTAACACAAAATAAGTAAGCTATTACAGAAAAAGATAAACTACTCTACTAAAAAAAAGAACACGAGCATTAACTTATTATTTTCCCTAAGGAACACGCCAACATTTCAAAATAATAACTTGGATTAAGCTTTAAAATCATGTCCTTACCAAAAAAAGTTTTTTAAACCGCAACACTGGATGGAATAAGTATGTTAAACTTTGTAAACACTTTTTTAAATTATTTATATGAAACAAATTTCTTAATAAATGGTCATTTTTAGGCAGTGATGGCCTTACAAAAAGAAAGCGTGGTGCAAGAAAAAAAGAGGGGCCCACTTTTTAGTGTTCCAAGTTTTTTCTCGTCCCAAAAATATAATGATTTCCAAAAATAAAAAAGGTCATTATTTACAATTTAAGTCGAAAATCTCCACTTTTATTTTAAAAACATATGTGATCTCAAAAAAAAAGTCATTACCTTCGATCAAGAACATGATTCCTACTTTTGTCTTAAAGTCAAAGTCTAGACAAGAAGGCCAAGATATAGTGTTGCTATGAAGAAATAGAGTTTATTTTGATTAGGGGGTCACTTTTTGAAGTTTTTCGAAAAAGCAGATGCGGTCGCTCCGTTCGCTCCGTGCACTTATGCCATAACTATTTTTAGAGCTTTATTTTTGAAAAAAGTTTGCACCATTATTCTACTTTCTCTACCTTATAGAGGTGGATACCTCGAGACACCTTTTTCGAAGTCTCGGTCTCGTCTCAATCTCGTAACTCCAAAGTCTCGTCTCCGCCTCGGTCTCGAACCACTGTGTCTCGAATCCAGATCGAGACATTGCAGCGATGTGGGCAAAGCTCACAGGTGTTGTAGATATGTCATTATTTTTAGTAAAAATAGATTATTTGTACGTTTTTTAGCCATTCGGGCGTGATGGTTCTTTTAAAATTTGTATTGGTCATAATAAAATTAAACCATTGCAATATTTATCCTTTCTTTCTTATCAGGGTTGCAGAGTTCGAACATTTAAGATCCAAATCCAACTCCAACTCTTAGAATTTCTAGGATTCCTACTCCGACTCCCTACACCGACTCACCAATTATGGCAATAGCATTATGCAAAATGCCATTTGCTTAAAATTAGGGGGGCCATATTTTTGAAGTGATAAATTGGGACATTCGTTAGCAGAAAAATTCCTCCCTAATTGGAATCTGTCTCGAATTTCTTGATTTTCCTACCTAAAAAGTAAAGTTCTCTAAAAAAATCGAACGTGGGGAGTCTGAGTCGGATAAAGTATTTCGACTCCGATTCTTTGTACTCTTAAGAATCCGACTCCCACTCCTTCTTAAAACTACCAACTCCATGCGACTCCGACTCCGCAACCTTGATCTTTATGCATGGCAATCAAAACGTCTGGAGATCGTATAAGGTGCTGGAAAAAGTATAAAACTGTTCTTATCAACATTTAAACGTCTTGGATTTCATATCTTTAATAACAAAATTTAGTAATCTCAAAAAGCTATACGATTCTTTTGCTTGTAGCGGATATTGTTCTATGACATTATAATAAGTTCCTTGTGTAAGCATTATGCAATTGATATGATTGTGGTTCCAATCCTACTCGCTTGGTTTTGTTGTGTCCCTGTGGAAAAATACTTTTTGCTTTAAATTTTAGTCATATTACAAAAAAAGAATTAAAAAAAATATATATATATCGAGCTATAGGACAGATGACATTAAAGAGTATCATATCTGGCATTGGGCATCACGCACGCTGAACCCGACCTCATTGCCCGACTGTGGTTTCGAGTTTTAAACTCTCATCAGGGACAGTCTGCTTACCCAAGTTTTTCCGGTTCTATCAGTTTAGCAATGCAACTAGTAGAAGCCCACAAATCTTTTAAAAAATAATAAAGATTTTAATCGGACAGCAAAATTGTGGCATTTCCAGAAGCAAGTTAGGTAAATTGCTTGCAGTAGATGGTTAGGATCCAGAGCTTCACTGTTGGACAAGGAGAATTCATTTTTTAGTTGGCAAAGTTCAGCTGGCTTGATGGCTGAAAGAATTAACTACTAGTCCGGTGGAGCGGGATGCAGGCATCCAAATGTTCAAGGGACCATTCAAGACATTATTTATGAGGCGAGCAAGTGCGCTGCAAAGTACTCAGCTGTCAGTAGACCGAATACAGGGTAACAGCGTGCTGCGGGAAGATATTTTTTCTCATTGCCACTAGGTTGTGAAGAAACGTGAATTCTTTAAAATGGTTACTGATTCTGGTGTTGATGCCTCTTTAAAGTCAAACACTTTTTGGAAAAGAAGTTTGGTTGATTTGCAGTTGACAACCTCATATCTCCCGTTTCTAAACGACGAGGGGATCGTTGTTTCGACAAGGAAAGTGTTGTGACCAACCTATAATATCCTTTTAACATACTCTATGCTTTTCGACGAGAGTGTGAAAGTGGATGTTCTGATCGAAACTATCGATCTTTCAATTTTCCATTAAGTCTGGTCAATGAAGCCATAGCACCAAAAAACGAATCTTGTTTCATTTTGAGACACTGCCGTAAGCTCTATAGAAACTTTCACACTCTGCATACCAATACGGCTTGCGGTTGTTTTGGTGATCGCGTAAAATATTCTTTTTTGCTGCTTTCCGTTGGCGTTAAAAAGTCCTGGTAAGTCGCTTCCACATCAGGTGAATTCAGTAGCAACAAAATCTTTTCGAATTTGTTCGTTAAAGCGATGTAATCACTCCACTTGACACTGCAGAAACTTTATTGTTTAACTGACATGCCTAGCATTGGCAAAGCAAAACTTGTTAATGGAAGCCTAATAGGTGAGGGTCAATGTTTAACGTGGCAAAACTTCATTGTGATATATGGTAAAGATTTGTGATGTGAAAAGGAGTTTATATATTTTTTTGTACTAATTGTTTAAACCAATTTTGTGGTGTCAGAGAAATTATTTTTCAACTTCACCAATTCAAAGTTTTCCAATTCCGACTTCACGAGATCTAATAATATGACTCCAACTTCAGCACATGTAAAAAAAGTCCAACTCCACCCTAAAATATGCGGCTATGGCAACCCAAACTCAACAATATAGTTATAAGCAGGGTTGTCGAATGCGAGTCACATGTTTTAGATTGGATTCGGAGTACTTTCTTTAGATTTGATGAAGTCGGAATCGCAAATAGGAGTCGGTTTTTTAGATTCGGTGAAGTTGGAAATCGGATTCCTTATTGACTTGACTTGATAACGTATGTTCTTCAGTGCCCCCTGCCTTCACACATATTTCAATTTTCTTTTAACATTACCGTATGTCTATATCATAAAATTTATGTTTGTGTGTTTGGCAAAATAAATATATTCGTTATTGCATTTGGAGACTTCGATTTACGCTAAGTATTTTACATTTTTACATTTATCTCTATATTTATCCTTTTGACTCACAGGACTGCGACGGAGACGCTGTGCATAGGCAAGCAATTAACCATATACCCCGACCTGCTCCCAGAGATGCCAAAATATTGCTGTCCGATAGAAATATTTTATTTCATTTTTTAGTTTATAGAGAACGGTTAGGAATGAAGATGAGGGAGTAGATTATATTAGTTTATAGAGTAGAACGCTTAGGAATGAAGATGAGGGAGGGCAGGCTGAGGTGGTGTGGGCATGTCATGAGGAGAGACCAAGACTATGTAGGAAGAAAGATGATAAAAATGGAGTTACCGGGAAAGAGGAAAAGAGGGAGACCAAAGGGAAAATTTTTAAATCTAGTGAAAGAAGATATGGGGGAAGTTAGTGCGAAGGAGACGCACGTTGAAGACAAGACGGTTTGGAGAAAGATGATACGCTGTGGCTACCCCTGATGGAAAGGAAAGGCCAAAAGAAGAAGAAAAAGTTTATGGAGATATGACTGAAATTTAGAACTGCTTGCCAAGACCGTCAAGCAAGGAAAGTGACATAAAAGTGTCTTTCTTAAGGACACAACAGAATGGCTCGAGTACACTTTTAACCGATATCATGTTGATCACAATCACGTCGCTTTAACGCGCTTTAAGCACTCGACAATTAGGCCTGCATGGTTGTGAAACTGGGATCGTTGAAGTCCCACGATTAAGGATGAAATCGGAGTCGTTTTTTTAGATGTCCTAGAGTCAAAGTTTGAATCGTAAACTTTTAAAGAGCTGAAGTCGGGTCGGAAAAAAGTTTTCTCTACATACGGAAAACGGAAAAAATTTTTTGGACTCCCCAACCCTGGTTGTAAGTCACACTTTGTAACCAGGGAGGATCCAGCAAACAAGAAGCGACATCCCCTCATATAAAAATAGCCTTTAGTAATTGCAGAGTTAGCTTTTTATAATACCTTTTCTTGTCTGCAATTAAGAATAGATTAAAATCGAAAAATTTTTATTCTTACCCTGGTTGCACTCTACCCCTGACCAAAATATTTTTTCGGTTAAGTTCATGTATATTATAAGCATTGGGAATGATAAGAGATTACAAGCGGTAGCTTTAGACAAGTTCCCACAATTCTTAAAAAATGTTGACATTTTACGGAGGGCTGAATTCAAATGAAGACTTTCTTTGCATTCGTCACTTGACTTCAATACCAATAAGCAATTAAGCAATTTTCGACGTATTTTTTCCAATAAAACATTTTTTTTAAATCTTTAATTAAATTTTTTAAAACAACTCCCTGACCGAAACTTAAATTTAAGTTTGCAAATAAAAAGCCAAATTTGGGCGTCAATATAAAGCCAAAGTTGTTTTAAGTAAAGTCTAAAAGGTGACCTGTCCAAGTACATGCCGTATGTTTGCTTGTTTATTTTTGAATTATTCAGGTGATAAATATGACAATAGCTTCCAAAAAATAACCAAAAATTGGAGTTGGAGTGATAAAAAAAATTTACGAGTCCCATACCAGTTCCAGCACATTTAAAAAACCGAATTTCCCGACTCCAACCAAAAACATGCGACTCCAACTTCCGACTCTGAGTCTACAACCCTGGCTAATTATAACAATTTATATGAAGTCTCGTGTCTCGTCTCGGTCTCGATACTCCAAAGTCTTGTCTCGGCTCGGTTTGGCTATCCCAAAGTCTCGTCTCGTCTCGGTCTCGAAGCACCGTGTCTCGACTCCACCTCTGCCACCTTACCAAATTTTATAAAGTGTTTGTACCATTTTTAAAAAAATTTTTATGCCTATTTATCCTCCTGACTTGCAGGAAAGCCCGGAAGGCGCTATTATCCCAACCTGCTTCCGGAGATGCCAAGATACTGCTGTCCACTTGAAATTTTAATGAAGATATAACTTTAATTTAGAAATGCTTATCAAGATCACCAAGCAGGGGAAAGTTCCATAAAGTATCTTTTTTGAGAAAGACACAACAGATTAGCGCGAGTAGGTTTTGCACCGAGACCATGTCGATCACGATCCCGGTCGTTAGGGTCCCATTGTGAGGTAGTAACCCGTTGTTATGGTCGTGACCACCTATCAGCTTTGCTCATGCAAACATCATGCGTTAAAAATGGAAATGGCGGACACAAAATTGAACATTTGTAGTTTACCTTACAATTACCTTATATTTCTTTTGTCATTGTTTTATATGGTTTTTGGCAAAATTAATTTTGTGTGTGTGTGTGTGTGTGTGTGTGTGTGTGTGTGTGTGTCATAATCATGATGCAACAGGTTTTGAAAAAACAGTAAATGTGATTGTTTTGGTTTTTAAATCGATGTCATTTCTTGTTTTGAAGCGATTTATGAATGGATTTCTAAATAGTTTGACTTGCGAGTGTAACCAATTTGTAATGGTAGATTAACTGTATACACTAATCACAAATGGAACGCGAAGTACTGTGAAAATGCTTCCAGGCTCCGTGATTTTGTGCCCCGGACTGATGCTACGCCTGTTGAAATGGGCTTACCCGAGCAGCTTGGATTAAGCTCAACCGCCTGCGGACTGGTGTTTGGCGATTTCATTCGTCCATGCACAAATGGGGTCTCGCTATTTCACCGAATTGCGAGTGTGGCGCCTCTGAGCAAACCTTAGACCATGTACTAACAGCGTGCCCTATACATCGAGCACCACATAGAGCACGAGGTCTGACGGCTTTGGATGACGAAACTCAATGCTGGCTTAATAACACCACTGCCAGCATCTGATTCAGGCAGTGCAGCAGTCTGGGGTAGTAAAAGGATAAACCCTCGGCCCCAGTCCTGCTTGTGTCTGACCTGGAGTGGATGCCCTTCAAACGATGACGACGACGACGACGAACTGTATACAGCGCACAATAATTTGTCTCTTATCTGTCAAACTCTTTTGGCCCTTATTAACTTCTTTCTTTTTAACATTTTTTAAAACTTACAATAACAAAGAACTCTTAAAAATTAAATTGCGCATGCGAGAGAGAAAAACATTCATTTTATTTAAGTTGTAAAAAAAAAACATTTTGCCAAAGTATATCTAATCCTTTGAACTTCGGAATTGCGATGGTTGGACTTAAACGCAAATTTGACTCTCTATTTTTCTGAACTTCTGCAAATAACTTTTATTTGGCTTGTGTATAAATTTTTTTGTAATATCCATTCACACTAATTTATATGTTATGTATAGGATTACAAATACAAAATACAAGTATTTGTCAATCAAGTTTTAACGTGGAGAGAGAGATTCACAATAAACTAATTAAACCCAAAATACGATGCATGGATTTTTTAATAAAATTGGTCAAATTTCAATTTAATAATGAATATATAAGTTAAAAATTTAAAACCAACTGTATTACGTATTACGAAAAATCGATTTCGACCTATAAAGGTCATCATCAGTTTCTTATCATTCTATTTAAATATGACCTTTACAGGTCGAAATCGAGTTTTTGTAATAATACAGTTGGTTTTAAATTTTTAACTTTTGTTTTCTATATTAAATTGAAATTTTGCCGAATTTATTAATAAATTTATGCATCGCAATTTAGTCAGTTAAATAAATCGTCAATGTGACTTTACATTGGAAAAAGGGTAATAGATTTCTGTTAAAAGACTTTTAACCAACCCAAAATAGTAATAAAACTTGAAACATTTTTAATATAGGTAAAAATTTACGGCGTAGGCTACTGTACATTGTTAACTTTCGTAATTGTGGGTGTATATGCGTCATTAACAGTGATAGTATAAATTACATGACAAAACTGTTAAACATTTATTTTTAATCATCTGAAGAGGGCTAACGTAAGCCGAAAACGTTTAAGGTGTCTTTTTGTTATTTTAGCATGAATATATACATAGGCGTACCAGCCCAAAAAAATTTGGGGGCAATAAAATTTTGCCCAAAACATGATTTTCTAGCACATTACGGATAAGACAAAAAAATTGTCTGAGATTCTCGGACAAAGAAAATATTTCGTCCTGAAATCATGGTGATCTTAAAAAAAAATTAAGGTCTTCACTTGGATTTAGTCACATATTATTTTTTAATTTTCGTCCCAAAATCAAGGTGTTCTCTAAAAAAAAAAAAAAAAGGTCTTCACCTAAATTTGGTAACTGTTTTTTGCATTGTTCAATGTCAATGCCCTAAAACTCCTAACTTTGCCCAAATTTTTCATATCACTGCCCGAAAAATTATTGGTCTTGCCCAAATATTTTCCTGTCACTGCCCGAAAAATTTGAATTTTGTCCAAAGCTTGGAAACTTGGGGAGGCAATTGCCCCCCTTTCCCCCCGGCAGGTACGGACTATGAATATATATGTATTGCTGTATGCAGTGGTGAGCACGAAAGTACCGTGGTACTTTTACTCGGTACTTTTGAATAATCCAATTAAATAGTAATAAAAAAACTATTTTTGAAATTTTTTTTTTTTAATTTTTATTTTTGAATTAGACTATTTTGAATGTCAATTGAAATTCAATGTATGACAGAAAAGTTAATAGTTATAACTATTAAATTGGATTATTCAAAAGTACCGAGTAAAAGTACCGTGCCCACCACTGGCTGTATGTAATTGTAATATGATTAAAAAAGTATACTCTTTCTCTAAATTGTACATCATTGATGGCTTTTTAAAAAGGCGAGCTCGGTGCAAGAAAAGTAAGGAGCCACTATTTAGTGTTCCAAGGCAAAGCAATCTCTAAAAAAAGGTCATTGTCTCTAAAAGAAGGGGCGAAACAATTTTTCCCGAATTTTTTCGACGATTGCCTGAATTACAAATTCGCTTCATATCATTGTTTAATGCAAGACTTTTTTTATTTATTACAGGTTTGAAAACCCCAATAATGGCACATAAAAAAATAAATAAATAAAAAAACACAAAATAAGATTCAGAAAAGAAAACACAATGAAGGACATAATACAACATATTGGATATTAAAAACAACTAAAAAAAAAAACTATTTTAAGGCTCATTAGTCAACTTAGCAATACAAAGAACAAGTGTAAGATTTGTAGTAAAAAGATTTTTAAAAATACATTAGAGTGAATCAGACTTGAAATGAGAGTAAGCTATTACGAGAGTAAAAACAGCAATTTATAAAGAATACATACATTTTCGGAATGATTCATCAAATGTAATTTTTTGTTTTTATTTGTTTTTTTAGGTTTAAATGTAAACAAATAGATATAATTTTCCAAATAAATTCATTGAAAACCAAACAAAATGTTTTCGCAAGAATCTTTGTTATATTTGGGCTCTAAATTGAAAAACTGGGTTGTTCTTTCAAAATTCGTTAAAATTGTTTCCCAAAAATAAGCAAAAAATAACTTCCTCCTACCCAAAATTTTATGCTCAGTGGCCGAGAAAATCTAATTCTACCCTAATTTTTGCGTCTTGTCGGCATAATTGTTGCCCTGATTCCCCGTTTTATACGGTTGTTCTTTTACTATCTAATAATAAAAACTTTGATTAATAATTAAATACCATATTTTAAAGTTTATATAATAGGAATAATAGGAATAAAAATTTGCACCATAAATATCCTGTTTTACTAAATAAATTCCATTGCAGAAATTCAAAAACTGTAAAAAGGGCCAATTGAGTTATATTTATATTGTGACTTAAAGTTTTCAAGCTACGTAGGTCTTATAAACAATTTTAATGGTATCTGGTAGTCAAATTATCAAATCTGTTTAAAACAAAAAGTTTTGATGAATATCTTAACATTTCTCAAAGGTTTTTATATTATTGTAAAATTTAGAACCATTACCGGCACTTCATCTTTATTATATATCATGTTGACTAAGAAATTATTATTTTTATGTTTGAATTTAATAAGTTGAATTTTTGAATCTTGTTCACTGTTATCCCTTCCAACTTGATTACCTTTTAAATTTGGAAAGTCACCAAGTTTTGTGAGGGTACCAACGGCAAACAGTAAATGAGACCGTAAGCGATTTTTTTTGTAAAACAAACCCAGAATCCCCCTTTAAGCACCAGGATAAAGTAAAGAAGATACCAAGACATAAAGAATCTCTCAAGACGCAATAGTAACTGCAGGGGGATCCAGGTTACTTTCATCAACAAAAATTGTTTACAGTGACTTCTTAAGAGACCCAATTTTTCTTAGTTTATATTAAGTATATCGTTTCATTAATATACATTTTCAAAGCTTTTAAATTATTCTTTATAGAATTGCTTTTGATTTTTTAAAAAGTTTTGTTCAATAATTTAATACCTTAATTATACTTAAATATTCAACCTGGCATGTCATTACGTGGATTTTGCACTATATGCACAGATTATTTTGATACTGAAAATGATATAAGTGTGACTCCTTGTGGTCATTTGTTTCATGCAGCATGTTTGAACCAATGGATTGCCACATCTGGTGTCCAAAGAACTTGTCCTCAATGCCGAAGACCTGTGGTTCCTAAAAGAATAATCAGTAAAGTTTTTATTAATGTCCCTGAAGAAAGTGAAATTCAATTGGATCCTTATGTTCTTAAAAACAAGTTGGATGAAGTAGAAACATTACTAACAAAATATAAAAATGAAAACTCTGATTTACAAGGAACACTCAAAGCAATGGAAGATCTCAAAGATAAATTAGGTTCTAAAATTAAACAATTGAAGTCTGATTTAAATAATGAAAAAAATGTTTCCCAGTTGTTAAAATCTGATATGGAAACTTTAAAAACAGAAGTTTCATATACACGCTTGTTAAAAGAAGAATTAAAGCAATTGAAGTTACGCTTAAAAACATTGGAAAAAGTTGAAGTTTGCATAAATGGACAGAAAGAAGAAGTTGATGAAATGCTGAACCAATATTCGCAAAACTCCAATAATCGAGAAGCTAAACAGCTTGCAGTTTTTTGTGTGGCTATGAAACAAGAATATGAAACAATTAAAGAATCCAGAAATAGACTCAATGATGAATTAATGAGACTCAAGCGAGAGTTGCATAAAAAAGAACAATTATTGTTACTAAAAGTTTCTGCTTGTGAAGATCTAGAAAAAACTGTTGTCAATCTTCAACAATCAGAAGAAGCTGTGCTTAAAGAAAATAAGAGTCTTCAGAAAAAAATTAAAGCATTGCAACTTGCAATATCATCGCCAACTGATACTAAAACTTCTGCTATTAATCGTTTGTTAGCTGAAAGTCCAGCACCTGAATTTTTGACTCCTATCAATGGTAAATCTTTAAGTAAAGCAAAAGCACTCGGTGCCAGTAATACTTTTTCTATTAAAAAACCTCGATTGAGCTCATCATTTGATAGTGTAGAAGTTGATTTAAATGATAGTTTGCCAAAGTCTAATAAAAAAGATATTGTTTTATGTGTACCAGAAACACCTGAGAGCAGTGTTAAGTCAACCAAAAAAGTTGATACTCCAAAGAAATTAATGGCTATGAGCAAGCCAACTACATCACTTTCTCACAATTACACAAATCCACTTGCAATACGTAAAAGACTTTTAAACAACTCTAGTCATTCAATTCACACTGCTGGTTATGATGGACTAGGTGGTCACAAGAAAACTCTGTTGCAGATGTCAAAAGTTAGTTTAAATATTTCTTCCAAAAAGTTTTCAAGTGCCAATACATCATTGTTTAAAGAAAATTTTTCAGTAAAACATTCTAGTATTTTAAATAAAGATCGGTTTAGTAGATTAAAACGAAAAAAATAAAAACCAATGTTTTAAAAGTTCTTGTGGCTATATTTGTTGTTATTAGTGTAATTCTTGAATGTTTAACAACGATGCTTATTTTTGATTGTTCACTTTCTGCTGCTGATTGTAAAGATTTATAACTTAATGTGTCTTTTTGATATTGTACACATTACCACTTATCTCATTGTTTAGCATGTAAAAAAATAAAAACATAATTTTTAAGTATTTCAGCTAAATTGCCTCTACATGGTAGTATGAACATTTGTTGTTTTACAAAAGTTAACTTTGTTAATTTTGTTTGATGACTTTTGACTTTAGGGCATCCTAAATCTTTTTGGATAATTAACATATCTTCATTTGTATGTACAATTTACTCTTTAAACGTAAATAAAATCCATGGTTTTATATTTATTATCAGTCTTCTATTTAGTTGAAAAATTTATTTCATATATCAATGTCTTCATAAATTTATTTTGACAATCAAATCATTCAGTTTATAATTAAAAAAAATTTAAATGAATACAGATAAGCAATTTGTCACATCAATAGACTTGCATTTTCTTCAAAAAAATAAAATAAAATAAAAAACAGCTATCTAATTTCAATCTTGCACATGACAAACAATAGCTTGCATTGATGAACACTTGTCTTGTATCAAAAAATTCATTAATGACGGCCAAAACAAAAAATGGCAAGAGATATACTTTTGACAAAACTTCCTTGAATGTACATTTTTATAAAATAGCATGTTTTTTAATGTTTAGTAGTTAACATAGCGTTTTTTTCTCAAAACCATTGATTTAAATATAATGATCAAATCAAATATTTATTTCAAGTTAGATTTTTTATTACTTTAATTCTGATTATCAACTTGGAACTTCGTTTGTTATATATTTGGTTTCTGTGCATCTTGCTTCAAGAATATACATTTAAATACTAGTTTAATCAAATGCTATAAAACTTCAACATTGTTTAAGAACCATTTGTTTTGAGTACTTACTAGATACATGATGGTTGAAAAATCTCTATAGAAGATGCTATTAATAATTTTATTTCACATTTTGTTTTCTATAGAACAAATATATTTTTGTGCTGTTACTAATTATTTTTTCAACTTATGCAATATACATAGTAATTTGCATAACTTTTTAAACACAAGCATGACATTAGAAATAGAATCTGCAGATGTGATTCGATTAATTGAACAATATTTAAAAGAGAACAATCTTTTTAGAACATTATCAACGTTACAAGTGAGTACCAACTCCTCTTAAAATTTTTAATAATGCGTCAACAAGAAACTTTTTTTTGGTTTCATTTAGTTTTTATGTTAATTTTTGTATAAAAATTTTGTGTCTATTTTACCTTTTATAAAGATGATTGTAATAAAAGCTTTATTATAGGAAGAGTCAACTATATCTCTTAATACAGTGGATAGCGTTGATGGATTTATTTCAGATATAAACAATGGGCATTGGGATACAGTTTTACAGGTTTTTTTAAAAGTTTTGGTTTGTTGAAAAATTATTCGTTGTGTGTACTGTATGTTTAAGTTGTCAGTCTTTGCTCTGTAAAAGCAAAATTTTTATTGTAAAATTGTAATATTTTGATAACTGGTAGTGCAATTTAGTGATCGTCTCCCTATGGTTTTCAGATTTTAATAATCATTTTACATAAAAAAAATTTATTTTTGACCAAATTGTTTGCATCAAGAAATATTTTTCAACTTTTAACCATTTTAAACAAATGTAATCATTTAAAGTCTTCTTGCCAAGTTTATAGCAACAAAAAATAGAAAGATCTTGTAAAGTAATTTATATTTTAATTAAAAATTGAGATATTTGGAACGTTTTCCATATTGTTTTTCAGGCTATTCAGTCATTGAAGCTACCTGATAAAACTCTTGTAGATTTATACGAACAAATAGTTTTGGAGCTAATAGAGTTGAGAGAGTTGGGAGCAGCTCGTTCTTTATTGCGGCAGACTGATCCTATGACAGCTTTGAAACAAGCTCAGCCTGATCGTTATGTTCATTTGGAAAACTTGCTTGCTAGATCCTATTTTGATCCACGTGAAGCTTATCCTGATGGATCTGCTAAAGAAAAAAGACGAGCTCATATTGCACAATCTCTTGCTAAAGAAGTACTTGCATATGTTTTTCTATAATTAGAATTGATTTTAACAAATTTATTTATAATTAAAACGTTGATAGGTGATACAAAATATATTGGTTTTTATAAAATTAAATAATAAAATAATGATCTTGGGTTGACTTTATGTGTTTGGATTAAATAAAAGTTTATTTTACATTTTTAAAAAGTAAACTTGTTTTTTGTTGTAATTTCACAATGCAAAAATTTTGTTTATCTTATTTTGAATTAAAAGAATTAACAGTGCGGTTTTTTGCTTTTTTTTAAGGAAATAACTATAATTTCATAAAGCAGGGTTCTATTGCTGCACTTATTGTGATTTTGTGCTGTTTGCTGTTAAAATGACCTTTTTAATGTTTTGAAAACCTTTGTTTTGTACAATTCGTAGTACTTAAGTTCTGGGCTATAGAGCTAGTAATAAAAATTATGGTTCCAGCTTTGCTGCAATACTTTTAGCTCCGTTTATAAACTCAACTCCAGCGTTTTTTAAATGATTCACTCCAGCTCCACTCAGGCATTTGATCTTATTCCTTAAATTGCTTAATATAGTTTTTTAAAATGATCTCAAAATGTTTTGATTAGGCTCGATATTATGGCAAAGAAACTACTGTACTATATAGTGTGCTGTAAATGTCTTAAAAATTTTGATTTAATAAACGTGTCATAATTCCATTTAATAAAAAACAAATAGTTTTCTATTCCAGTACTTTTAGAAAGATTTTTCATATCACTATGATGTCACAGACGGCTATTCACAGGTCACAGACGGCGTCTGGATCTCCGTTTTTCTTTTGCTCCTAACATTAAAGTTTTTTTTTAGCTCCTGTTCTCAGCTCCAACTTTTTTTTGTTTGTTCAATTGCAAGTATTGCGAATTTTTCAGGTCAGTGTTGTTCCTGCATCTCGTTTGATGGCGCTTTTGGGCCAAGCTTTGAAGTGGCAACAACATCAAGGGCTTCTGCCTCCTGGAACAACAATCGATTTATTTCGCGGAAAAGCTGCCGCTCTTCGTGAAGAAGAAGATGAAATATATCCGACTCAAATCAGCAAAACCATCAAGTTCGGTCAAAAGTCTCATGTGGAGTGCGCAAGATTTTCACCTGACGGCCAGTATCTTGTAACAGGAAGGTTAGAAAGGAATTGCATCAATCGATATTTGTTATAAAATAACTGTAGAGACAAAAATAAATAAAAAATAAAAAGTTTCACGGCTAATTACATAGGAAATTAATGGAAAGAAAAAATTGTTTCGTGTGATCTGAATAAAGGATTGCAGTGAAAGACCATCAAAAAAGTCACCTCATTAGTCATCACCGATTAAATCATTATTTTGAAAATATATACTACAGAAAATTAAGATTTAATAGAAAAAATGGTTTAAAGTAATTAGTTTTCAAAATTAAAATAAAAGTTGGCTTTATACGTTTGTGGTGTATAAGCGTATTGCTTCGAGCACATTTTCCGTAGCATTCTACCAAAAGAATAAGTGTTAAAAGCTTTCTTTAAATGGTGGTAATGGACGGTCGTTGTTTTCTGTGTTTCAAAGGTAATCACCATTGTGTGTAAGCAGCGTGACTTCGTGGAGGAATGTGTAAAGTGTTTCTGCTGGTCACTCTTGACACTTTTTTATAAAAAATATATAAAGTTCGGTTATCATCATGGATTCGGAGCCGGATCAGTAATATAAAGAAGGTCCGAAGCGAGATCCCGAGCTGAGTGTTGCCAGATTATTGCGAAGTTGGAGGTTGAGCATTTTTTAAGTAATGCTTGCTCCGAAGCCCTGGTTATGATCAAACTTAATATTACTTGCTTTTATTTTTCGAAAGAGAATTATACTTCAAAAGAATTCAAGTTGTGTAATCAAGATACTGATTTATACTTTTTGCAGTGTGGATGGGTTCATTGAAGTTTGGAATTTCGTGACCGGAAAAATCCGCAAAGATTTGCAATTTCAGGCTCAAGACAAGTTCATGATGATGGATGATGCTGTCCTCAGCCTAGCATTCAGCCGAGACAGTGAAATGCTGGCAAGTGGTGATCAAGAAGGAAGAATAAAAGTAACCTATTAGTTTTTGGATCTTTTACTTACACTCGGTGCCTTTGCTAACTTTTAATATCACGACTTTCACCCTTGAATGAGACTTTTAATAAATTTTACCAATGATATTTTGAAAAAGCGAGTGGGTGATACGGCCATGGCCCTGTTGTTTTGATTATTGTTAAAACTTTTTTGCTTGGTTGCGCCTCCGTCTCATCTTCACGCACTGTTGTCAAAAGAGAAATCTCAAGTAGAAACTCATTGCGTGTTATAGTCCAAATAAGTATTAAGGCTCGTTTCCACTACGAGCGTGGAATGAAGTGTTCTTTGTTTCTTTTTAGTGGTTTTTTTGCTTCGCGCAGCGCTTAAGCGCGGAAAAAAATTTTGAAAAAATCAATAAAAGAAACCAAGAATGCTCCATTTCACGCTCGTACTGGAAACGGGGCCTTTAAAGTCTAACATTTCGATTTTCACTTAGTTTTTGCAACTGGTGAATACTTTCCCAGCAGAAGTGCCGACTAATTCGATTATCTGTTATTAGGTGTGGAAGTTAATTACCGGTCAGTGCTTACGTCGTTTCGATCGCGCGCATTCGAAGGGAGTGACCAGTGTCATGTTCTCGAAAGACGGGAGCCAGGTGGGTGGCTTCGAACGTTCATGACGCGCATCGCCACCTTGCGAGCGACCTAACTGTGGCAAACCTCAGCGATATTTCGCATACTTGTTTCGTTCTTTCCGTTTTTCCGTTGATGAAAGATGAGTTGTTGCAGATCTTGAGCGCATCGTTCGACCATACCATTCGTGTCCACGGCCTGAAGTCGGGAAAGACTTTGAAAGAGATGAGAGGCCACAGCTCATTTGTTAATGATGCGATTTTCATGGCCGATGGCCATCACGTCATCAGTGCGTCGTCTGACGGAAACGTCAAGGTACAGTGATGTCATGGACTGGAATCCTTTAGTTTATTACGTTGATTTGTAGACGTTTTCGTAAAGGCCCGTTTCCACTACGAGCGTGGAAAAGAGCATTCTTTCTCTCTTTTATTGATCTTCGATTGAAGCGAGCGGTTAAAATTGAAGCGAGCGCAAAAAAAAAGCAATAAAACAAACAAAGAATGCTTTTTTCCACGCTCGTAGTGGAAACGGGCCTTAAAGCTTTATGTTTTACTTTTTGACAAAACAGATGTGGAACTTGAAGAGCACTGAATGTGTGAACACGTTTAAATCACTGGCCGGGGGGCAACATGACGTCACAGTGAATAGCGTACACTTGCTTCCGAAAAATCAAGAGCATTTCGTCGTTTGTAACCGCTCTAACGCAGTGTCGATTATGAATATGCAGGTTTGTGTCATAAGTGGCTTACTCATGAAAAAGCTACAAACCGACATCAAAGTTTGTGGAAATTGGTTTGCATAAATCCATTACGGATTGGTTGGTTAAAGTGTTTTTAGCCGCTTTGTCGGGCTCTTAGTTCTTTGTCTGTGTTGAAAGCGGTTGGTAGCGGGTTTGAGTTTTAACAAGATATTGAAAGTAATCCGGGTAACTGCTTGGCAATCATAATCGTGCTTTAACAGAAAGCGGCAGTCAGCATTTTTGAACGTTTTAATGTTGATTCATAAATATTGTTATTATACTTTGCTACTTGAATTGTGTATAATTGCGGTACTGAAACGTACGATGTAGGTTTTGCTTTACAAAACTCAATATAAATCAATTCTTAAGGCAATAACTATTTTGTGTAAAGGAAGCCCTCAGTTGATTATTTTAGTTTGAAGCTACACTACAGGCCAAAAGTTTAAGTGCACCCCTTGAATTTTCAAAAAGCGGTTAAATCGGTCTGTATTGTAATCCCCAATTTTTTGGCAATAGATTGTTGTGAAAATCCCTCTGCAGCAAGAATATCTATCCTCGCCCTCTGTTCAATTGATAACTGCTTTTTCTTGGCCATTTTATAAGAAGGGCTCCATAAATAGTTAATAATAGATGAAAACTACTGTAAATACAGTAGTATTTTTTACAATGTTTTCTTATTAATTTTTATCTCTGTAAAAGAAAAAAAGGATATTAAATTAGACAAACACCTTCTGAAAAGTAGAGAATATGGATTAACTTCATTATAACTAAAAATTTAAGGAATAAGCAATAAGCAAGGAAGAAGTCAGGATAACCCTCACAAGGAGCTTATATTCAAACTCAGTTGAAATGGCAGCGAAATCCAATAAAAGTTAGTCAGGCTTTGTTAAAACATTTTGTCGATCTTCATTATACAAGGGTTCATTGTTTCTGATGAAAATTATTTGCCAATACAGACTGATTTAACCGCTTTTTGAAAATTCAAGGGGTGGACTTAAACTTTTGGCCTGTAGTTGTCAGATCTTACACTCAATGAGCCGCACGTTTGCTTTTCAGGGTCAAATAGTCCGATCGTTCAGTTCGGGCAAACGAGAAGGTGGAGATTTTGTGTGCGCCACAGTGTCGCCACGTGGCGAATGGATTTATTGCGTCGGTGAAGACAAGGTGCTTATTGTTTGCTGTCATGGCAATTCCGCTTAGTTGTTGATAATCAAAACCAGTTCATGCTTCGACTGTTTTACATTGCTTTACTGCACCAACGACAAGCCACCTCAACGTGGTGGTGCAGTCCCCTTTCCTGCACTGGGGAGGGTCGAAATGGCTTGTCAATTCCCCGAGGGTCTCATCCTCGGGCCATTCTCCCTTGGACAACTCTTCTCATCTTTTATCCCTGCTGTCCAATGCGCGGTCACATATGGATAGCATTCTTAAACCCAATTGACTGCCCCCTTAACTCTTCTACTTTCTTTCGGACAACTCTTCTTCCAGCCCAAACCTCTTCATTACTTATCCCACCCACCGCTGATACTTATCTTTATGCTTCTTCTTATCAGTGGTGATATTCACCCCAACCCTGGCTCTATAAACCTTTGCTTTGTCTGCTCCCCTAGAGTCACCCGGGGAAACAGATCAATACAATGTACCAACTGTTTTCTTTGGGTACACCTCTCCTGCTCTGGTCTTTCTCCTGCTGACTTTTGTAAAATCTCTCTGGGACACTCTTGGACTTGCCAATGTGCCCATCCTCTTCTCAACCCTTCCCCTCCCTTTCACACCCTAATCCTGTATCTTCATCCTTCTCTATATCTCCATCTATTCACACTCTAAATCCCCCACCCTCACTTACAAACACTCACAAAACCATATTTTCAAAAATGAAACCCCCTTAAAATAACCATGATAACCCCACATATCCTCCTAATCACCCCCAACTAATTTTTACTAACCCTTCCTCAGCATCATCTATATTTCCTCCTCAAAACCAACATACCATCTCTCCTCTCACACAATCCTCTTTCCATTCTTCCTCTCCCTCTCGAAAGAACCTCCGAATCCTACAGTGGAATGCTAATGGGATTCGCCCTCGTCGTACTAAACTCACACAATTCCTCGCTCATAATTAGTACGATCTCATCTTCATACAAGAGTCACACCTCTCCTCTGACTTCACTTTCCGCATACCCGGCTACAAAACTGGCCAAAAGAACCGTTCTATGACAAGGAGAAGAACCACCAACTCTACGGGAAACCTAAGGGGTGGCGTACTCATACTTGTCGAAAACGGTCTAACCTACAGTTCACTCTCAACACAATCCCTCTCCTCCCTTGGGTCAAGGGATTATTTAGCTATTGCAGTTAAAATAAAAGGAGCCTCACCTATACATCTTTTCAACGTCTATGTCCCTCCTATCCGCTCTTCTTCTGACTCTCGCCCAAAATCCTTGTCACCCTTTCTCTTACCATCATCCCCTACCACTTACATCTTTGGCGACTTTAACAGCCATCATTCATCCTGGGACTCCCACCCGAAGACCAATCAGGCAAAGAGCTGTTTGATTGGCTCCTCTCTTCTGATCTTTTACCTCTTAACAACCCCGAACATCACACCCTACTACACCATGCCACCGGAAACCGCTCTTCCCCTGATCTTTCCCTAGTTCCTGCCCGAATAGCCTCTAAATGCACATGGCAGACCCTTCCGGACCTCGGCTCAGATCATCTTCCTATCTCTATCACTATTCCCACTTCCCCCTTTATTAACTCTATCCACCTCCCCCCCTCATTTAACTACAATAAACCTCGCTGGGACGATTACCTTACTTGTGTTGGTACCCACTGCCCTCCTCCCTCTAACTTTATAACACTTTCTCTTTCTGAAGCCACCCACACCTTTACCAAACTCCTCAATGATGCTGCCACTTCTGCCATTCCTTTCGGCAGCATCAACCGCTCTGCTAAAGCCTGGTGGTCTTCTGAAGTCGCAGATGCCGTCGCGAAACGCCGAAAGGCATTTGCAAAGGCACACTGTTCCGAAGAAGACCGCCAGCACTATATCGCCATTTCCAGATATACCTCCACTGTGATTTCTAAGGCTAAAGCTAAGTCATGGTAGAAAATTTGCTCTAGCCTTTCTCCTAAAACCCGTCCCAGTGAATTATTTTCTCTACTTCGCTCCATCTCTGGCTCCCCCTCCCCAACTTCCCAAATTGTCATACCGCTGTAGATTGTGCCAACCATCTCTCTTAACATCTACAGTCCCATTTCTCTACCCAAACCCCAAAACCTTTTTGAAGCACCGAGAAAGCTCAGATGAATCTCATCAGAACTGCACACTGCAACACCCTGCATTTTACTTTCTGTTCACCATTCTCTTCCCTTATACTCTCCGCAACTATCTCTCAACTCTCAACCTCTCTAGGCCCTGATTAAATTACCTACCCTCTTCTATCCCACCTCCCACAATCTGCGTTACATTTTCTTCTACATATCTTCAACCTTTCTTGGTCAACACACACCTTCCCGTCTACCTGGAAGCAATCAACAGTCATCCCCATTCTCAAACCGGGAAAACTCTCTGACTCACCTTCTTCATATAGACCCATTTTTCTCACTTCCTGTACCTCCAAACTCTTCGAAAGAATGGTTTTAGGACGACTAACCTATTTTCTCGAACAACAAGACATTTTCTCACCCGTGCAAGCTGGTTTTAGACCTGGTAGATTGACTGTAGATCAGGTTCTCCTTCTCACAGTCAATCGCAGATTCCTTCCACCAATCTAAGCCAGGCGCACGTACAGTCCTTGCCACTGTGGATTTCGCGAAAGCTTTGGACTCAGTTTGGCATTCTGCCCTTCTCTCTAAACTTCTCTCTTTAGATCTTCCTCTCTGCTTTGTTGAATGGATACGATCCAACCTTTCAGATCGCCGTTCGAAAGTCCGTATCTGTAATTCATACAGTCGTCCTTTCCGTCTCCGTAGAGGAGTTCCCCAAGGTTCAGTTCTAGGACCAGTTCTCTTCTCGTTATATATCAATGACCTTCCCACATCTGTTAAGACCTCTCTCTATGCAGATGACCTAGCCATCTGGGCCTCCTCCCCGAGTGTTGAGTGTGCAACTTCCATAGTACAAGCTGCCCTCAACAGACTGGTGGAATGGTCCTCAAAATGGCGCCTTCCTCTCAACCCTCTTAAATGTGAAACATCCTTTTTCAGCTTAGACCCCTACCAATCACGTATACAACCCTCTCTGTACATTCTTAACACCTCACTTAAATTTAACTCTCATCCAACCTTTCTTGGTGTAACCTTCGACCGCACTCTCTCTTTCAAACATCATGTCCTATCCTTACGGAAAAAGTTTCACAGCCGATTCCGTGCTTTCCGCTCCATTGCCTCTGCCTCCTAGGATCCATCAAAAGAATCCTTATGTACCTTATATAAAGCCTTCATTTGCCTCATCCTCACCTATGTTTCCCCAGGCTGGTTTCCCTTCTCATCTCTTACTCACATCACCTCTGTGGAGAGGATGCATAGATCTTCCTGTAGAATAATCACAGGTTGTCTATCGTCTACTTCCATCCCTCTACTACCTCCACTACGAGTCACCCTCACCCACCAATCCCTCTCCTTCTTTGAACGAGCTCTCCGTCTACCTTCAACCTTTCCCATAGCCTCTCTTGCGAATTCTAACCCCTGTACACATCTCAAAAAGAGCTCATGGAGATCCTTCTCCAGATCACATAACCTTACCCCTAACCTACATCTTACCCGTGAACCTCTAATCCTCTGCCCTCCTAAATCCCCTGGTCTACCCCATCTACTTACACAATTTCACTCCATCTCTCATCCCCATGCTCTCGCAAAGACCCCCCTCCCTACGCAACACTACAGCTACCTCCCATCTTTCCTCGCTATCTCACAGCGATATCTCTGCCTAGACTGAAGGTTTGGTACCTGGCGGGCTGGGGCAGGGTGGTGCAGGGATACATATCAAGTGTACAAAGTGTATCACTGCTACCTCGCTCTCCTCGACTGGTCTCTGGGCTACCAGTTATAGTGCCGAAACCTTCGCTATCCTACATGCTCTTGAGTGGTGTATATCTCACTCCAAGACATGTAATTTTGAATCTATCTCCATTTTTTCCGATTCTTTATCTGTCCTATCCAAGGTTGGCAAAATTCTGGGTTTTTTTGGGTTTTATTAATTTTTATATTTTATTGTTACTTAAATTGTTTTTGAGACATTTTACTATTAAAAAGAAACTATAAAAGTGACTAATAAAGTGAGGAATGGTAAATAAATTTAAATAAATATTAATACAAATTACAAATAGACTGATATGTTTACTTTTTGACATACTGACATAGCCATTAGCTATAGCCTATATAACAAACAACTATTACGAGTAAATTCATCAAACTTGCATTTAGATTTGTCCCATTGAATTGTATTGAACATATATTTATAATTCTCATTGTACTGTATATTGAGAAATGGGCATGGTGCACACCAGTTTTTGCCACATCTAACTAAGAATGATTATAATCAAAGAGCATAGGTAGCTCGATGCCTTTGGATGAGCATTAGGTTAGGGGAGCAAAGCAAATGCACTGGTGTTACATGAGAGCAGTCAAAACAGCAGCATACAATATTGGCCATTGCAGTTCAGTATAGCACCAGACACTATAGGCGGGATGTTTGTTTATTACGTGTGTCTGCAGAACTAGCAAGAGATATCTTGGTCACTACTCACTAAGCATACTTTATTTCAGGGTTTCCCAAACTTTTAGTTAATTGGTACCCTTTGGACACTGTACCATGTACCCCCGAAATTTTGTGACGTTTCTCTAAAAAAAAAAAAGGCTTTTAGTTAGAACCATAGGCGTACCAGCCCAAAAAATTTTGGGGGGCAATGAAGTTTTGCCCAAATCTTGTGATGTTTGCCCAAAACATGATTTTCTAGTACTTATGGATAGGTCAAAAAAATTGTCTGAGATTCTCGGATGGAGAAGAAATTTTGTCTTGAAATCATAGTGATCTCTAAAAAAAAAAGAAAAAAAAAGGTCTTCACTTGGATTCAGCCCCCATTCAAACCCAAAATGACAGTGATCTGTAAAAAAGTCTTCCCTCTTAATTGTCCCATTTGACATAATAACAATCGACCGGATTCGAAAATTCTAGACATTTGAGTCTATTATTTCTTCAAGACACAGAATTTAACTTAAATAAGGATATTCTCTCACATAATAATGTACCCCTTGAGAAGCCTATAAACAAGTTAAGTGAGTTAACTTCAGCAGGAACATCTGCTTTGATGATGAACTACGTTTCAAGTGCATTTGTACTTTATAATATTCTATTATGTTTTTGCCATTTGTGTATTATGATTTTCTATTTATGTTTTCAGAAGGTAGTTTAAAGTTATTTAATAAATATGAATTTAATCTGTGACTAGATAAAGTATTTCACTATTGTTCAATTTATATTTTGTTTAAATCTTTTAAATAATTAAAATTAATTAAGGATGCCTATGGGAAGTGGAAGAAAGAAAGGAATAGAATGAGAGCATGTATTTGAAATTGAAAACAGCAGTAAAGTATCATGTGATTATTGCCATGAATCAATTAGTAAGAAAATAGAAAGAATAAGAGCCCATTTAAAAGATTGCCAGAAGAAAAAAGAATATCTAGAAAAAAGTGAGGAGGATGTTTTAGACATGTCAAAACTGTCAAGCAGAAATAGTGACATCACTGTCCCTGGTAATCTAAATATTAGTAATGTCTCTGTCCCCATGACTTCACCTAAAGCGATTATAGGTTAAATAAGAACATTTATTATAACCTACTTATCTAACTAGTGGTAAATGCAGTAAAATGCTTGTTTGATTTTTGTGTAAAATGGAAATAAATTGAAGAATTGAATTGAGGCTGTAGTTTTATTTACACTCTCATGACTGATATTAACCTTTAACATACCAAGGCTGGCTTACCAACGTTGTTTACCAAGGTGGGGTCCTCTCAGGACCCCATTGTTTTCAATGCTTCAATGGTTTGCTCAGTGTAATAAATTAGTTTAAAGTATAGAATTGTGTGTTACTGAAAACTATTTCAATGTACAACCATTTTTGGACAAAACATAAATATTTGTGGTACCAGTATTTGTTTATTTTTTATTTTCTGTAGAAAAATACAGCCAGCTCAAAACACAATATACTGGTGCACCAAAACACTAGCAAAATTGCTACCTACACTCTTCACCATTAGTTAGAATACGATTTTTACAATCAATATAAAAAACCAAGTTTGCAGTAGGTGAAACAGATGGCTCTTTTTAATGTGACATTGTAACAAACCCTGATTTTTACCCCAAGTGTTATTTCATCTTTTTTTTGTATAATGAGGCCCAGAATATCTAAATTAGAATTATATTCAAAATTTTTTTACAAATTTGATCACATTATATTTATTTTATTCAAATTTATGACACATACAAAGATTAAGAGAAAAATTGCAACTATAGTTAAGGTGGGAGCCAAAAAACTGACCTCTGGGGTCCCTGAGAGACCCCCCTTGGTATGTTAAGGGTTAATTATGAAAGTCATAATTTACAATTGGTGCATGTTATTCATAGGATATCTAAGTATACTCGTATATATATGTTTTTCTACTATTACAAGGTAATATGTTTAGTAATACTGTTACTATTAATATAATTGATATAGAATGCTTTTAAATATTTAAATTGATAAAATGAATTGAGGCTGTAGTTTTATTTCCACTCTCTTGACTGACATTATTTATGACGATTATATTTATCAATTGTTAGCATGTTATTCACAGGATATGTAAGTATATACAGATATTTTTCCACTATTATAAGGTAATATGTTAAGTAATACTATTACTATTAATATAATTGATATACAATGCTTTTAAATACCTTAAAAAATGAAAAATTTAAAAAAACCCAAAAAAACCCACTTGAGACAAGGTTTTTTTGGGTTGGTTTTTTAATGCCAACCCTGAGTAAAATGCTTGTTTTGATTTTTGTGTGAAATGGAAATAAATTGACAAAATGAATTGAGGCTGCAGTTTTATTTTCACTCTCTTGACCGACATTATTTATGACGATTATATTTATCAATTGGTAGCATGTTATTCACAGGATATATAAGTATATACAGATATTTTTCCACTATTACAAAGTAATATGTTCAGTAATACTGTTATTATTAATATAATTGATATAAAATGCTTTTAAATACTTTAAAAAATAAAAATTTAAAAAACCTAAAAAAATCCACTTGAAGCTGGGTTTTATTGGTTTTTTTAGGTGGGTTTTTTGGGTTTTATTAAGCGGGTTTTTTAATGCCAACCCTGGTCCTATCAACCCTCTCTGCCCCTACCATATTTAACCCCCAAATCCCTATCCAATACACAATCCCTTCTCAACTCTCTATCCCAATCCAAGGTAGTCCATCTGCAATGAATACCAGGTTACTCTTCTCTCCCAGGTAACGACTTAGCTGACTTTCTAGCTGAAGCCGGAGCCTCTCTTGATCCCTCCAACATATCCGTGTCCCACGCACCCCTTATTTCCTCTCAAAGGCAATCCCTCTACACCAGTTGGAGACGCAGTGTCCAATCTGGTTTCTTTCAACACCAAATCCCTTCAGTATCTCCCGAGAAGCTTATCTCCCTCGCTCCTCTCGCTCCTCTCGCTATGCTTTCCGTTTACGTTGAACGGGCACAGCACTCTCCTTAACTCTTATCTCCACAGGGTTGGTCCAGCCGAGACTCCTTCATGCAGCAACTGTGGTTCTGAATCACAGAATCTTTCACATCTCGTGCTTGACTGCCCTGTACTGGACCATCTGCGTCGAACTATATTCGGCCATACCCTCTCACTTCTGGACCTCTGGTCCCATCCGTGGAGAGTCGCCCGATTATTGGGACTCCACGGAGTTGATCCGCGCCCCCATCACCAGGAATGGGTCGGGTAAATCGACCACCACCACCACTGTTTTACATTTTTAGCTGGACTTTATAGTAAAGCTCAAGAAAGCTTCTTTGCGCAAGGACTAAACTGTATATTAATGCGCAAATGTTTTACTTTATATACATATTTTAATGCTAATGCCATAGTTATTATTCTTGCGCAGGTGCTGTACTGCTTCTCCATCAACAGCGGCAAACTGGAGCGGACATTAACTGTCCACGACGGAGACGTGATAGGAATTTGCCACCATCCGCACAATAACTTGATCGGAACATATTCGGAAGACGGATTGCTCCGTTTATGGAAGCCGTGAGCGGACCCTCGTTTCATTCGCAACGAGAAGTCGCTAATCCTTTGATCGAGGCTCAGCTGAAATGACGACCATCATACAATATATGAAGTCGACAGCAAATTACTGCCGACAGACCGAATTTTGTTTCACCGTGTTGTATTTGTTTTTCGCACTGTTTTAATACAAACTTATGATTTTCAATGCTACATTATGCTTTTTCTTTGAACTTTATGCTAATTCAAGTCGAATTGATTTGATTTTTCAACTATGTTAAAGGTGTATTCAAGTTTTATACCTTCATACGGCTTTCGTTTCACAATACATAAAAAGTAAGAAATTTAAATTTAAGATAAAAGCATTGTTATTATAACACAGGCATAACCAGCATGTACTGTGTATTTGGGACTTATTAAATTTAAACAGTTTGTTGGTATTCGTATAATTATTTAGTTTTAGAAGTCATAAATATTTTGTCTAAAACAATTTGGCTACCCTTAATTCGAATTTTAAATTACCGATAATTTAAAAAAACTCGCCGTGTTCCATATTTTAAAGTCCTAAAAAAATTTGAGTTTCAACCCGTGGCAATAACATTTTGATACTGAACATTGAACAATGCATGCATAAGCAATTTGCCGTAAAAATTTTAAAATAATTTTTTTAACACTAAAAAAATAAAAATCGATTTCTGTATGAAACCCAGATAGAATTTATTCTAAAATAAAATTCTAAATATAGCAGAATCTATTTGAATAAGACTAAGAACACTGTATGAAAATCAGTTCTTCTAAAGTGCTCGATAACAAAGTTAGATCTTGAATTAAGACAGTGGATAAGACTAAGAATAGTTTTTATACCAAAATCAATTTTCATTTTTTGATAATGTTAAAAAGACTAATCTCTTTTCTTGCTGTGGTATCTCGTGAAATCCAGGACTTTTTCTGTTATAATTTTAATATGACGATTTTCTGAGCCTTGCATCCACTGTAAATCAATTTTTGTTAAGACGATTCAGTAACTCTTAATTACCAATTTATATTCTTTTTTGTTAATGGTTCAAACTCAAAGGTTAAGTACAGTATATTCACTGGATTACAACAAATAATAAATAATTATAAGGTAAGTATAAACCTTTTTTGTCTTTCACTAAGTTTTCTCCAATACGCTAAAATATGCGTTTGTTTACAGTGTTTTTAAAACAAAAAAGAAAGGCTTTTGACATTTTTGCTTCCTTGCTAAATTTGTCGCTGTTATTTGCTATGTGGCTTTCTTCAAAAAACCTTTAATGACCCAGGTCTAAATCAAAATATCACAAACTTGATTAAATTTATTTTGTTGGAGATAATCCAATTGTCGGGCTAGATCTAACACGATTCTTCTCTCTTGCGAATTTTAAAAAGGCACTATCTGCCCTTTTGTGCCTTTGCGTTTTAAACATATTAAATAGTGGACAAGCAATGGGCTTTCTTTTTTCCCCCAGTCACGTCCGTTGCCTCTGAATTTAAAGCTACTTGCTAAGACCGCAAAGAAGAGGAACGAAACAAAGTCTCTTTTTTCACGAACGCTATAGAGTGACAAGAGCATGAGTTCAACCGAGTCGATTGCAATCGCTTTTTAAACAGCGCTCGTACTTACTCGACCACGCTGTCCACAACCGTTTTCAACAATAACCGAACGATTTCTGTAGTCTTGGTAGGCTCCAAAAATATATTCAGCTAATCGCCGGACAGCATTTTCTAAACTTAGCGCCTCCCTTTTCTGCAATTGAGTCAGATCGGTTAATGCACACGAAACTCTTCAACTAACAGCTAAAAAATTAAATTGGACCATTAGACAACGTATCTGACGTTCGATTTCTCACATTTTATAGTTACATAACTTTGTTTCTGTTTGAAACAAATTTCTTCAGATAGTTTATAATTCAGTTTCAGACGTACACAAAATTTTTTTTAAGAAGCTAAAGAAAACTAGCTTTCCAAATGAATCTGCACGTAAATCAAAACATAGTTTTTACTGATTGTAATTCTTTTTCAAACACTCTACGTAAAGCAGCCGTGAGACTGTGCCGAATTAATAAACACTCGTTATGTAATTATTAAAAACTACTGTATATTATTACAAAAATGAACACAACAGAAAAAAATTTATAATAAATGCAACAGAAAAACATTAAGTCTACATGAGCGTCTCGATTCATAAGGGTGTGTAAGTATTTGGGTAACACTTGGTCTTCTTTCAGCTTCATGGAACGAATTAATTCTTTGATTGGTTTCGACAGTCAAACCTGAAATTGATCAAAACAAACCAATCATTACTTGACGCAACGCTGTTTATGATGCTGTAAAGTTTTATCAGGCCATCACAAATTTAACGAGCAGTTTTATTTCAGCTTACAATAAACTTTGTTCAATTTGAATTATACACCAATTGAATTGCTTTGATTTAAACGGAATGTCGCCTCACAGCATTTGATGAAACAGCGCACCCAGGCCGTAAAACAAAATAATTAGATGAGTTTCAACTTTCAACAAATCTTTAAATAATTTAATGATTTTCTACACACAAAGAAAACAAAAAAACATGTTCTTGTTTAGAATTAACTCATGTTAAAATTGACTTAATTTCAACAATATACACTTTGATGAAACATTCCGGCGGAAAAAACAACCGTATTCCGGCCGCCTCCAAATAATATTCTTTATGAAGCAAAGTGCTGCAGCCAAAGTAAGAGTTTTTCTTCAAAGGTTTCAAGGTTGATGAAGATATTTTTTCCTTTGATGTCGCGATGAAAGACACCACGGGAATGGATGTAATCAACGCCCGACACAACCTGGAATATAACAATCGAAACACATTGATATTGAGTAAAGTGAACTAGAACCAATTAAACTTCAGTCAAGATCAAACGAGTTATACTTTACTCGTTTGAAAATCTTACAAGTTTATGGTTTGTTTAATCTGAATAAATCGATCGTTCCTCAATTTAATGAAACAAATCGATTGAGTTTTGCGGCCGTCCCATGACCATCGTTGCGAAGTGATCGTCTTGATACTAATATTGTAACTTGATTAACATAGCCGTACGAGCCGGAGGGAAAAGGGGGCAATTGCCCTCCCCCAAAACGCAAAAATTTTAGGTCGGGCACCAACAAAGCGACAATGCCATTATTTGGAATGAAGGAGAAAATTACTCAATTTAGAATAATCCCGATCAATGCGCAGAAACAAGTAAGAGTTAAGATAAAGACCTTTTTCAGTCTTTGAAAGTTTAGTACAAAAAAAATTAATCGTTTCCGTTCTATTTAGGACTAAAAATTGGAAGTAAAAACCGAAAAAAGTCTTCGCATTGCATTGAATAATATTTGAGGCACTTTACGGATTGATGGAAAATCATGATTCAGACAATCGTCAAATAAATTTGAGGAAAATTATTTTGGCTCTTCCTCAAAAATGTTTTGGTGGTACTATGTTGATCACAACCAGACGTCGAGTAACTTTAACAAAAATTTTTTTTATTTTATACCAGTCCATATAATTAACTATGCCAATATATGAGTCATACGAGTTTAATTAAATTTAAGAAAATATTAATGAACTGAAATAGTTTCTTTTTCATGACATATATAGGACTATTTATTGTTCACAACATAAATTTAACTTGTGGCGGCACATAGCTTTGAACCGGATCTTCGGTTAATCTTGTTTCGTTCATTATCATTTGTGCTCCATTTTTTCTTTCTCATCATTATTTTTGATGCGTTTTTAATTTGCCTAAAGTGTTTGGTTTAGACTTTTATGTGACTGCCAGATTTGTACAGCAAAGAAATGCGATTGCAATTTTGAGAATTAACAGTTGTGATTGAAAGATGGAGAAGAAGAATAGAACACGCACAAGGAAGTAGCGACCTTACCTTCTGATTTGAATAAGAGTAAGAATTTGCCTTTTAGAAAAGAACCAAATTACAGATTAACCTTTCTGAGTTGGACGAAAGAAAAATAAACTATAAAAATCATAATCGCTACAAACTAAACATGCCTATTTTTATGCTATAGCTCCAACTAGCGATTAACAACCAGCCTTTTGTACAATAATATCTTCTCAGACAAAGAACTCTGCGATTTGGCGCAAACGAAACAGTGTTGCTACATTTTTTTGATTTTGCCTTTTTTGCCTTGTCAAAAAAAATTGCCTTATCGTATGAAACAAAAGTATTGTTTATTTAAATGAATAAAATTTCTTTCTTGGACTCTGCCGATTTGAGTTTCGAACCCAGTATTTATTTACTTATTTATGCGTTTCTCTTTCTTTTACAGGTATTTGAATAAGTGTCAAGTAATTGGCAATGGTTCTTGAGTTTGTCTATTGTGAAAACAGTTGGGTTTTGAATCGATCGAAACAAAATTGAAAAACCGTCGCCATCATCTGATCCAGCTTTTCAAGTTTATCGTCAAATTATCGTTTTAGTAGTGAATTGCCAGAATTGCTCTCAAATCGATCATCATTATTTCAAGAATTATGACTAACTATAAATTTTTCAACAATATCCAAGTATGATTGGATAAAGGTCAAGTTGATTTTGATCGAATCAACACGTATCGTCAAACTGTTCATAACAAATCTTACACCTCCTCATGAGTGCGTCTTCAAGCGGCACAAGATGGTGTTTGATTCGTTCCCGTGGAGCAAGTTTTCCTTTTGAAATCTGCTTAATGGCAGCTGGCTGGCCATCACTGATTTGAATACCAGTGTATACATTCCCATCGCCCCTTGCCTCAATCTTAGTTGGTATTTGGTAAAGTTGCACAAACGATTGCCTAAAACCAAATCGGGTTTTGAATCGAAGCAGAATCATCGAATGACGACTCGACATAAGCTCTTCAGTCATTACGTCATCAACTGATCAGCTTAAAAGAACAAATCTTACTTTGGTTCATGAAATCCCAACTGTTCGCAGATTGTTCTCGCGTTTACGCTGCATCGGCCACTGCGCTTCACCTTTCTCATATCCCCGCAGGATTGATCGAGCTGAACTTCTTTCGTGCAGGAACTGTGGTTCGAAATCACAAGACACATATCATCTCGTACTAGAATGCCCTGCTCTTAACTATTTAGGTCCGGCCATCGTTTTATGTTGGGAATCATTATTGATGTTTTCAGCTCAGGCTTCAAATGCCGGTCATTATTACTGTTGATCTTTCCGCTTTCAATATCGGCTAGACAAGCTTGTGCTTGTTGTGTGAAGACGCCATTTTGTTTTGGTCTTTCCAGCTCAATTATCGTCAGACGTCAATTTAAAATTTTACTATCTGACGGAGACTTTTAACTGGCTTTGCTTTGCATTTGATCATTATGCGTGGTATATTTAACAGCAGCACAAGTCTTGGCTATTTAATATCACCTCAGATAAAAAAAGCAGGATTTATTAAAAGAGAAACATGATACAACTCAAAATAATCAGCCAAAATTAGTAAATTTTTGCCAAGGTTTTCAACGTCGTAACAGAGAGAAAACCAATAGCCGAATAGAAGAAATCCGAAGTTTACCACGAGTATCTGACAACAAATTAGCCAACATCGCCCGACAGAAAGAAGCAAAAAATAACACGCAAAAAACAATTTATTAGTTAAAATAATTCTGCAATAAGTTTGTCACACTTCATTCGCGATAATCTTAATTTCTCAAATCTATAATTAATTTTTTCGGTCATTTAAATTTTTATTATGATTTAATACAGTATTTTTTTCGGTAAAATGCCCGCTTAATTTGTTCAATTTATTTCCAAACTGCTTTATCATTGTTTCAATTGTTGATTTTATCAATTGTAATCATACACAGGTGTCAATCAGATTAAGAGCACGTGACGTGTAGTGCCTATCGGCCATGGACTTCTAATTATTTGCGTGAGGTCGAAGTTAAGAATTAGTAAATTATTTATTAGAAGTCCTTAGAAGTCTAATTATTTATTAAAAGCCATGGACTTCTATCATAGAGCTAGACAAGTCCATGCCTAATTATTTAGAAATATCATTCTAATTATTTAGAAGTCCAAGATTCGAGTATCATTTATCAGACTTAATTAATTCGTCATGAAAATCGTTCGTCAACCTTATTTTTGTCTTAACTTGCCCAGTGAACTCGACAAGCTCGCCGTCTCAGCAAGCACCCAAGTAGTACGCATGCACACCACTTCCAAGTAAACGCTTTTCTGTACAGCTAAAAACAGCTCTTCAGAGCTACACATTGTCTAAACCAAACTGAGTTATCCACGTTTCGTTATAAAGCCCTGTTCTCATATCAAATTCGTTTTGTTCGTTTTTTTGCGAAAATCCCCATCGGAGCACAGCTAAAGAAACGAAAAATTAAACAATTGAAAACCAGACTAGTGTGGTCGAGTGGCAAGAGCAACGCCGTGCTTATGATTGAAATGGTGTCTGTTCAAAACCTACTTACGCTAATCTGTTGAGTCCTTGAAAAAGATAGCTTATGGCTATTTTCTTTGCTTGGTGGTCATAGCAAATCGTTACAGTCATATCTCTATAAAACTAAACACCGAAATAACGAATCTTTTTTGAACAGCAATATTTGTCATTTCCAGAAGTAGATCGGGCTAAGTTGCTTGCACTAAGTATAGCGCGTTTGTCGTTTTCCTGCCAGTCAGGAGGCTAAATATAAAGATAAAATGAAATACAGTTTTGAAAAAGCAAGCAAGCAAGTCTTGTGCTAGCTGTTTGAAACAAAAAGTTGTTTTCATTTAACAGTATAAAGACCGCCACGCTTACAGTATAATATGCTAATCAACGACATTTTTATGACAAATGCAAAGGATTTTAATCGAAAAACTTTTCCAATTTTAAATGTTTCATAAACCCGAGTTAATTTTTCAATTTCGAAAGAAAACTTGAAATGTTTTTGACAAAAGAATAAAACAACTTTTCCAAAAATTTCCAAACAAACTTGACTCCAAACATGTTTAAAAACTTTTAGTTTGAGTTTTTGCATATTTTGACCAACGATTGCATTTGTATTGGATACTATTTGACATTTTGTATCTTTCAACCCACAATTAAGATAAAAGATTTTGACCGAATCGATCTCAGTCGTTAATATTTGTATATTTGTCCAAGCAACATCGAAAAGCCGCTTTTTTATTTTTGACCGTTAAAATAACGCCCGAATTTATCAACCAATCGCCGAGCAGTTCGTTATCGCTCGTTTCTGTTTAAAGGCATTTCGATATCTCATTTGCATACTCGTTCCTTTATATACTGTGCACGACAGTTTGGTTTTGTAATTGCTTAAAAGCAATCTAGCTATCGATCCGAAACACGACGATGGTCTTCTTGAAAGGTAAAAAGAGAGCCATGAGAAAACGAGGATTCTTCTTGGATAGCCATAAAAACAGGAAGAACGGACACAAGAAAAGTTACTTGTACATTTACAAAGAGTTTGAGCAAGTCCATTCCGATACTGGAATATCAGCAAGGTCTTAACCGTAATGAAAATCGTTCGTCAATTATATTTTTGTCTTAACTTGCCCGGTCAACTCTACAAACTCGCCGTCTCAGCAAACACCAAAGTGGTACGCATGCACACCATTTCCAAGTAAACGCTTTCCTGTACATCTGCAAACGGCTCTTTTCAGAGCCACTCATTGTTTCAACCAAACTGAGTTACACACGTTTCGTATATAAGCCCTGTTCTCATATCAAATTTGTTTTGTTGTAGTTGTTGTTGATCGTTTCTTTATTTCATATTTTCGAAAAATATACACAATGAGATAGTTTTTATTATGAACGTTAAGAAATAAAAATAGCTTGCAAAAATCACTATCGAAACACACTTAAGAAAATGAGATAATTAAACAAATCGAAATCGACGTTAACGTGTTCGAGTGGCTAGAGCAGCGGTGGAGAACCTATGGCCTGAATGCCGCATGTGGCCTTCGAGGCCAAAAAGTGCGGCCTTTGCATGATCCGAAATAAAGATCGTTTTTTTTAGAGAACACTATGATTTTGGCAGAAATTTTAGAAAGGGCTTTTAGAGATCACTATCTTGTTGTGGTGAAATCAAACTTTTGAGCGGCGGCCTTTATCAAGTTTTAATTTTTAAAAGTGGCCTGCGAGTGCAAAAAGGTTTCCCAGCCTGTGCGCCAGAACAACGCCATATTTATGAATGAAATGGTGTCTGTTCAAATCTACACGCGCTGTTCTGTTGTGTTCTTGAGAAAGATAGTTTATGGCACTTTCCGTTGGTTGGTGTCATAGCAAATCGTTACAATCATATCTCTATAAAACTAAACACCGAAATAACGAATCTTTTTTGAACATCAATATTTGTCATTTCCAGAAGTAGGTCGGGCTAAATTGCTTGCACTAAGTATAGCGCGTTTGTCGTTTTCCTGTTAGTCAGGAAGATAAATATAAAGATAAAATGAAATACAATTTTGAACAAACAGCAAGCTGACTGGTCCTGCGCTAGCTGTTTGAAACAGAAAGTTATTTACAGTTTAAGGACCGCCACGCTTACAGTATAATATGCTAATCAACGATATTTTTATGACAAATGCAAAGGATTTTAATCGAAAAACTTTTCCAACTTTAAATGTTTTATAAACCCGAGTTAATATTTCAATTTCGAAAGAAATCTTGAAATGTTTTTGACAAAAGAGTGAGATGATTTTTCCAAGGATTTCCAAACATGTTTAAAATCTTTTAGCTTGAGTTTTTGCATATTTTGACCAACGATTGCATTTGTATTGGATACTATTTGACATTTTGTATCTTTCAACTTACAATTAAGATAAAAGATTTTGACCGAATCGATCTCAGTCGTTAATATTTGTATATTTGTCCAAGCAACATCGAAAAGTCGCTTTTTTTATTTTTGACCGTTAAAATAACGCCCGAATTTATCAACCAATCGCCGAGAAGCTCGTTATCGCTCGTTTCTGTTTAAAGGCATTTCGATATCTCATTTGCATACTCGTTCCTTTATATACTGTGCACGACAGTTTGGTTTTGTAATTGCTTAAAAGCAATCTAGCTATCGATCCGAAACACGACGATGGTCTTCTTGAAAGGTAAAAAGAGAGCCATGAGAAAACGAGGATTCTTCTTGGATAGCCATAAAAACAGGAAGAACGGACACAAGAAAAGTTACTTGTACATTTACAAAGAGTTTGAGCAAGTCCATTCCGATACTGGAATATCAGCAAGGTCTTAACCGTAATGAAAATCGTTCGTCAATTATATTTTTGTCTTAACTTGCCCGGTCAACTCTACAAACTCGCCGTCTCAGCAAACACCAAAGTGGTACGCATGCACACCATTTCCAAGTAAACGCTTTCCTGTACATCTGCAAACGGCTCTTTTCAGAGCCACTCATTGTTTCAACCAAACTGAGTTACACACGTTTCGTATATAAGCCCTGTTCTCATATCAAATTTGTTTTGTTGTAGTTGTTGTTGATCGTTTCTTTATTTCATATTTTCGAAAAATATACACAATGAGATAGTTTTTATTATGAACGTTAAGAAATAAAAATAGCTTGCAAAAATCACTATCGAAACACACTTAAGAAAATGAGATAATTAAACAAATCGAAATCGACGTTAACGTGTTCGAGTGGCTAGAGCAGCGGTGGAGAACCTATGGCCTGAATGCCGCATGTGGCCTTCGAGGCCAAAAAGTGCGGCCTTTGCATGATCCGAAATAAAGATCGTTTTTTTTAGAGAACACTATGATTTTGGCAGAAATTTTAGAAAGGGCTTTTAGAGATCACTATCTTGTTGTGGTGAAATCAAACTTTTGAGCGGCGGCCTTTATCAAGTTTTAATTTTTAAAAGTGGCCTGCGAGTGCAAAAAGGTTTCCCAGCCTGTGCGCCAGAACAACGCCATGTTTATGAATGAAATGGTGTCTGTTCAAATCTACACGCGCTGTTCTGTTGTGTTCTTGAGAAAGATAGTTTATGGCACTTTCCGTTGGTTGGTGTCATAGCAAATCGTTACAATCATATCTCTATAAAACTAAACACCGAAATAACGAATCTTTTTTGAACATCAATATTTGTCATTTCCAGAAGTAGGTCGGGCTAAATTGCTTGCACTAAGTATAGCGCGTTTGTCGTTTTCCTGTTAGTCAGGAAGATAAATATAAAGATAAAATGAAATACAATTTTGAACAAACAGCAAGCTGACTGGTCCTGCGCTAGCTGTTTGAAACAGAAAGTTATTTACAGTTTAAGGACCGCCACGCTTACAGTATAATATGCTAATCAACGATATTTTTATGACAAATGCAAAGGATTTTAATCGAAAAACTTTTCCAACTTTAAATGTTTTATAAACCCGAGTTAATATTTCAATTTCGAAAGAAATCTTGAAATGTTTTTGACAAAAGAGTGAGATGATTTTTCCAAGGATTTCCAAACATGTTTAAAATCTTTTAGCTTGAGTTTTTGCATATTTTGACCAACGATTGCATTTGTATTGGATACTATTTGACATTTTGTATCTTTCAACTTACAATTAAGATAAAAGATTTTGACCGAATCGATCTCAGTCGTTAATATTTGTATATTTGTCCAAGCAACATCGAAAAGTCGCTTTTTTTATTTTTGACCGTTAAAATAACGCCCGAATTTATCAACCAATCGCCGAGAAGCTCGTTATCGCTCGTTTCTGTTTAAAGGCATTTCGATATCTCATTTGCATACTCGTTCCTTTATATACTGTGCACGACAGTTTGGTTTTGTAATTGCTTAAAACCAATCTAGCTATCGATCCGAAACACGACGATGGTCTTCTTGAAAGGTAAAAAAAGAGCCATGAGAAAACGAGGATTCTTCTTGGATAGCCATAAAAACAGGAAGAACGGACACAAGAAAAGTTACTTGTATATTTACAAAGAGTTTGAGCAAGTCCATTCCGATACTGGAATATCAAGCAAGGTCTTAACCGTAATAAAAATCGTTTGTCAACCATCGTATTTTTGTCTTAACTTGCCCGGTCAACTCTACAAACTCGCCGTCTCAGCAAACACCAAAGTGGTACGCATGCACATCATTTCCAAGTAAACGCTTTCCTGTACATCTGCAAACGGCTCTTTTCAGAGCCACTCATTATTTTAACCAAACTGAGTTACACACGTTTCGTTTATAGGCTCTGTTCTCATATCAAATTAGTTTTGTTGTAGTTGTTGTTGATCGTTTTTGTATTTCATATTTTCAAAAAATATACACAATGAGATAGTTTTATTATGAACGTTAAGAAATAAAAATAGCTTGCAAAAATCACTATCGGAACACACTTAAGAAAACGAGATATTTAAACAAATCGAAATCGACGCTAACGTGTTCGAGTGGCTAGAGCAGCGGTGGAGAACCTGTGGCCTGAATGCCGCATGTGGCCTTCGCATGATGGCTTCTGCATGATTCGAATTGAAGACCGTTTTTTTTAGAGAACACTATGATTTTGGCAGGAATTTTAGAAAGGGCTTTTAGAGATCACTATCTTGTTGTGGTGAAATCAAACTTTTGAGCGGCCTTTATCAAGTTTTAATTTTTAAAAGTGGTCTGCGAGTGCAAAAAGGTTTCCCAGCCTGTGCGCCAGAACAACACCATGTGTGTGAATGAAATGGTGTCTGTTCAAATCTACACGCGCTGTTCTGTTGTGTTCTTGAGAAAGATAGTTTATGGCACTTTCCGTTGATTGGTGTCATAGCAAATCGTTACAATCATATCTCTATAAAACTAAACACCGAAATAACGAATCTTTTTTGAACATCAATATTTGTCATTTCCAGAAGTAGGTCGGGCTAAATTGCTTGCACTAAGTATAGCGCGTTTGTCGTTTTCCTGTTAGTCAGGAAGATAAATATAAAGATAAAATGAAATACAGTTTTGAACAAACAGCAAGCTGACTGGTCCTGCGCTAGCTGTTTGAAACAGAAAGTTGTTTTTATTCAACAGTTTAAGGACCGCCACTCTTACAGTAATATGCTAATCAACGGTATTTTTACGACAAATACAAAGGATTTTAACCAAAACCTTTTCCAACTTTAAATGTTTTATAAACCCGAGTTAATATTTCAATTTCGAAAGAAATCTTGAAATGTTTTTGACAAAAGAGTGAGATGATTTTTCCAAGGATTTCCAAACATGTTTAAAATCTTTTAGCTTGAGTTTTTGCATATTTTGACCAACGATTGCATTTGTATTGGATACTATTTGACATTTTGTATCTTTCAACTTACAATTAAGATAAAAGATTTTGACCGAATCGATCTCAGTCGTTAATATTTGTATATTTGTCCAAGCAACATCGAAAAGTCGCTTTTTTTATTTTTGACCGTTAAAATAACGCCCGAATTTATCAACCAATCGCCGAGCAGTTCGTTATCGCTCGTTTCTGTTTAAAGGCATTTCGATATCTCATTTGCATACTCGTTCCTTTATATACTGTGCACGACCGTTTGGTTTTGTAATTGCTTAAAACCAATCTAGCTATCGATCCGAAACACGACGATGGTCTTCTTGAAAGGTAAAAAGAGAGCCATGAGAAAACGAGGATTCTTCTTGGATAGCCATAAAAACAGGAAGAACGGACTCAAGTAAAGTTACTTGTACATTTACAAAGAGTTTGAGCAAGTCCATTCCGATACTGGAATATCAAGCAAGGTCTAAACCGTAATGAAAATCGTTCGTCAACCATCGTATTTTTGTCTTAACTTGCCCGGTCAACTCTACAAGCTCGCCGTCTCAGCAAACACCAAAGTGGTACGCATGCATACCACTTCCAAGTGAACGCTTTCTTGTACAGCTGCAAACGGCTCTTTTCAGAGCCACTCATTGCTTCAATAAAACTGAGTTACACACGTTTCGTTTATAGGCCCTGTTCTCATATCAAATTAGTTTCGTTGTAGTTGTTGTTGATCGTTTTCTTATTTCATATTTTCGAAAAATATACCCAATGAGATAGTTTTTATTATGAACGTTAAGAAATGAAAATAGCTTGCAAAAATCACTATCGGAACACACTTAAGAAAACGAGATATTTAAACAAATTAAAATCGACGTTAACGTGGTCGAGTGCCTAGAGCAGCGGTGGAGAACCTGTGGCCTGAATGCCGCATGTGGCCTTCGAGGCCAAAAAGTGCGGCTTTTGCATGATTCGAAATGAAGAGGATTTTTGTTAAAAAACACTATGATTTTGGAAAGAATAGAAAGGGCTTTTAGAGATCACTATCTTTTTGTAGTGAAATCAAACTTTTGAGCGGCCTTTATCAAGTTTTAATTTTTAAAAGTGGCCTGCGAGTGCAAAAAGGTTTCCCAGACCTGCGCCAGAACAACGCCATATTTATGAATGAAATGGTGTCTGTTCAAAATCTACACGCGCTGTTCTGTTGTGTTCTTGAGAAAGATAGTTTATGGCACTTTCCGTTGATTGGTGGTCATAGCAAATCGTTACAATCATATCTCTATAAAACTAAACACCGAAATAACGAATCTTTTTTGAACAGCAATATTTGTCATTTCCAGAAGTAGGTCGGGCTAAGTTGCTTGCACTAAGTATAGCGCGTTTGCCGTTTTCCTGTTAGTCAGGAAGATAAATATAAAGATAAAATGAAATACAGTTTTGAACAAACAGCAAGCTGACTGGTCCTGTGCTAGCTGTTTGAAACAGAAAGTTGTTTTTATTCAACAGTTTAAGGACCGCCACGCTTACAGTATAATATGCTAATCAACGATATTTTTATGACAAATGCAAAGGATTTTAATCGAAAAACTTTTCCAACTTTAAATGTTTTATAAACCCGAGTTAATATTCCAATTTCGAAAGAAATCTTGAAATGTTTTTGACAAAAGAGTGAGATGAGTTTTCCAAAGATTTCCAAACAAACTTGACTCCAAACATGTTTAAAAACTTTTAGTTTGAGTTTTAGTATATTGTGAAGAACGATTGCATTTGTAATGAATACTATTTGACATTTTGTATCTTTCAACCCACAAAAAAGTAAAAGATTTTGACCGAATCGATCTCAGTCGTTAATATTTGTATATTTGTTCAAGCAACATCGAAAAGTCGCTCTTTTTATTTTTGACCGTTAAAATAACGCCCGAATTTATCAACCAATCGCCGAGCAGCACGATATGGCTCGTTTCTGTTTAAAGGCATTTCGATATCTCATTTGCATACTCGTTCCTTTATATACTGTGCACGACCGTTTGGTTTTGTAATTGCTTAAAACCAATCTAGCTATCGATCCGAAACACGACGATGGTCTTCTTGAAAGGTAAAAAGAGAGCCATGAGAAAACGAGGATTCTTCTTGGATAGCCATAAAAACAGGAAGAACGGACACAAGAAAAGTTACTTGTACATTTACAAAGAGTTTGAGCAAGTCCATTCCGATACTGGAATATCAAGCAAGGTCTTAACCGTAATGAAAATCGTTCGTCAACCACCATATTTTTGTCTTAACTTGCCCGGTCAACTCTACAAACTCGCCGTCTCAGCAAACACCAAAGTGGTACGCATGCACACCACTTCCAAGTAAACGCTTTCCTGTACAGCTGCAAACGGCTCTTTTCAGAGCCACTCATTGTTTCAACCAAACTGAGTTACACACGTTTCGTTTATAGGCCCTGTTCTCATATCAAATTTGTTTTGTTGTTGTTGTTGTTGATCGTTTTTGTATTTCATATTTTCAAAAAATATACACAATGATATAGTTTTTATTATGAACGTTAAGAAATAAAAATAGCTTGCAAAAATCACTATCGGAACACACTTAAGAAAACGAGATATTTAAACAAATCGAAACCGACGCTAGCGTGTTCGAGTGGCTAGAGCAGCGGTGAAGAACCTGTGGCCTGAATGCCGCATGTGGCCTTCGAGGCCAAAAAATGCGGCCTTTGCATGATCCGAAATGAAGAGGATTTTTGTTAAAGAATACTATGATTTTGGCAGGAATTTTAGAAAGGGCTTTTAGAGATCACTATCTTTTGTGATGATATCAAACTTTTGAGCGGCCTTTATCAAGTTTTAATTTTTAAAAGTGGCCTGCAAGTGCAAAAAGGTTTCCCAGCCTGTGCGCCAGAACAACGCCATGTTTATGAATGAAATGGTGTCTGTTCAAATCTACACGCGCTGTTCTGTTGTGTTCTTGAGAAAGATAGTTTATGGCACTTTCCGTTGATTGGTGGTCATAGCAAATCGTTACAATCAAATCTCTATAAAACTAAACACCGAAATAACGAATCTTTTTTGAACATCAATATTTGTCATTTCCAGAAGTAGTTCGGGCTAAATTGCTTGCACTAAGTATAGCGCGTTTGTCGTTTTCCTTCCAGTCAGGAGGATAAATATAGAGATCAAATGAAATACAGTTTTGAACAAACAGCAAGCTGACTAGTCCTGTGCTAGCTGTTTGAAATTCTTGAGAAAGATAGTTTATGGCACTTTCCGTTGATTGGTGTCATAGCAAATCGTTACAATCATATTTCTATAAAACTAAACAACGAAATAACGAATCTTTTTTGAACATCAATATTTGTCATTTCCAGAAGTAGGTCGGGCTAAATTGCTTGCACTAAGTATAGCGCGTTTGCCGTTTTCCTTCCAGTCAGGAGGATAAATATAGATATCAATTGAAATACAGTTTTGAACAAACAGCAAGCTGACTGGTCCTGTGCTAGCTGTTTGAAACAGAAAGTTGTTTTTATTCAACAGTTTAAGGACCGCCACGCTTACAGTATAACATGCTAACAAACGGCATTTTTATGACAAATGCAAAGGATTTTAATCGAAAAACTTTTCCAACTTTAAATGTTTTATAAACCCGAGTTAATATTTCAATTTCGAAAGAAATCTTGAAATGTTTTTGACAAAAGAGTGAGATGACCTTTCCTAGGATTTCCAAACATGTTTAAAATCTTTTAGCTTGAGTTTTTGCATATTTTGACCAACGATTGCATTTTTATTGGATACTATTTGACATTTTGTATCTTTCAACCCACTATTAAGATAAAAGATTTTGACCGAATCGATCTCAGTCGTTAATATTTGTATATTTGTCCAAGCAACATCGAAAAGTCGCTCTTTTTATTTTTGACCGTTAAAAATACGCCCGAATTTATCAACCAATCGCCGAGCAGTTCGTTATCGCTCGTTTCTGTTTAAAGGCATTTCGATATCTCATTTGCTAACTCGTTTCTTTATATACTGTGCACGACCGTTTGGTTTTGTAATTGCTTAAAAGCAATCTAGCTATCGATCCGAAACACGACGATGGTCTTCTTGAAAGGTAAAAAGAGAGCCATGAGAAAACGAGGATTCTTCTTGGATAGCCATAAAAACAGGAAGAACCGACACAAGAAAAGTTACTTGTACATTTACAAAGAGTTTGAGCAAGTCCATTCCGATACTGGAATATCAAGCAAGGTCTTAACCGTAATGAAAATCGTTCGTTAACCATCGTATTTTTGTCTTAACTTGCCCGGTCAACTCTACAAACTCGCCGTCTCAGCAAACACCAAAGTGGTACGCATGCATACCACTTCCAAGTGAACGCTTTCCTGTACAGCTGCAAACGGCTCTTTTCAGAGCCATTCATTGTTTCAACCAAACTGAGTTACACACGTTTCGTTTATAGGCCCTGTTCTCATATCAAATTTGTTTTGTTGTAGTTGTTGTTGATCGTTTCTTTATTTCATATTTTCGAAAAATATACACAATGAGATAGTTTTATTATGAACGTTAAGAAATAAAAATAGCTTGCAAAAATCACTATCGGAACACACTTAAGAAAACGAGATATTTAAACAAATCGAAATCGACGCTAACATGTTCGAGTGCCTAGAGCAGCGGTGGAGAACCTGTGGCCTGAATGCCGCATGTGGCCTTCGAGGCCAAAAAGTGTGGCCTTTGCATGATCCGAAATGAAGAGGATTTTTGTTAAAAAACAGTATGATTTTGGCAGGAATTTTAGAAAGGGCTTTTAGAGATCACTATCTTGTTGTGGTGAAATCAAACTTTTGAGCGGCCTTTATCAAGTTTTAATTTTTAAAAGTGGCCTGCGAGTGCAAAAAGGTTTCCCAGACCTGCACCAGAACAACGCCATATTTATGAATGAAATGGTGTCTGTTCAAAATCTACACGCGCTGTTCTGTTGTGTTCTTGAGAAAGATAGTTTATGGCACTTTCCGTTGTTTGGTGTCATAGCAAATCGTTACAATCATATCTCTATAAAACTAAACACCGAAATAACAAATCTTTTTTGAACATCAATATTTGTCATTTCCAGAAGTAGTTCGGGCTAAATTGCTTGCACTAAGTATAGCGCGTTTGTCGTTTTCCTTCCAGTCAGGAGGATAAATATAGAGATCAAATGAAATACAGTTTTGAACAAACAGCAAGCTGACTAGTCCTGTGCTAGCTGTTTGAAATTCTTGAGAAAGATAGTTTATGGCACTTTCCGTTGATTGGTGGTCATAGCAAATCGTTACAATCATATTTCTATAAAACTAAACAACGAAATAACGAATCTTTTTTGAACATCAATATTTGTCATTTCCAGAAGTAGGTCGGGCTAAATTGCTTGCACTAAGTATAGCGCGTTTGTCGTTTTCCTTCCAGTCAGGAGGATAAATATAGATATCAATTGAAATACAGTTTTGAACAAACAGCAAGCTGACTGGTCCTGTGCTAGCTGTTTGAAACAGAAAGTTGTTTTTATTCAACAGTTTAAGGACCGCCACGCTTACAGTATAACATGCTAACAAACGGCATTTTTATGACAAATGCAAAGGATTTTAATCGAAAAACTTTTCCAACTTTAAATGTTTTATAAACCCGAGTTAATATTTCACTTTCGAAAGAAATCTTGAAATGTTTTTGACAAAAGAGTGAGATGACCTTTCCTAGGATTTCCAAACATGTTTAAAATCTTTTAGCTTGAGTTTTTGCATATTTTGACCAACAATTGCATTTTTATTGAATACTATTTGACATTTTGTATCTTTCAACCCACAATTAAGATAAAAGATTTTGACCGAATCGATCTCAGTCGTTAATATTTGTATATTTGTCCAAGCAACATCGAAAAGTCGCTCTTTTTATTTTTGACCGTTAAAAATACGCCCGAGTTTATCAACCAATCGCCGAGCAGTTCGTTATCGCTCGTTTCTGTTTAAAGGCATTTCGATATCTCATTTGCTAACTCGTTTCTTTATATACTGTGCACGACCGTTTGGTTTTGTAATTGCTTAAAACCAATCTAGCTATCGATCCGAAACACGACGATGGTCTTCTTGAAAGGTAAAAAGAGAGCCATGAGAAAACGAGGATTCTTCTTGGATAGCCATAAAAACAGGAAGAACCGACACAAGAAAAGTTACTTGTACATTTACAAAGAGTTTGAGCAAGTCCATTCCGATACTGGAATATCAAGCAAGGTCTTAACCGTAATGAAAATCGTTCGTCAACCATCGTATTTTTGTCTTAACTTGCCCGGTCAACTCTACAAACTCGCCGTCTCAGCAAACACCAAAGTGGTACGCATGCATACCACTTCCAAGTGAACGCTTTCCTGTACAGCTGCAAACGGCTCTTTTCAGAGCCATTCATTGTTTCAACCAAACTGAGTTACACACGTTTCGTTTATAGGCCCTGTTCTCATATCAAATTAGTTTTGTTGTAGTTGTTGTTGATCGTTTCTTTATTTCATATTTTCGAAAAATATACACAATGAGATAGTTTTTATTATGAACGTTAAGAAATAAAAATAGCTTGCAAAAATCACTATCGGAACACACTTAAGAAAACGAGATATTTAAACAAATCGAAATCGACGCTAACATAATCGAGTGCCTAGAGCAGCGGTGGAGAACCTGTGGCCTGAATGCCGCATGTGGCCTTCGAGGCCAAAAAGTGCGGCCTTTGCATGATCCGAAATGAAGAGGATTTTTGTTAAAAAACAGTATGATTTTGGCAGGAATTTTAGAAAGGGCTTTTAGAGATCACTATCTTGTTGTGGTGAAATCAAACTTTTGAGCGGCCTTTATCAAGTTTTAATTTTTAAAAGTGGCCTGCGAGTGCAAAAAGGTTTCCCAGACCTGCACCAGAACAACGCCATATTTATGAATGAAATGGTGTCTGTTCAAAATCTACACGCGCTGTTCTGTTGTGTTCTTGAGAAAGATAGTTTATGGCACTTTCCGTTGTTTGGTGTCATAGCAAATCGTTACAATCATATCTCTATAAAACTAAACACCGAAATAACAAATCTTTTTTGAACATCAATATTTGTCATTTCCAGAAGTAGATCGGGCTAAGTTGCTTGCACTAAGTATAGCGCGTTTGCCGTTTTCCTGTTAGTCAGGAAGATAAATATAAAGATAAAATGAAATACAGTTTTGAACAAACAGCAAGCTGACTGGTCCTGTGCTAGCTGTTTGAAACAGAAAGTTGTTTTTATTCAACAGTTTAAGGACGGCCACGCTTACAGTATAATATGTTTCCAGCTCAGACTTCAAATGCTGGTCATTATTACTGTTCTTCTTTCCGCTTTCAATATCGGCTAGACAAGCTTGTGCTTGTTGTGTGAAGACGCCATTTTGTTTTGGTCTTTCCAGCTCAAATACCATCAAAAGTCAATTTAAAATTTTACTATCTGACGGAGACTTTTAACTGGCTTTGCTTTGCATTTGATCATTATGCGTGGTGGATTTAACAGCAGCACAAGTCTTGGCTATTTAATATCACCTCAGATATAAAAAGCATGATTTATTAAAAGAGAAACATGATACAACTCAAAATAATCAGCCAAAATTAGTAAATTTTTGCCAAGGTTTTTAACGTCGTAACAGAGAGAAAACCAGTAGCCGAATAGAAGAAATCCGAAGTTTACCACGAGTATCTGACAACAAATTAGCCAACATCGCCCGACAGAAAGAAGCAAAAAATAACACGCAAAAAACAATTTATTAGTTTTTATGTAACAGAAAGTGAAAAGCAAAATAATTCTGCAATAAGTTTGTCATACTTCATTCGCGATAATCTTAATTTCACAAAACTATAATTAATTTTTTTGGTCATTTAAATTTTTATTATGACTTAATACTTTATATATATCTTTTTCAGTACAATCCCCGCTTAATTTGTTCAATTTATTTCCAAACTGCTTTATCATTGTTTCAATTGTTGATTTTATCAATTGTAATCATACGCAGGTGTCAATCAGATTAAGAGCACGTGACTTGTAGTGCCTATCGGCCATGGACTTCTAATTATTTGCGTGAGGTCGAAGTTAAGAATTATTAATTATTTATTAAAAGTCCTTAGAAGTCTAATTATTTATTAAAAGCCATGGACTTCTATCATAGAGCTAGACAAGTCCATGCCTAATTATTTAGAAATATCATTCTAATTATTTAGAAGTCCAAGATTCGGGTATCATTTATCAACCTAAATTAATCCGTCATGAAAATCGTTCGTCAACCTTATTTTTGTCTTAACTTGCCCGGTCAACTCTACAAACTCGCCGTCTCAGCAAACACCAAAGTGGTACGCATGCACACCATTTCCAAGTAAACGCTTTCCTGTACAGCTGCAAACGGCTCTTTTCAGAGCCACTCATTGTTTCAACCAAACTGAGTTACACACGTTTCGTTTATAGGCCCTGTTCTCATATCAAATTTGTTTTGTTGTTGTTGATCGTTTTTGTATTTCATATTTTTGAAAAATATACACAATGAGATAGTTTTTATTATGAACGTTAAGAAATAAAAATAGCTTGCAAAAATCACTACAGGAATACACTTAAGAAAACGAGATATTTAAACAAATCGAAACCGACGCTAGCGTGTTCGAGTGGCTAGAGCAGCGGTGGAGAACCTGTGGCCTGAATGCCGCATGTGGCCTTCGAGGCCAAAAAGTGTGGCTTTTGCATGATCCGAAATAAAGACCGTTTTTTTTAGAGAACGCTATGATTTTGGCAGGAATTTTAGAAAGGGATTTTAGAGATCACTATCTTTTTGTGATGATATCAAACTTTTGAGCGGCCTTTATCAAGTTTTAATTTTTAAAAGTGGCCTGCGAGTGTGTTGTGATATTGTGCAATCGATGACGTAGTGTTTTCTTAAACGCTTCTAATCGTAATCAGCGCCTTCTGCTCGAACAATTATTGGACATGCGCATCTCCAAGCATAATTGTTAACAGTTAAATATGCGCCTTTACTTCGGTTCTTCAGTCAGTTTGAAGTATCAAGCTACTACAGCAAACGAACTAAAGCATTCTATTTTCAATACGGTTGTTTTTTGGCTAAGTACTTTTGTGAATATTTACTATTGTTTTTTTAATAAACCTGTGTATTCGTGCAAAGATACAACAGGCAAAAGTGGCGACGAGGATTCAAGGAACTCAACTGCGTCAAGAAAGAAAAAAGAAAATTTGTTGATTTTGCATTACAGCTTGAATTGTCGACAATGAGTGAAATTTCTGAACTGATTTTGTTGTTAAATAAGCAACACCAAGAGCAGAACAAGCAACACCAAGAGCAAATGGCAGTTTTACGCGACGAGCATCGCGAGCAGAATAAGCAATACCAAGAGCAGAACAAGCAACATCAAGAGCAAATGACAATGCTTCAAGAGCAGATAAAAATTTTACAAAGCAGCTTGAACAACCCGCGAGAAAATGTTCCAACACCGATGGCAAGTTTTCAACCATTCGATTCCACATCTGAGTTATGGACTGATTATTTGGCAAGGTTCCGAACATTCGTCACTGCTAACTCTATTCCCGACAACAAGCAAGCACAAATTTTTCTTACCAACCAATCTAACTCCGTTTACAAAATGCTTAGCAACTTAGCGGCTCAGCAACAACCTGTCAAAAGCATACATGAGCTAACGATGAATGATATTCAGACGTTTATGGCAGAGCAGTTCGACCCAAAACGGTTTGTTGTCAGAGAACGTTTCAAGTTCTGGTCTGACATGAAACGCAAACCTGGCGAAACTATTCCTGAACTGGCAAGCAGAATACGACAAGATGCAGCTACATGTGATTTTCAATCCATTAAAGATCCTTTAGATGAAGCCTTGCGAACTAAATTTATCTGTTCAGTAGACAACGAAGCAGTTTTGAAGACACTCTTCAAGCTCAAGGACGATGAACTGAAGTTTAGCCACGCCATCAGAGTGGCTCAAGAAGTGGAAGAAGCAGCCAAGGTAGCAAAGGAAACCGTACACGGTCAACCTTCTACGTCGGTGCAGAAAGTTTATCACGCAAAGTCCAAAACTTCCAAAACGCAAGAAAAGAAAACCGCCTGCTTCAGGTGTGGAAATTCTGGACATTTTAGCAAAGCTTGTCCCCACATTAAAGCTATTTGCAGCTTCTGCAAGAAAACAGGTCATCTGCAATCTGTATGCATGTCTCGACTAAGAGATAATAAGCTTGTGAAACAATTGGTGCACAAAGTCCAATGTTCTGTTTCACCCATCTATCAAACTATTAGACTTAATGACCGCAGAATTAAGTTTGAAATTGATAGCGGAGCCAGTGACACATTTTGCTGTGAAGCGACGTGGCAAACGCTGGGTAAACCCACTCTACAACCTGTAACAATTCGATATCAAGTTGCTGAAGGTAGCCCGCTACCCGTCGTGGGACAATTCCAATCAACTGCAAGTATTGATGGAAATTCACCTGACGTGACCTTTCCTGTAATTGTCACTAAGGTGCCCAATCTAAATTTACTAGGTCGTCTGGCGATGATGAAGTTGAAACTCACCAACTTAACTGATCACTTCAGAGAAAACCTAAGTTGTGCTGAACTACTGCAACGATAGAGCACGTCACTACAACTGGTCCAGAAAACTCTTTAGATGCGGCATGTATTCAATTATGTGGAGAGTTTCCTACTTTATTTGAATCAACATTGGGTTGTCTAAAAGATTTTTCACTGGACATACGGTTTAAACCTGAAGCTAAACCTATTTTCAAGAAGCCAAGACCTGTTCCGTTCTCAATCCTACAAGATTTAAACGAAGCATACGAAGCAGGAATTAAGAGAGGTGTATGGGAGCTTACAGATTTTAACTCGTACGGCACCCCCGTGGTTCCTATTCGAAAGTCTCCTTTGCCAGGTCAAGCAAAAGCAAGCATCCGAGTTTGTGGAGATTATTCGGTGACTGTAAACTCGCAACTGGAAGACCATCGTCAACCAATCCCTCTCCCAGAAGATCTAATGCGCAAGCTAGGACGTGGTTACTGCTTTAGTAAGATTGATCTAGCTAATGCATATAATCAAATCTGTCTTTCTCCTGACAGCCAGAAAAAGCTGGCTCTCAGCACTCACAAAGGGGTTTTACTGCAGAAAAGACTTCCTTTCGGAATTAAATCCGCACCAGGGTATTTCCAAGAAATCATGGAACAGTTAACGCAAAATTTGCGAGGAGTTGCCGTGTATTTCGATGATATTTTGGTAAGTGGTGACAACGCAAAAGATCATTTGATGAACCTGCGAGCTTTGTTCAAAAGACTAGAAGAAAAAGGTCTTCGCTGCAACCGTGAGAAATGTGTTTTCGCCCAAGTATCAATTGATTACCTGGGTCACACTTTATCAAGTCGAGGAATTGCAAAAGGGTCCAAAGTTGATGCCATACTAGAAATGCCTACACCCAAGAACATTTCTACGTTAAAATCTTTTTTAGCATCTGTGCAATTTTATTCTAAATTCTTACCTCCATATTTTTCGGAAATCACCGAGCCGTTGTACAAGCTTACACGCAAAGGACAACAGTGGAAGTGGGGTGAAGAAGAAGCGACATCTTTCAAAGAAATCAAACGGTTACTATGCACAGAGACTGTACTTGCGCACTATGACCCATCTCTTACGTTGGGTTTATCTTGTGACGCCTCAGAATGCGGAATTGGAGCGGTATTATTTCATCGCTTTGCAGACGGAAGCGAGCGTCCGATTCTCAATATTTCTAAAATCTTATCGGCAACACAAAGACGCTACAGCCAAATACAGAAAGAAGCACTATCCTTAGTGTACGCTTTGAAGAAATTTCATCAGTTTCTCTACGGTCGTAAGTTCATTGTGGTTACCGATCACAAACCTTTAGTGACCTTGTTTGCCCCTGATAAAGGTACTCCTGCAATGGCTGCGAATCGACTTGCACGATGGGCATTACTAGTCCATCAATATGACTACACGGTGGAATACCGTAGAAGCAAGGACCATGGCAATGCCGATGCTCTTAGTCGCTTGCCATTTTCAAATGACACAAGTTTTGATGGCGAGGAGATGGAAGATGATGTCGATAGCGTTTGTTTAGTTCGAACAATCAGTCGTCAAATCAATCCTGACAATCCATTGCTTGTGGTCAGAGAGACTGCCAAGGATCCAATTCTTGCCCAAGTAATGCGATTTGTGAAGGAAGGATGGCCGCATGCATTTTCGGAAGAGCTTAAAGACTTCAAAAAGTTGGAAAATTCGTTGTCAACAGAGAATGGTTGCGTTTTTACGGCTTACGGGTAATAATTCCTTCAACCCTACGTAATCATATTTTTAAATTATTACACCTTGGACATTTCGGCATGCAACGGATGAAACAACTTGCCAGGTCAACTGTCTATTGGCCAAGAATTGACTTTGACATCGAGAACTTATGTCGCAAATGCACTTCCTGTGGCCAATTTCAAAATAAGCCGGATAAACCTTCAATCCATCCGTGGATGATGCCAGAAAAACCATGGTCAAGACTCCACTTGGACCATGCGATCAACTTTCTGGGAAGAAACTGGTTAGTCCTTGTAGACGCTTATTCAAAATATCCTTGCATTCATCCAACAACCTCAACGTCTTCGAAAAGTACTACTGCTATACTTGAACAAGAATTTGCTCATTTCGGATATCCCCACACGTTGGTGACCGATAATGCCACAACATTCATGTCTCAAGAGTTCCAAGCTTGGTGCAAACAACGAGGCATTGTACATCTCACCGGAGCACCTTATCATCCAGCAACAAACGGTGCTGCCGAGCGTTTGATACAATCCTTCAAACAGGCATTGAGAAAATCCTCGTTACCTCCAAAGGAAGCTTTGCAAGAATTTCTAATGCAATATAGAAGAATTCCTTTTGCATCGGGACTGTCACCAAGCGAATTGTTGAATGGAAGAAGAATTCGCACCAAAATTGACACTTTGGTTCCATCCATTCCGCATCTCCTGCAGGGAAGACAGTCAAAACAAGCGAGCAAGCATTCAAATGCTAAAGACTCGGAAGTAGTTTCGAAAGTCGAACATCATTACTCACTAGGAGACCCTTGTTACGCACTGTACTTCGGCCCTAGAAGAGATCGTGACCCACGATGGGTGCCTGCGATAGTTACGAAAGTCCATGGTACACGAAGCGTCAATGTACGAGTCATTCCTCGAGGACCAACTTGGAGAAGACATCTTGATCAACTTCGACCTCGATACGGTTCGGATCAAGATGATGATCCCTGTGAAATCCCAACGAGCGTTTTGTCTACAGAAACACTTCCAGCCGGGACTGATCACGCATCTAGTTCTTCTTCGATGAACCAACGCAACAATCCGAGACTACCAACCGGAGACGAGTACGGGCGACACAATCTACGACGATCAGCGAGAACAAAGAGACCTCCAAAAAAATATTGTTGCTAAAATGTATATATATTTTTTGTCGTAGTTTATTTGGGGAGGTGTTGTGATATTGTGCAATCGATGACGTAGTGTTTTCTTAAACGTTTCTAATCGTAATCAGCGCCTTCTGCTCGAACAATTATTGGACATGCACATCTCCAAGCATAATTGTTAACAGTTAAATATGCGCCTTTACTTCGGTTCTTCAGTCAGTTCGAAGTATCAAGCTACTACAGCAAACGAACTAAAGCATTCTATTTTCAATACGGTTGTTTTTTGGCTAAGTACTTTTGTGAATATTTACTATTGTTTTTTTAATAAACCTGTGTATTCGTGCAAAGATACAACAGAGTGCAAAAAGATTTCCCAGCCTGTGCGCCAGAACAACGCCATGTTTATGAATGAAATGGTGTCTGTTCAAAATCTACACGCGCTGTTCTGTTGTGTTCTTGAGAAAGATAGTTTATGGCACTTTCCGTTGATTGGTGTCATAGCAAATCGTTACAATCATATCTCTATAAAACTAAACACCGAAATAACGAATCTTTTTTGAACATTGCACTAAGTATAGCGCGTTTGTTGTTTTCCTTCCAGACAGAAGGATAAATATAAAGATAAAATGAAATACAGTTTTGAACAAACAGCAAGCTGACTGGTCCTGTGCTAGCTGTTTGAAACAGAATGTTGTTTTCATTCAACAGTTTAAGGATCGCCACGCTTACAGTATAATATGCTAATCAACGATATTTTTATGACAAATGCAAAGGATTTTAATCGAAAAACTTTTCCAACTTTAAATGTTTTATAAACCCAAGTTATTTTTTCAATTTCGAAAGAAATCTTGAAATGTTTTTGACAAAAGAGTCAGATGACCTTTCCAAGGATTTCCAAACATGTTTAAAATCTTTTAGCTTGAGTTTTTGCATATATTGACCAACGATTGCATTTTTATTGGATATTATTTGACATTTTGTATCTTTCAACCCACAATTAAGATAAAGGAGTTTGACCGAATCGATCTCAGTCGTTAATATTTGTATATTTGTCCAAGCAACATCGAAAAGTCGCTCTTTTTATTTTTGACCGTTAAAAATACACCCGAATTTATCAACCAATCGCCGAGCAGCACGATATGGCTCGTTTCTGTTTAAAGGCATTTCGATATCTCATTTGCATACTCGTTCCTTTATATACTGTGCACGACAGTTTGGTTTTGTAATTGCTTAAAACCAATCTAGCTATCGATCCGAAACACGACGATGGTCTTCTTGAAAGGTAAAAAAAGAGCCATGAGAAAACAAGGATTCTTCTTGGATAGCCATAAAAACAGGAAGAACCGACACAAGAAAAGTTACTTGTACATTTACAAAGAGTTTGAGCAAGTCCATTCCGATACTGGAATATCAAGCAAGGTCTTAACCGTAATGAAAATCGTTCGTCAACCATCGTATTTTTGTCTTAACTTGCCCGGTCAACTCTACAAACTCGCCGTCTCAGCAAACACCAAAGTGGTACGCATGCATACCACTTCCAAGTAAACGCTTTCTTGTGCAGCTGCAAACGGCTCTTTTCAGAGCCACTCATTATTTCAACCAAACTGAGTTACACACGTTTCGTTTATAGGCTCTGTTCTCATATCAAATTTGTTTTGTTGTAGTTGTTGTTGATCGTTTTTGTATTTCATATTTTCGAAAAATATACACAATGAGATAGTTTTTATTATGAACGTTAAGAAATAAAAATAGCTTGCAAAAATCACTATCGGAACACACTTAAAAGAACGAGATAATTAAACAAATCGAAACCGACGCTAGCGTGTTCGAGTGGCTAGAGCAGCGGTGGAGAACCTGTGGCCTGAATGCCGCATGTGGCCTTCGAGGCCAAAAAGTGCGGCCTTTGCATGATCCGAAATAAAGACCGTTTTTTTTAGAGAACACTATGATTTTGGCAGGAATTTTAGAAAGGGCTTTTAGAGATCACTATCTTTTTGTGGTGAAATCAAACTTTTGAGCGGCGGCCTTTATCAAGTTTTAATTTTTAAAAGTGGCCTGCGAGTACAAAAAGGTTTCCCAGCCCTGCGCCAGAACAACGCCATGTTTATGAATGAAATGGTGTCTGTTCAAAATCTACACGCGCTGTTCTGTTGTGTTCTTGAGAAAGATAGTTTATGGCACTTTCCGTTGTTTGGTGTCATAGCAAATCGTTACAATCATATCTCTATAAAACTAAACACCGAAATAACAAATCTTTTTTGAACATCAATATTTGTCATTTCCAGAAGCAGGTCGGGCTAAGTTGCTTGCACTAAGTATAGCGCGTTTGTCGTTTTCCTTCCAGTCACGAGAATAAATATAAAGATAAAATGAAATACAGTTTTGAGCAAACAGCAAGCTGACTGGTCCTGTGCTAGCTGTTTGAAACAGAATGTTGTTTTCATTCAACAGTTTAAGGATCGCCACGCTTACAGTATAATATGTTTCCAGCTCAGACTTCAAATGCTGGTCATTATTACTGTTCATCTTTCTGCTTTCAATATCGGCTAGACAAGCTTGTGCTTGTTGTGTGAGGACGCCATTTTGTTTTGGTCTTTCCAGCTCAAATACCATCAGACGTCAATTTAAGATTTTACTATCTGACGGAGACTTTTAACTGGCTTTGCTTTGCATTTGATCATTATGCGTGGTGGATTTAACAGCAGCACAAGTCTTGGCTATTTAATATCACCTCAGATATAAAAAGCATGATTTATTAAAAGAGAAACATGATACAACTCAAAATAATCAGCCAAAATTAGTAAATTTTTGCCAAGGTTTTCAACGTCGTAACAGAGAGAAAACCAGTAGCCGAATAGAAGAAATCCGAAGTTTACCACGAGTATCTGACAACAAATTAGCCAACATCGCCCGACAGAAAGAAGCAAAAAATAACACGCAAAAAACAATTTATTAGTTTTTATGTAACAGAAAGTGAAAAGCAAAATAATTCTGCAATAAGTTTGTCATACTTCATTCGCGTTAATCTTAAATTCACAAATCTATAATTAATTTTCTGCTTTTTCGGTCATTTAAATTTTTATTATGACTTAATACAGTATCTTTTTCAGTACAATCCCCGCTTAATTTGTTCAATTTATTTCCAAACTGCTTTATCATTGTTTCAATTGTTGATTTTATCAATTGTAATCATACGCAGGTGTCAATCAGATTAAGAGCACGTGACTTGTAGTGCCTATCGGCTATGGACTTCTAATTATTTGCGTGAGGTCGAAATTAAAAATTAGTAAATTACTTATTAGAAGTCCTTAGAAGTCTAATTATTTATTAAAAGCCATGGACTTCTTTTATAGAGCTAGACAAGTCCATGCCTAATTATTTAGAAATATCATTCTAATTATTTAGAAGTCCAAGATTCGAGTATCATTTATCAACCTTAATTAATCCGTCATGAAAATTGTTCGTCAAACTTATTTTTGTCTTAACTTGCCCGTCTCAGCAAACACCAAAGTGGTACGCATGCACACCACTTCCAAGTAAACGCTTTCCTGTACAGCTGCAAACGGCTCTTTTCAGAGCCACTCATTATTTCAACCAAACTGAGTTACACACGTTTCGTTTATAGGCCCTGTTCTCATATCAAATTAGTTTTGTTGTTGTTGTAGTTGTTGTTGATCGTTTTTTTATTTCATATTTTCAAAAAATATACACAATGAGATAGTTTTTATTATGAACGTTAAGAAATGAAAATAGCTTGCAAAAATCACTATCGAAACACACTTAAGAAAACGAGATAATTAAACAAATCGAAACCGACGCTAACGTGTTCAAGTGGCTAGAGCAGCGGTGGAGAACCTGTGGCCTGAATGCCGCATGTGGCCTTCGAGGCCAAAAAGTGTGGCTTTTGCATGATTCGAAATCAAGACCGTTTTCTTTAGAGAACACTATGATTTTGGCAGGAATTTTAGAAAGGGCTTTTAGAGATCACTATTTTTTTGTGGTGAAATCAAACTTTTGAGCGGTCTTTATCAAGTTTTAATTTTTAAAAGTGGCCTGCAAGTGCAAAAAGGTTTCCCAGCCCTGCCCCAGAACAACGCCACGTGTGTGAATGAAATGGTGTCTGTTCAAATCTACACGCGCTGTTCTGTTGTGTTCTTGAGAAAGATAGTTTATGGCACTTTCCGTTGTTTGGTGTCATAGCAAATCGTTACAATCATATCTCTATAAAACTAAACACCGAAATAACGAATCTTTTTTGAACATCAATATTTGTCATTTCCAGAAGTAGTTCGGGCTAAATTGCTTGCACTAAGTATAGCGCGTTGTCGTTTTCCTGTTAGTCAGGAAGATAAATATAGAGATAAAATGAAATACAGTTTTGAACAAACAACAAGCTGACTGGTCCTGTGCTAGCTGTTTGAAACAGAAAGTTGTTTTTATTCAACAGTTTAAGGACCGCCACGCTTACAGTATAATATGCTAATCAACGATATTTTTATGACAAATGCAAAAGATTTTAATCGAAACCTCTTCCAACTTTAAATGTTTTATAAACCCGAGTTAATATTTCACTTTCGAAAGAAATCTTGAAATGTTTTTGACAAAAGAGTGAGATGACCTTTCCAAGGATTTCCAAACATGTTTAAAATCTTTTAGCTTGAGTTTTTGCATATTTTGACCAACGATTGCATTTGTATTGGATATTATTTGACATTTTGTATCTTTCAACCCACAATTAAGATAAAAGATTTTGACCGAATCGATCTCAGTCGTTAATATTTGTATATTTATCCAAGCAACATCGAAAAGTCGCTCTTTTATTTTGGACCGTTAAAAATACACCCGAATTTATCAACCAATCGCCGAGCAGCACGATATGGCTCGTTTCTGTTTAAAGGCATTTCGATATCTCATTTGCATACTCGTTCCTTTATATACTGTGCACGACCGTTTGGTTTTGTAATTGCTTAAAAGCAATCTAGCTATCGATCCGAAACACGACGATGGTCTTCTTGAAAGGTAAAAAGAGAGCCATGAGAAAACGAGGATTCTTCTTGGATAGCCATAAAAACAGGAAGAACGGACACAAGAAAAGTTACTTGTACATTTACAAAGAGTTTGAGCAAGTCCATTCCGATACTGGAATATCAAGCAAGGTCTTAACCGTAATGAAAATCGTTCGTCAACCATCGTATTTTTGTCTTAACTTGCCCGGTCAACTCTACAAACTCGCCGTCTCAGCAAACACCAAAGTGGTACGCATGCACACCACTTCCAAGTGAACGCTTTCCTGTACATCTGCAAACGGCTCTTTTCAGAGCCATTCATTGTTTCAACCAAACTGAGTTACACACGTTTCGTTTATAGGCTCTGTTCTCATATCAAATTTGTTTTGTTGTAGTTGTTGTTGATCGTTTTTGTATTTCATATTTTCAAAAAATATACACAATGAGATAGTTTTTATTATGAACGTTAAGAAATAAAAATAGCTTGCAAAAATCACTATCGGAACACACTTAAAAGAACGAGATAATTAAACAAATCGAAACCGACGCTAGCGTGTTCGAGTGGCTAGAGCAGCGGTGGAGAACCTGTGGCCTGAATGCCGCATGTGGCCTTCGAGGCCAAAAAGTGTGGCTTTTGTATGATCCGAAATCAAGACCGTTTTTTTTGGAGAACACTATGATTTTGGCAGGAATTTTAGAAAGGGCTTTTAGAGATCACTATCTTTTTGTGGTAAAATCAAACTTTTGAGCGGTCTTTATCAAGTTTTAATTTTTAAAAGTGGCCTGCGAGTGCTAAAAGGTTTCCCAGCCTGTGCGCCAGAACAACGCCATGTTTATGAATGAAATGGTGTCTGTTCAAAATCTACACGCGCTGTTCTGTTGTGTTCTTGAGAAAGATAGTTTATGGCACTTTCCGTTGTTTGGTGTCATAGCAAATCGTTACAATCATATCTCTATAAAACTAAACACCGAAATAACGAATCTTTTTTGAACAGCAATATTTGTCATTTCCAGAAGTAGGTCGGGCTAAATTGCTTGCACTAAGTATAGCGCGTTTGTCGTTTTCCTTCCAGTCAGGAGAATAAATATAGAGATCAAATGAAATACAGTTTTGAACAAACAGCAAGCTGACTGGTCCTGTGCTAGCTGTTTGAAACAGAATGTTGTTTTTATTCAACAGTTTAAGGACCGCCACTCTTAAAGTATAATATGCTAATCAACGATATTTTTATGACAAATGCAGAGGATTTTAATCGAAAAACTTTTCCAACTTTAAATGTTTTATAAACCCGAGTTAATATTTCAATTTCGAAAGAAATCTTGAAATGTTTTTGACAAAAGAGTCAGATGACCTTTCCAAGGATTTCCAAACATGTTTAAAATCTTTTAGCTTGAGTTTTTGCATAGTTTGACCAACGATTGCATTTGTATTGGATATTATTTGACATTTTGTATCTTTCAACTTACAATTAAGATAAAAGATTTTGACCGAATCGATCTCAGTCGTTAATATTTGTATATTTGTCCAAGCAACATCGAAAAGTCGCTTTTTTTATTTTTGACCGTTAAAAATACGCCCGAATTTATCAACCAATCGCCGAGCAGCTCGATATGGCCCGTTTCTGTTTAAAGGCATTTCGATATCTCATTTGCTAACTCGTTCCTTTATATACTGTGCACGACCGTTTGGTTTTGTAATTGCTTAAAAGCAATCTAGCTATCGATCCGAAACACGATGATGGTCTTCTTGAAAGGTAAAAAGAGAGCCATGAGAAAACGAGGATTCTTCTTGGATAGCCATAAAAACAGGAAGAACCGACACAAGAAAAGTTACTTGTACATTTACAAAGAGTTTGAGCAAGTCCATTCCGATACTGGAATATCAAGCAAGGTCTTAACCGTAATGAAAATCGTTCGTCAATTATATTTTTGTCTTAACTTGCCCGGTCAACTCTACAAACTCGCCGTCTCAGCAAATACCAAAGTGGTACGCATGCACACCACTTCCAAGTAAACGCTTTCCTGTACATCTGCAAACGGCTCTTTTCAGAGCCACTCATTGTTTCAACCAAACTGAGTTACACACGTTTCGTTTATAGGCTCTGTTCTCATATCAAATTTGTTTTGTTGTAGTTGTTGTTGATCGTTTTTGTATTTCATATTTTCGAAAAATATACACAATGAGATAGTTTTTATTATAAACGTTAAGAAATAAAAATAGCTTGCAAAAATCACTATCGGAACACACTTAAGAAAACGAGATATTTAAAAAAATCGAAACCGACGCTAGCGTGTTCGAGTGGCTAGAGCAGCGGTGGAGAACCTGTGGCCTGAATGCCGCATGTGGCCTTCGAGGCCAAAAAGTGTGGCTTTTGTATGATCCGAAATCAAGACCGTTTTTTTGGAGAACACTATGATTTTGGCAGGAATTTTAGAAAGGGCTTTTAGAGATCTTTATCTTGTTGTGGTGAAATCAAACTTTTGAGCGGCGGCCTTTATCAAGTTTTAATTTTTAAAAGTGGCCTGCGAGTGCAAAAAGTTTTCCCAGCCTGTGCGCCAGAACAACGCCATGTTTATGAATGAAATGGTGTCTGTTCAAATCTACACGCGCTGTTCTGTTGTGTTCTTGAGAAAGATAGTTTATGGCACTTTCCGTTGTTTGGTGTCATAGCAAATCGTTACAATCATATCTCTATAAAACTAAACACCGAAATAACGAATCTTTTTTGAACAGCAATATTTGTCATTTCCAGAAGTAGGTCGGGCTAAATTTCTTGCACTAAGTATAGCGCGTTTGTCGTTTTCCTTCCAGTCAGGAGGATAAATATAGAGATCAAATGAAATACAGTTTTGAACAAACAGCAAGCTGACTGGTCCTGTGCTAGCTGTTTGAAACAGAATGTTGTTTTTATTCAACAGTTTAAGGACCGCCACGCTTACAGTATAATATGCTAATCAACGATATTTTTATGACAAATGCAAAGGATTTTAATCGAAAAACTTTTCCAACTTTAAATGTTTTATAAACCCGAGTTAATATTTCAATTTCGAAAGAAATCTTGAAATGTTTTTGACAAAAGAGTCAGATGACCTTTCCAAGGATTTCCAAACATGTTTAAAATCTTTTAGTTTGAGTTTTTGCATATTTTGACCAACGATTGCATTTGTATTGGATACTATTTGACATTTTGTATCTTTCAACTTACAATTAAGATAAAAGATTTTGACCGAATCGATCTCAGTCGTTAATATTTGTATATTTGTTCAAGCAACATCGAAAAGTCGCTCTTTTTATTTTTGACCGTTAAAAATACACCCGAATTTATCAACCAATCGCCGAGCAGCTCGATATGGCTCGTTTCTGTTTAAAGGCATTTCGATATCTCATTTGCATACTCGTTCCTTTATATACTGTGCACGACCGTTTGGTTTTGTAATTGCTTAAAAGTAATCTAGCTATCGATCCGAAACACGACGATGGTCTTCTTGAAAGGTAAAAAGAGAGCCATGAGAAAACGAGGATTCTTCTTGGATAGCCATAAAAACAGGAAGAACCGACACAAGAAAAGTTACTTGTACATTTACAAAGAGTTTGAGCAAGTCCATTCCGATACTGGAATATCAAGCAAGGTCTTAACCGTAATAAAAATCGTTCGTCAATTATATTTTTGTCTTAACTTGCCCGGTCAACTCTACAAACTCGCCGTCTCAGCAAACACCAAAGTGGTACGCATGCACACCACTTCCAAGTAAACGCTTTCCTGTACATCTGCAAACGGCTCTTTTCAGAGCCACTCATTGTTTCAACCAAACTGAGTTACACACGTTTCGTTTATAGGCTCTGTTCTCATATCAAATTTGTTTTGTTGTAGTTGTTGTTGATCGTTTTCTTATTTCATATTTTCGAAAAATATACACAATGAGATAGTTTTTATTATGAACGTTATGAAATAAAAATAGCTTGCAAAAATCACTATCGGAACACACTTAAGAAAACGAGATATTTAAACAAATTGAAACCGACGCTAACGTGGTCGAGTGGCTAGAGCAGCGGTGGAGAACCTGTGGCCTGAATGCCGCATGGGGCCTTCGAGGCCAAAAAGTGCGGCTTTTGCATGATCCGAAATCAAGACCGTTTTTTTTAGAGAACACTATGATTTTGGCAGGAATTTTAGAAAGGGCTTTTGGAGATCACTATTTTTTTGTGGTAAAATCAAACTTTTGAGCGGCGGCCTTTATCAAGTTTTAATTTTTAAAAGTGGCCTGCGAGTGCAAAAAGGTTTCCCAGCCTGTGCGCCAGAACAACACCATGTTTATAAATGAAATGGTGTCTGTTCAAAATCTACACGCGCTGTTCTGTTGTGTTCTTGAGAAAGATAGTTTGTGGCACTTTCCGTTGTTTGGTGTCATAGCAAATCGTTACAATCATATCTCTATAAAACTAAACACCGAAATAACGAATCTTTTTTGAACAGCAATATTTGTCATTTCCAGAAGTAGTTCGGGCTAAGTTGCTTGCACTAAGTATAGCGCGTTTGTCGTTTTCCTTCCAGTCAGGAAGATAAATATAGAGATCAAATGAAATACAGTTTTGAACAAACAGCAAGCTGACTGGTCCTGTGCTAGCTGTTTGAAACAGAAAGTTGTTTTTATTCAACAGTTTAAGGACCGTCACGCTTACAGTATAATATGCTAATCAACGGCATTTTTATGACAAATGCAGAGGATTTTAATCGAAACCTTTTCCAACTTTAAATGTTTTATAAACCCGAGTTAATATTTCAATTTCGAAAGAAATCTTGAAATGTTTTTGACAAAAGAGTGAGATGACCTTTCCTAGGATTTCCAAACATGTTTAAAATCTTTTAGCTTGAGTTTTTGCATATTTTGACCAACGATTGCATTTGTATTGGATACTATTTGACATTTTGTATTTTTGAACCCACTATTAAGATAAAGGATTTTGACCGAATCGATCTCAGTCGTTAATATTTGTATATTTATCCAAGCAACATCGAAAAGTCGCTCTTTTTATTTTTGACCGTTAAAAATAGACCCGAATTTATCAACCAATCGCCGAGCAGCACGATATGGCTCGTTTCTGTTTAAAGGCATTTCGATATCTCATTTGCATACTCGTTCCTTTATATACTGTGCACGACCGTTTGGTTTTGTAATTGCTTAAAACCAATCTAGCTATCGATCCGAAACACGACGATGGTCTTCTTGAAAGGTAAAAAGAGAGCCATGAGAAAACGAGGATTCTTCTTGGATAGCCATAAAAACAGGAAGAACCGACACAAGTAAAGTTACTTGTACATTTACAAAGAGTTTGAGCAAGTCCATTCCGATACTGGAATATCAAGCAAGGTCTTAACCGTAATGAAAATCGTTCGTCAACCATCGTATTTTTGTCTTAACTTGCCCGGTCAACTCTACAAACTCGCCGTCTCAGCAAACACCAAAGTGGTACGCATGCACACCATTTCCAAGTAAACGCTTTCCTGTACATCTGCAAACGGCTCTTTTCAGAGCCACTCATTATTTCAACCAAACTGAGTTACACACGTTTCGTTTATAGGCTCTGTTTTCATATCAAATTTGTTTTGTTGTAGTTGTTGTTGATCGTTTTCTTGTTTCATATTTTCAAAAATATACACAATGAGATAGTTTTTATTATGAACGTTAAGAAATAAAAATAGCTTGCAAAAATCACTATCGGAATACACTTAAGAAAACGAGATATTTAAACAAATCGAAACCGACGCTAACGTGTTCGAGTGGCTAGAGCAGCGGTGGAGAACCTGTGGCCTGAATGCCGCATGGGGCCTTCGAGGCCAAAAAGTGCGGCCTTTGCATGATCCGAAATCAAGACCGTTTTTTTTGGAGAACACTATGATTTTGGCAGGAATTTTAGAAAGGGCTTTTAGAGATCACTATTTTTTGTGTGGTGATATCAAACTTTTGAGCGGTCTTTATCAAGTTTTAATTTTTAAAAGTGGCCTGCGAGTGCTAAAAGGTTTCCCAGCCTGTGCGCCAGAACAACGTCATATTTATGAATGAAATGGTGTCTGTTCAAATCTACACGCGCTGTTCTGTTGTGTTCTTGAGAAAGATAGTTTATGGCACTTTCCGTTGATTGGTGTCATAGCAAATCGTTACAATCATATCTCTATAAAACTAAACACCGAAATAACGAATCTTTTTTGAACAGCAATATTTGTCATTTCCAGAAGCAGGTCGTGCTAAATTGCTTGCACTAAGTATAGCGCGTTTGTCGTTTTCCTTCCAGTCAGGAAGATAAATATAGAGATAAAATGAAATACAGTTTTGAACAAACAACAAGCTGACTGGTCCTGTGCTAGCTGTTTGAAACAGAATGTTGTTTTTATTCAACAGTTTAAGGACTGTCACGCTTACAGTATAATATGCTAATCAACGATATTTTTATGACAAATGCAGAGGATTTTAACCGAAACCTTTTCCAACTTTAAATGTTTTATAAACCCGAGTTAATATTTCAATTTCGAAAGAAATCTTGAAATGTTTTTGACAAAAGAGTGAGATGACCTTTCCAAGGATTTCCAAACATGTTTAAAATCTTTTAGCTTGAGTTTTTGCATAGTTTGACCAACGATTGCATTTGTATTGGATACTATTTGACATTTTGTATCTTTCAACCCACTATTAAGATAAAAGATTTTGACCGAATCAATCTCAGTCGTTAATATTTGTATATTTATCCAAGCAACATTGAAAAATCACCTTTTTTATTTTTGACCGTTAAAAAAACGCCCGAATTTATTAACCAATCGCCAGCAGTTCGTTATCGCTCGTTTCTGTTTAAAGGCATTTCGATATCTCATTTGCATACTCGTTCCTTTATATACTGTGCACGACCGTTTGGTCAAATTCACGAGTTCGAAACCCTGTCATTTTTTTTTGCATGCGTTTTTTTTTTTTTCTATCTACAATTCTTCTTCAATTACATACTTTATATACTTCTAAAAGCACGAGTTCGATTCCCGTTTTTTTTTCTTTTTTTTTTTCACTCTTTTGTTCATACGTTCTTCACTATAACTTACACACGTCACATCCTCTTAAAACATGGGTTTGACTCCCAGGTCTTTTGTTTTTTTTTTACACATTTTCTACTTCACGTGCTCGCTTCTTCAATTATTCTTCTTACATTTAAAATATTTTTTTTACTACACGTTTTTTTTTCCCTTCATACACTACTTTATTATTATTACTTTTTTTTTTTATTCCTTTCTATCATTCACACAAATAAATTCTTAACTTTAAAACAAAATGCAAATAAAATTTACCTCCATTAATATTAACGGCTTTAATAAATCGGATAACAAACTTGCACAATTTATCACTCACCATAACATTCACTTCACCTGTATACAAGAAACACACACAATACAACACCAACAATTGTCACACTTTTCGCAAAAACACAATTTTTTAGTCTTCCCCAACACTGATCTTTCCTTAACCACACAAATTTCACATAGACAAGGAACCCTCTTCATTCTAAATTCAAACAAAATACATCTCAATACACAAACAATCCATTCTCACATAATCCTCCCCAACTATATTCAATCCCTTTCTTTCTCTCTTCTAGATAAAAACTATACCCTCATAAACTGTTACCTTCCGTCCGGCAAAACCTCCTCCCAAACTTCTCACCGAATAAAAGCAATTAAAACCCTTTCCTCATACCTACACAATCTAGATTTCTAAAACAGGTATTTAATTATAGCCGGAGACTTTAATCTTGTAATAAATAAAATTGACAGAACTGGACACTTTTCACCCAATACAAACGACAAAATACTCTTTCAAACCATTCTCACCAACTTTGACCTCATTGATTCTTATCGTTTTCTATACCCTCACTCTAAAACTTTTTCCTTTTCCCGCTCACAACCCATATCTAGATTAGACCGTGTATACATCCCCTCACCCTTACTTTCAAACATCTCTCTTTCCACCTACGTCAGTATTTCCTTCTCAGATCATAATAAAGCTCCTCTCATTACAATTAAACTACCCTCTAATCAAAAATACAGATCCTCACAACTCCTTCTATCCTTCTTTACACCAAACTTTTTATTAAAAACCTTACTTACCCCATATACCCTATCCAGCATCCCCTTAAATGGTGGGACCTATTCAAAACCAAAATCAAATATGAATTAATATTATACTCCAAAATTCAACAAAAAAAGAACTCACAAATATATAACACCTTAAGAAACAATTTAATTAAAGCGAAACAATATAATCAACATGACAAAATATCGCAATCAACCCTTAAACTAAATCAAATTTACGAAAATAAACTAAACAGAGCTCAAATTAGGTCCCGCCTTCCCCCTCTCTCAAGTATAGATGATCCATCCCCTTTAGCCCCAATTATTAAAAACCTTACCCAATCCAAATCCCTCCTTCCAATTGATTCTAACACCCCCCCCCTCCTAATATCTCTACAGAAAAACTAAACTCTATTAACTTTCACTCTTTTCTCTCTTTCTTTAAAAATCTTTGGAAACCCTCTTCTTCACTTTTAAATCCCTCTACATATCTTGATACACTAAATTTCCTTATTTCTCACGAGGTTCTTCAAACCCTTCCTTCCTCCCCTTTAATCACATGTAATGAAATTCGATCAGCTATCCAAACCCTCAACCCAAATTCTGCCCCTGGTCTCGATGGATTTACCCCAAAACTTTACAGCTCTTTTCCTTCTCTAATACCTATTATATGTCAAACCTTTAATAATGCCTACCTCCAGAAAAAACTTGCACACTCTCAATCCCTTGCCCTCATAAAACTAATCCCCAAAATCCCAAACCCTATATCTGTTAAAGACTGGCGCCCTATTTCACTCTTAAACACTGACTATAAAATCCTCTCTTCTATCATTTCATCCCGACTCAAACTTCTACTGAATTCTGTCATTTCTTTAGAACAACAATGTGGTCTTCCAAATAGACAGATCTTCAATAACCACCTAAATATCCTATCCGCTATAAACTATACAAATGACTTTCTTCAACCATTAGCTATACTCCAAATTGACTTTTATAAAGCTTTCGATACAATATCTCACAAATTCATTCTTTCTACCGCCTCCAAAATAGGAATTCCAGTTACTCTTCTGAACTGGATTCAAATTTTTCTCTCTGACTTAACAGCCCGACTCAACCTAAACGGCTATCTTTCAGATCCTATTTCCATTAAGTGTGGCATTCGCCAAGGATGCCCACTTAGTATGCTCTTATTCTTAATTAATATTGAACCTTTAACCCAAAAAATACTTGCTTCATCTAAAATCCAAGGAATCTCCATTGGTACTTCTTCACTCAAAGTCAGTCATTATGCTGATGATCTGACCCTTTTTATATCATCCCCCCAATCCTTTTCAGAAATTCGTGAGATAATCAAAGAATTTTCTTCTTTTTCTGGTCTTAAAATTAATCACTCCAAAACCTCTATAATCTCTAATTCCTCAACATTACTATCATCTTTTCGTTCAACTTTTCCCCAAGGTAAGACTCTTTCCTCCACTAAAATCCTTGGAATAACTTTTTCTTTTCACAAAGAAGACCTGTCCAAAAACTGGGATGACCTCATCCGTTCACTTCCCCATACCTCTTTGGCTACTCTAAATCCTAAAGACTCTCTTTACTCCAAAACCATCTCCTTAAATCAACACTTTTTACCCAGAATCCTCTTTCTCTCAAGAATCATTCTTCCTACTCCTAAACAGATTAAATCCTTAACCACCCTCCTTTTCAAATTCCTATGAAACTTCTCCCCTTTTGAACCAATTAAAAGATCCTCCTTATACCTACCCAAACCCGACGGTGGCATTGCCCTCCCTAACATTGGACTTAAAACTTCTACTGCTTTTCTATGAAAATTTATTTATCTTCTCAAAAACCCCAACCCCCTTTCTTATTTTTGGATGACATATGCGATATATAACCTTGGAACAAAAATAATACCTATTAAACCTGAACTTTATTCCAACTCTCAACCCCACCGTCCTAAACCCAACCTTCTCTGGTCCAAAACTCTTTCCCTATTCAAAAAGATCTCTACCCACCCTCATGAAATTGAACACCTTACTTTCAAGTCCCTCTACCTAACCTTCCTTCAACCTGATCCTAACCCTATTCCTCTTCTAAACAACACTATCCCCCATACATGGCTCCGATTGACCCTTATAAAACCCCGTCCTTCTCTTTTCACCAACTTGGAAAAGGAAATATCCTTCAGGACAGCCTATAAAGGTTTTACCTGGGGATGTTTCTTTTCCAAGCATAATTTCAAACCCCGTAATCCCAATGACTTTCTTTGCAAAATCTGTCTTACTTCTTCCGATGATCCTCACCATCTTTTTTTCCAATGTTCCTTTACCCGCAGTTTAATTTCATTTCTAGAACCCCTTCTCTCTTCCACTTTAAAAAAACACACCCTTCTTACACAAGACACACTACTTTTCAACTACACAAATTTAATTGGTACACCACATATCATTACATCCAAACTCGCTTCACTGATTAGACTTTCCCTATACACCCTAAGAAATAGTTTTTCCTCCTTTAACACCCCTATCCCTACTTCTACCCTTATTGAAGAAAAATTTAAAATAAAAACAAAATTTAAAGCCTTTCTAGAAAAAAATTTTCCTGACTACTTACAATAAATTCCTCTATCCCTTTTCTTACCTTTACATATATATTTTCTCTCTTACTAGTACTTAGAAAGTTTTTTTCCAATTTCATATAGGCTTACCTAAACTGTCAATCCAAATATTTGAAAAAAATTTTTTTATCCAATTGACTTTCCATTATTATTATTGATATTATTTTATTTCTTTCCGCCTTGCTATGTTTCTGTATCAGAACAAATTAATATTTTGTTCAATACTACGTGTTTTTTTTTTTTTTTTTTTTCCTCTTCGCACACTTGTACTTTTTTTCCACTTAATATATTTTTTTTTCTCGCTTGCTATTTTACACAGAGCAAACAAACTATTATTGTCAATTGTATCTTATTTTTGCCTCTTGCACATTTCGCTCCTGACTAATCTCTTTCTATACGCTATTTATTGTTATTACTGTGTTCATTTCGTCTACTAAAATATACTTAAAAATTTAATTATTACTCTTATTACACTGTTAGTTTTTTCGCTTGTCGTCTATGTTTTGCCTCATATGTATTAACCAATATACTCACCATGATTTTCAAAGTTTACACATTTGTTTTTATTGTATTGTGTATTTATTGAGTTGTGTTTTTGTGTTTATAACTAAAAGTAAAAAAAAAAAAAAAAAATTTGGTTTTGTAATTGCTTAAAACCAATCTAGCTATCGATCCGAAACACGACGATGGTCTTCTTGAAAGGTAAAAAGAGAGCCATGAGAAAACGAGGATTCTTCTTGGATAGCCATAAAAACAGGAAGAACGGACACAAGAAAAGTTACTTGTACATTTACAAAGAGTTTGAGCAAGTCCATTCCGATACTGGAATATCAAGCAAGGTCTTAACCGTAATGAAAATCGTTCGTCAACCACCATATTTTTGTCTTAACTTGCCCGGTCAACTCTACAAACTCGCCGTCTCAGCAAACACCAAAGTGGTACGCATGCATACCACTTCCAAGTGAACGCTTTCCTGTACAGCTGCAAACGGCTCTTTTCAGAGCCACTCATTGTTTCAACCAAACTGAGTTACACACGTTTCGTTTATAGGCCCTGTTCTCATATCAAATTTGTTTTGTTGTAGTTGTTGTTGATCGTTTTTGTATTTCATATTTTCGAAAAATATACACAATGAGATAGTTTTTATTATGAACGTTATGAAATGAAAATAGCTTGCAAAAATCACTATCGGAACACACTTAAGAAAACGAGATATTTAAACAAATTGAAACCGACGCTAGCGTGGTCGAGTGGCTAGAGCAGCGGTGGAGAACCTGTGGCCTGAATGCCGCATGTGGCCTTCAAGGCCAAAAAGTGCGGCCTTTGCATGATCCGAAATGAAGAGGATTTTTGTAAAAAACACTATGATTTTGGCAGGAATTTTAGAAAGGGCTTTTGGAGATCACTATGTTTTTGTGGTGATATCAAACTTTTGAGCGGCTTTATCAAGTTTTAATTTTTAAAAGTGGCCTGCGAGTGCAAAAAGGTTTTCCAGCCCTGCGCCAGAACAACGCCATGTTTATGAATGAAATGGTGTCTGTTCAAAATCTACACGCGCTGTTCTGTTGTGTTCTTGAGAAAGATAGTTTATGGCACTTTCCGTTGTTTGGTGTCATAGCAAATCGTTACAATCATATCTCTATAAAACTAAACACCGAAATAACGAATCTTTTTTGAACAGCAATATTTGTCATTTCCAGAAGTAGGTCGGGCTAAGTTGCTTGCACTAAGTATAGCGCGTTTGTCGTTTTCCTTCCAGTCAGGAGAATAAATATAGAGATAAAATGAAATACAGTTTTGAACAAACAGCAAGCTGACTGGTCCTGAGCTAGCTGTTTGAAACAGAAAGTTGTTTTTATTCAACAGTTTAAGGACCGCCACGCTTAAAGTATAATATGTTTCCGGCTCAGACTTCAAATGCCGGTCATTATTACTGTTCATCTTTCTGCTTTCAATATCGGCTAGACAAGCTTGTGCTTGTTGTGTGAAGACGCCATTTTGTTTTGGTCTTTCCAGCTCAAATACCATCAGACGTCAATTTAAGATTTTACTATCTGACGGAGACTTTTAACTGGCTTTGCTTTGCATTTGATCATTATGCGTGGTGGATTTAACAGCAGCACAAGTCTTGGCTATTTAATATCACCTCAGATAAAACAAGCATGATTTATTAAAAGAGAAACATGATACAACTCAAAATAATCAGCCAAAATTAGTAAATTTTTGCCAAGGTTTTCAACGTCGTAACAGAGAGAAAACCAATAGCCGAATAGAAGAAATCCGAAGTTTACCACGAGTATCTGACAACAAATTAGCCAACATCGCCCGACAGAAAGAAGCAAAAAATAACACGCAAAAAACAATTTATTAGTTTTTATGTAACAGAAAGTGAAAAGCAAAATAATTCTGCAATAAGTTTGTCATACTTCATTCGCGATAATCTTAACTTTACAAATCTATAATTAATTTCCTGCTTTTTCGGTCATTTAAATTTTTATTATGACTTAATACAGTATCTTTTTCAGTACAATCTCCGCTTATTTTGTTTAATTTATTTCCAAACTGCTTTATCATTGTTTTAATTGTTGATTTTATCAATTGTAATCATACGCAGGTGTCAATCAGATTAAGAGCACGTGACTTGTAGTGCCTATCGGCCATGGACTTCTAATTATTTGCGTGAGGTCGAAATTAAGAATTATTAATTACTTATTAAAAGTCCTTAGAAGTCTAATTATTTATTAAAAGCCATTGACTTCTTTTATAGAGCTAGACAAGTCCATGCCTAATTATTTAGAAATATCATTCTAATTATTTAGAAGTCCAAGATTCGGGTATCATTTATCAACCTTAATTAATCCGTCATGAAAATTGTTCGTCAACCTTATTTTTGTCTTAACTTGCCCGGTCAACTCTACAAACTCGCCATCTCAGCAAACACCAAAGTGGTACGCATGCACACCACTTCCAAGTAAACGCTTTCCTGTACAGCTGCAAACGGCTCTTTTCAGAGCCACTCATTATTTCAACCAAACTGAGTTACACACGTTTCGTTTATAGGCCCTGTTCTCATATCAAATTAGTTTTGTTGTTGTTGTTGTTGTTGTTGATCGTTTTTTTATTTCATATTTTCAAAAAATATACACAATGATATAGTTTTTATTATGAACGTTAAGAAATAAAAATAGCTTGCAAAAATCACTATCGGAACACACTTAAGAAAATGAGATAATTAAACAAATTGAAATCGACGCTAACGTGTTCGAGTGGCTAGAGCAGCGGTGGAGAACCTATGGCCTGAATGCCGCATGTGGCCTTCGAGGCCAAAAAGTGCGGCCTTTGCATGATCCGAAATCAAGACCGTTTTTTTTAGAGAACACTATGATTTTGGCAGGAATTTTAGAAAGGGCTTTTAGAGATCACTATCTTTTTGTAGTGAAATCAAACTTTTGAGCGGCGGCCTTTATCAAGTTTTAATTTTTAAAAGTGGCCTGCGAGTGCAAAAAGGTTTCCCAGCCTGTGCGCCAGAACAACGCCATGTTTATGAATGAAATGGTGTCTGTTCAAATCTACACGCGCTATTCTGTTGTGTTCTTGAGAAAGATAGTTTATGGCACTTTCCGTTGATTGGTGTCATAGCAAATCGTTACAATCATATCTTTATAAAACTAAACACCAAAATAACAAATCTTTTTTGAACAGCAATATTTGTCATTTCCAGAAGTAGGTCGGGCTAAATTGCTTGCACTAAGTATAGCGCGTTTGTCGTTTTCCTTCCAGTCAGGAGGATAAATATAGAGATCAAATGAAATACAGTTTTGAACAAACAGCAAGCTGACTGGTCTGTGCTACTTGTTTTAAATAGAAAGTTGTTTTTATTCAACAGTTTAAGGACCGCCACGCTTACAGTATAATATGCTAATCAACGATATTTTTATAACAAATGCAGAGGATTTTAATCGAAAAACTTTTCCAACTTTAAATGTTTTATAAACCCGAGTTAATATTTCAATTTCGAAAGAAATCTTGAAATGTTTTTGACAAAAGAGTGAGATGACCTTTCCAAGGATTTCCAAACATGTTTAAAATCTTTTAGCTTGAGTTTTTGCATATATTGACCAACAATTGCATTTGCATTGAATACTATTTGACATTTTGTATCTTTCAACCCACAAAAAAGTAAAAGATTTTGACCAAATCAATCTCAGTCGTTAATATTTGTATATTTGTCTAAGCAACATCGAAAAGTCACTTTTTTTATTTTTGACCGTTAAAAATACGCCCGAATTTATTAACCAATCGCCGAGCAGAACGATATGGCTCGTTTCTGTTTAAAGGCATTTCGATATCTCATTTGCATACTCATTCCTTTATATACTGTGCACGACCGTTTGGTTTTGTAATTGCTTAAAAGCAATCTAGCTATCGATCCGAAACACGACGATGGTCTTCTTGAAAGGTAAAAAGAGAGCCATGAGAAAACGAGGATTCTTCTTGGATAGCCATAAAAGCCGAAAGAACCGACACAAGTAAAGTTACTTGTACATTTACAAAGAGTTTGAGCAAGTCCATTCCGATACTGGAATATCAAGCAAGGTCTTAACCGTAATGAAAATCGTTCGTCAACCATCGTATTTTTGTCTTAACTTGCCCGGTCAACTCTACAAACTCGCCGTCTCAGCAAACACCAAAGTGGTACGCATGCATACCACTTCCAAGTGAACGCTTTCCTGTACATCTGCAAACGGCTCTTTTCAGAGCCACTCATTGTTTCAACCAAACTGAGTTACACACGTTTCGTTTATAGGCCCTGTTCTCATATCAAATTTGTTTTGTTGTAGTTGTTGTTGATCGTTTTCTTATTTCATATTTTCAAAAAATATACACAATGATATAGTTTTTATTATGAACGTTATGAAATGAAAATAGCTTGCAAAAATCACTATCGGAACACACTTAAGAAAACGAGATATTTAAACAAATCGAAACCGACGCTTACATGGTCGAGTGGCTAGAGCAGCGGTGGAGAACCTGTGGCCTGAATGCCGCATGTGGCCTTCGAGGCCAAAAAGTGCGGCTTTTGCATGATCCGAAATAAAGACCGTTTTTTTTAGAGAACACTATGATTTTGGCAGGAATTTTAGAAAGGGCTTTTAGAGATCACTATCTTTTTGTGGTGAAATCAAACTTTTGAGCGGCTTTATCAAGTTTTAATTTTTAAAAGTGGCCTGCGAGTGCAAAAAGGTTTCCCAGCCTGTGCGCCAGAAAAACGCCATGTTTATGAATGAAATGGTGTCTGTTCAAAATCTACACGCGCTGTTCTGTTGTGTTCTTGAGAAAGATAGTTTATGGCACTTTCCGTTGTTTGGTGTCATAGCAAATCGTTACAATCATATCTCTATAAAACTAAACACCGAAATAACGAATCTTTTTTGAACAGCAATATTTGTCATTTCCAGAAGTAGGTCGGGCTAAGTTGCTTGCACTAAGTATAGCGCGTTTGTCGTTTTCCTTCCAGTCAGGAGGATAAATATAAAGATCAAATGAAATACAGTTTTGAACAAACAGCAAGCTGACTGGTCCTGTGCTAGCTGTTTGAAACAGAATGTTGTTTTTATTCAACAGTTTAAGGACCGCCACGCTTACAGTATAATATGTTTCCAGCTCAGACTTCAAATGCCGGTCATTATTACTGTTCATCTTTCTGCTTTCAATATCGGCTAGACAAGCTTGTGCTTGTTGTGTGAAGACGCCATTTTGTTTTGGTCTTTCCAGCTCAAATACCATCAGACGTCAATTTAAGATTTTACTATCTGACGGAGACTTTTAACTGGCTTTGCTTTGCATTTGATCATTATGCGTGGTGGATTTAACAGCAGCACAAGTCTTGGCTATTTAATATCACCTCAGATAAAAAAAGCATGATTTATTAAAAGAGAAACATGATACAACTCAAAATAATCAGCCAAAATTAGTAAATTTTTGCCAAGGTTTTCAACGTCGTAACAGAGAGAAAACCAGTAGCCGAATAGAAGAAATCCGAAGTTTACCACGAGTATCTGACAACAAATTAGCCAACATCGCCCGACAGAAAGAAGCAAAAAATAACACGCAAAAAACAATTTATTAGTTTTTATGTAACAGAAAGTGAAAAGCAAAATAATTCTGCAATAAGTTTGTCATACTTCATTCGCGATAATCTTAACTTTACAAATCTATAATTAATTTCCTGCTTTTTCGGTCATTTAAATTTTTATTATGACTTAATACAGTATCTTTTTCAGTACAATCCCCGCTTATTTTGTTTAATTTATTTCCAAACTGCTTTATCATTGTTTCAATTGTTGATTTTATCAATTGTAATCATACGCAGGTGTCAATCAGATTAAGAGCACGTGACTTGTAGTGCCTATCGGCAATGGACTTCTAATTATTTGCGTGAGGTCGAAATTAAAAATTATTAATTATTTATTAGAAGTCCTTAAAAGTCTAATTATTTATTAAAAGCCATTGACTTCTTTTATAGAGCTAGACAAGTCCATGCCTAATTATTTAGAAATATCATTCTAATTATTTAGAAGTCCAAGATTCGGGTATCATTTATCAACCTTAATTAATCCGTCATGAAAATTGTTCGTCAACCATATTTTTGTCTTAACTTGCCCGGTCAACTCGACAAACTCGCCGTCTCAGCAAACACCAAAGTGGTACGCATGCACACCACTTCCAAGTAAACGCTTTCCTGTACAGCTGCAAACGGCTCTTTTCAGAGCCACTCATTATTTCAACCAAACTGAGTTACACACGTTTCGTTTATAGGCCCTGTTCTCATATCAAATTAGTTTTGTTGTAGTTGTTGTTGATCGTTTTTGTATTTCATATTTTCGAAAAATATACACAATGATATAGTTTTTATTATGAACGTTATGAAATAAAAATAGCTTGCAAAAATCACTATCGGAACACACTTAAGAAAACGAGATAATTAAACAAATTGAAATCGACGCTAACGTGTTCGAGTGGCTAGAGCAGCGGTGGAGAACCTGTGGCCTGAATGCCGCATGTGGCCTTCAAGGCCAAAAAGTGCGGCCTTTGCATGATCCAAAATAAAGACCGTTTTTTTTAGAGAACACTATAATTTTGGCAGGAATTTTAGAAAGGGCTTTTAGAGATCACTATCTTTTTGTGGTGATATCAAACTTTTGAGCGGCCTTTATCAAGTTTTAATTTTTAAAAGTGGCCTGCGAGTGCAAAAAGGTTTCCCAACCCTGCGCCAGAACAACGCCATGTTTATGAATGAAATGGTGTCTGTTCAAAATCTACACGCGCTGTTCTGTTGTGTTCTTGAGAAAGATAGTTTATGGCACTTTCCGTTGTTTGGTGGTCATAGCAAATCGTTACAATCATATCTCTATAAAACTAAACACCAAAATAACAAATCTTTTTTGAACAGCAATATTTGTCATTTCCAGAAGTAGGTCGGGCTAAATTGCTTGCACTAAGTATAGCGCGTTTGTCGTTTTCCTTCCAGTCAGGAGGATAAATATAGAGATCAAATGAAATACAGTTTTGAACAAACAGCAAGCTGACTGGTCCTGTGCTAGCTGTTTGAAACAGAAAGTTGTTTTTATTCAACAGTTTAAGGACCGCCACGCTTACAGTATAATATGCTAATCAACGATATTTTTATAACAAACGCAAAGGATTTTAATCGAAAAACTTTTCCAACTTTAAATGTTTTATAAACCCGGGTTAATATTTCAATTTCGAAAGAAATCTTGAAATTTTTTTGACAAAAGAGTGAGATGATTTTTCCAAGGACTTCCAAACATGTTTAAAATCTTTTAGCTTGAGTTTTTGCATATATTGACCAACAATTGCATTTGTATTGAATAGTATTTGACATTTTGTATCTTTCAACCCACAATTAAGATAAAAGATTTTGTCCAAATCAATCTCAGTCGTTAATATTTGTATATTTGTCCAAGCAACATCGAAAAGTCGCTCTTTTTATTTTTGACCGTTAAAAATACACCCGAATTTATCAACCAATCGCCGAGCAGCACGATATGGCTCGTTTCTGTTTAAAGGCATTTCGATATCTCATTTGCATACTCGTTCCTTTATATACTGTGCACGACCGTTTGGTTTTGTAATTGCTTAAAAGCAATCTGGCTATCGATCCGAAACACGACGATGGTCTTCTTGAAAGGTAAAAAGAGAGCCATGAGAAAACGAGGATTCTTCTTGGATAGCCATAAAAACAGGAAGAACGGACACAAGAAAAGTTACTTGTACATTTACAAAGAGTTTGAGGAAGTCCATTCCGATACTGGAATATCAAGCAAGGTCTTAACCGTAATGAAAATCGTTTGTCAACCACCATATTTTTGTCTTAACTTGCCCGGTCAACTCTACAAACTCGCCGTCTCAGCAAACACCAAAGTGGTACGCATGCATACCACTTCCAAGTGAACGCTTTCCTGTACAGCTGCAAACGGCTCTTTTCAGAGCCACTCATTGTTTCAACCAAACTGAGTTACACACGTTTCGTTTATAGGCCCTGTTCTCATATCAAATTAGTTTTGTTGTAGTTGTTGTTGATCGTTCTTTTATTTCATATTTTCAAAAAATATACACAATGAGATAGTTTTTATTATGAACGTTATGAAATGAAAATAGCTTGCAAAAATCACTATCGGAACACACTTAAGAAAACGAGATAATTAAACAAATTGAAATCGACGCTAACGTGTTCGAGTGGCTAGAGCAGCGGTGGAGAACCTGTGGCCTGAATGCCGCTTGTGGCCTTCGAGGCCAAAAAGTGCGGCCTTTGCATGATTCGAAATCAAGACCGTTTTTTTTAGAGAACACTATGATTTTGGCAGGAATTTTAGAAAGGGCTTTTAGAGATCACTATCTTTTTGTATTGAAATCAAACTTTTGAGCGGCGGCCTTTATCAAGTTTTAATTTTTAAAAGTGGCCTGCGAGTGCAAAAAGGTTTCCCAGCCTGTGCGCCAGAACAACGCCATGTTTATGAATGAAATGGTGTCTGTTCAAATCTACACGCGCTATTCTGTTGTGTTCTTGAGAAAGATAGTTTATGGCACTTTCCGTTGTTTGGTGGTCATAGCAAATCGTTACAATCATATCTCTATAAAACTAAACACCAAAATAACAAATCTTTTTTGAACAGCAATATTTGTCATTTCCAGAAGTAGGTCGGGCTAAATTGCTTGCACTAAGTATAGCGCGTTTGTCGTTTTCCTTCCAGTCAGGAGGATAAATATAGAGATCAAATGAAATACAGTTTTGAACAAACAGCAAGCTGACTGGTCTGTGCTAGCTGTTTGAAACAGAAAGTTGTTTTTATTCAACAGTTTAAGGACCGCCACGCTTACAGTATAATATGCTAATCAACGATATTTTTATGACAAACGCAAAGGATTTTAATCGAAAAACTTTTCCAACTTTAAATGTTTTATAAACCCGGGTTAATATTTCAATTTCGAAAGAAATCTTGAAATGTTTTTGACAAAAGAGTGAGATGATTTTTCCAAGGACTTCCAAACATGTTTAAAATCTTTTAGCTTGAGTTTTTGCATATATTGATCAACGATTGCATTTGTATTGAATAGTATTTGACATTTTGTATCTTTCAACCCACAATTAAGATAAAAGATTTCGACCAAATCAATCTCAGTCGTTAATATTTGTATATTTATCCAAGCAACATCGAAAAGTCGCTCTTTTTATTTTTGACCGTTAAAAATACGCCCGAATTTATCAACCAATCGCCGAGCAGCACGATATGGCTCGTTTCTGTTTAAAGGCATTTCGATATCTCATTTGCATACTCGTTCCTTTATATACTGTGCACGACCGTTTGGTTTTGTAATTGCTTAAAAGCAATCTAGCTATCGATCCGAAACACGACGATGGTCTTTTTGAAAGGTAAAAAGAGAGCCATGAGAAAACGAGGATTCTTCTTGGATAGCCATAAAAACAGGAAGAACGGACACAAGAAAAGTTACTTGTACATTTACAAAGAGTTTGAGCAAGTCCATTCCGATACTGGAATATCAAGCAAGGTCTTAACCGTAATGAAAATCGTTCGTCAACCACCATATTTTTGTCTTAACTTGCCCGGTCAACTCTACAAGCTCGCCGTCTCAGCAAACACCAAAGTGGTACGCATGCATACCACTTCCAAGTGAACGCTTTCCTGTACAGCTGCAAACGGCTCTTTTCAGAGCCACTCATTGTTTCAACCAAACTGAGTTACACACGTTTCGTTTATAGGCCCTGTTCTCATATCAAATTAGTTTTCTTGTAGTTGTTGTTGATCGTTTTTTTTATTTCATATTTTCAAAAAATATACACAATGAGATAGTTTTTATTATGAACGTTACGAAATGAAAATAGCTTGCAAAAATCACTATCGGAACACACTTAAGAAAACGAGATAATTAAAGAAATTGAAATCGACGCTAACGTGTTCGAGTGGCTAGAGCAGCGGTGGAGAACCTGTGGCCTGAATGCCGCATGTGGCCTTCGAGGCCAAAAAGTGCGGCCTTTGCATGATCCGAAATCAAGACCGTTTTTTTTAGAGAACACTATGATTTTGGCAGGAATTTTAGAAAGGGCTTTTAGAGATCACTATCTTTTTGTATTGAAATCAAACTTTTGAGCGGCGGCCTTTATCAAGTTTTAATTTTTAAAAGTGGCCTGCGAGTGCAAAAAGGTTTCCCAGTCCTGCGCCAGAACAACGCCATGTTTATGAATGAAATGGTGTCTGTTCAAATCTACACGCGCTATTCTGTTGTGTTCTTGAGAAAGATAGTTTATGGCACTTTCCGTTGTTTGGTGGTCATAGCAAATCGTTACAATCATATCTCTATAAAACTAAACACCAAAATAACAAATCTTTTTTGAACATCAATATTTGTCATTTCCAGAAGTAGGTCGGGCTAAATTGCTTGCACTAAGTATAGCGCGTTTGTCGTTTTCCTTCCAGTCAGGAGGATAAATATAGAGATCAAATGAAATACAGTTTTGAACAAACAGCAAGCTGACTGGTCTGTGCTACTTGTTTTAAATAGAAAGTTGTTTTTATTGAACAGTTTAAGGACCGCCACGCTTACAGTATAATATGCTAATCAACGATATTTTTATAACAAATGCAGAGGATTTTAATCGAAAAACTTTTCCAACTTTAAATGTTTTATAAACCCGAGTTAATATTTCAATTTCGAAAGAAATCTTGAAATGTTTTTGACAAAAGAGTCAGATGACCTTTCCAAGGACTTCCAAACATGTTTAAAATCTTTTAGCTTGAGTTTTTGCATATTTTGACCAACAATTGCATTTGCATTGAATACTATTTGACATTTTGTATCTTTCAACCCACAATTAAGATAAAAGATTTTGACCAAATCAATCTCAGTCGTTAATATTTGTATATTTGTCTAAGCAACATCGAAAAGTCGCTCTTTTTATTTTTGACCGTTAAAAATACACCCGAATTTATTAACCAATCGCCGAGCAGAACGATATGGCTCGTTTCTGTTTAAAGGCATTTCGATATCTCATTTGCATACTCGTTCCTTTATATACTGTGCACGACCGTTTGGTTTTGTAATTGCTTAAAAGCAATCTAGCTATCGATCCGAAACACGACGATGGTCTTCTTGAAAGGTAAAAAGAGAGCCATGAGAAAACGAGGATTCTTCTTGGATAGCCATAAAAGCCGAAAGAACCGACACAAGTAAAGTTACTTGTACATTTACAAAGAGTTTGAGCAAGTCCATTCCGATACTGGAATATCAAGCAAGGTCTTAACCGTAATGAAAATCGTTCGTCAACCACCATATTTTTGTCTTAACTTGCCCGGTCAACTCGACAAACTCGCCGTCTCAGCAAACACCAAAGTGGTACGCATGCATACCACTTCCAAGTGAACGCTTTCCTGTACATCTGCAAACGGCTCTTTTCAGAGCCACTCATTGTTTCAACCAAACTGAGTTACACACGTTTCGTTTATAGGCTCTGTTCTCATATCAAATTTGTTTTGTTGTAGTTGTTGTTGATCGTTTTTTTATTTCATATTTTCGAAAAATATACACAATGATATAGTTTTTATTATAAACGTTATGAAATAAAAATAGCTTGCAAAAATCACTATCGGAACACACTTAAGAAAACGAGATATTTAAACAAATCGAAACCGACGCTTACATGGTCGAGTGGCTAGAGCAGCGGTGGAGAACCTGTGGCCTGAATGCCGCATGTGGCCTTCGAGGCCAAAAAGTGCGGCCTTTGCATGATCCGAAATAAAGACCGTTTTTTTTGGAGAACACTATGATTTTGGCAGGAATTTTAGAAAGGGCTTTTAGAGATCACTATGTTTTTGTGGTGAAATCAAACTTTTGAGCGGCTTTATCAAGTTTTAATTTTTAAAAGTGGCCTGCGAGTGCAAAAAGGTTTCCCAGCCTGTGCGCCAGAACAACGCCATGTTTATGAATGAAATGGTGTCTGTTCAAAATCTACACGCGCTGTTCTGTTGTGTTCTTGAGAAAGATAGTTTATGGCACTTTCCGTTGTTTGGTGTCATAGCAAATCGTTACAATCATATCTCTATAAAACTAAACACCGAAATAACGAATCTTTTTTGAACATCAATATTTGTCATTTCCAGAAGTAGGTCGGGCTAAGTTGCTTGCACTAAGTATAGCGCGTTTGTCGTTTTCCTTCCAGTCAGGAGGATAAATATAGAGATAAAATGAAATACAGTTTTGAACAAACAGCAAGCTGACTGGTCCTGTGCTAGCTGTTTGAAACAGAATGTTGTTTTTATTCAACAGTTTAAGGACCGCCACGCTTACAGTATAATATGTTTCCGGCTCAGACTTCAAATGCCGGTCATTATTACTGTTCATCTTTCTGCTTTCAATATCGGCTAGACAAGCTTGTGCTTGTTGTGTGAAGACGCCATTTTGTTTTGGTCTTTCCAGCTCAAATACCATCAGACGTCAATTTAAGATTTTACTATCTGACGGAGACTTTTAGCTGGCTTTGCTTTGCATTTGATCATTATGCGTGGTGGATTTAACAGCAGCACAAGTCTTGGCTATTTAATATCACCTCAGATAAAAAAAGCATGATTTATTAAAAGAGAAACATGATACAACTCAAAATAATCAGCCAAAATTAGTAAATTTTTGCCAAGGTTTTCAACGTCGTAACAGAGAGAAAACCAGTAGCCGAATAGAAGAAATCCGAAGTTTACCACGAGTATCTGACAACAAATTAGCCAACATCGCCCGACAGAAAGAAGCAAAAAATAGCACGCAAAAAACAATTTATTAGTTTTTATGTAACAGAAAGTGAAAAGCAAAATAATTCTGCAATAAGTTTGTCATACTTCATTCGCGATAATCTTAACTTTACAAATCTATAATTAATTTCCTGCTTTTTCGGTCATTTAAATTTTTATTATGACTTAATACAGTATCTTTTTCAGTACAATCCCCGCTTATTTTGTTTAATTCAGCGTTTCTCAAACTATGGGTCGCGACCCACCGGTGGGTCGCGAAAGGAATCTTGGTGGGTCGTGAAAAGTTATAGAAAGCTCTGATTAACTATACTGGCTATTTCCTATACAAAAATCAAGGGGAAATTATCATAATTGTGACATCACACAATCTTGAATCGTGGCGTGATCTTCACCTAACCTCAGGTCATTGAACCTTTCGTCTCACACATGTTACTATGAGGTTGATAATTGCAGTCGCAGACTTTTTTTAATGGCCTTGTTGCGCCTTATTACAGTGTTATATTTATGATCGCCGTGGTGGCAGCTTGACTGGAAGACCCTCAAGTTCATTTCGTTTTTTCTGGCCGGGGTATTGTGGTAAATAAAATGGTAAAATTTGCTTGGTTGAGCGCTTTTATGTCTGTAAGAGAGTCGCCTTGTAGTCCAGGCTTAAGTTATAGGCTTTTGCAACCTCAATCAGTTGTTTTCGAAGCACTTGGTCATTCTAGTTTTAATGAAGCAGCTTACGACAGATTATTTTTCAGAATCTGATTTTTATATAGTTGACTAAGTACCCCTAATCAAAGCGCAAACCGCGTATGATAGGGCTGGAGCCTAGAATTTATTTTTTTTTCCTTTTTGGGAGGTTTAATGCAGGCGCAAGCCATGCTTACTCCTATTTTTTGTATCAAGTGATACACCTTTTTTAATAAATTATTTTTTTTTTGATTTTTATATTACCTTTTTTAGCTCTTAATATAATGGATAAATGGTTAAAAAAGTCAGTTGAAGTCAATGAAGATAAATTGCCAGTTAGTCAAAAAACAGATAAGTCAAGTCAATCAGAAACAAGTCAGTCAAAGCGAAGAAAAGTATTAAGAAGGTATGATGACACATATTTAAAAATGGGATTTACATGGAATGAAGAAGAACAAGATCCACGTCCGAGATGTGTTGTTTGTTATGAGCAACTTGCAAACGAGAGCATGAGTCCAAACAAATTGCTTCGCCATCTTGAGACTAAGCATCCCGAGTTAAAGCATAAACCCCTTGATTTTTTTAAGAAAATGCTAGCCAATTTGAACACAGGACAGAGAGTTTTGCAGCGTTACACCAGCGTTAATGAGAAAGCTTTGTATGCGTCTTACTTGATCAGCTTAAGAATCGCGAAAACTGGCAAGCCACACACACTTGGTGAGACTTTAGTTCTTCCAGCTATAAAAGACACAGTTGAAGTTTTCTTCGGTGATAAAAGTAAAAAAGAAATCGAAGCAATTCCTATATCTAATGACACGGTCACACGTAGAATTGATGAGATGTCCCAATGGGTAGAAAATCAAGTTATTGAACGAGTTATTGAAAGTCCTTTTTTTTCTTTACAACTCGATGAATCTACTGATGTAGAAGGTTTGTGCCAACTACTCGTTTTTGTACGTTATATATGGAACTCCGAACCACATGAAGATATGTTGTTGTGTGAACCAATCAGTCGAAGTACCAGCCAAGAAATTTTTAACGCTGTTGATATTTATTTCAGAACAAAAGGTCTTGATTGGCTTAAATGCATAGGAATATGTACTGATGGAGCACGCGCTATGTGCGGTAGAAACAGTAGTGTAGTGACCAAAATCCTTGAACGTAATCCCAACGCATCCTGGACTCACTGCAACCTTCACAGGGCAGCATTAGTATCAAAACATTTATCTGATAACTTTAAGAATGTTTTGAATACTTCCGTTAAAATAGTGAATTTCATCAAGTCAAAGCCTTTGCAAACACGTTTATTTGAGAAATTATGTGAAGAGATGGGAAGCAATCATAGAACCCTTCTTCTGCATACAGAAATACGATGGCTTTCGAGGGGCAAAGTGCTAACGAGACTTGGAGAACTTCGCGAGGAAGTTGCTATGTTTTTGGAAGGTAAATGCGATTTTGCGAAATGCTTGCGCGACAAAGAATTTATTCTGAGGCTTACGTATTTGGCAGATATTTTTTCAAAATTAAATGAACTAAATTTGTACTTACAAGGAACAGGAGGTATATTTGAAGTTCATGACAAAATTAGAGGTTTTATAAAAAAACTTGCTCTGTGGAAAAATTGCATTGACATCCGAAATTATGAATGTTTTGAAATGTTACAAACCTTTATAATAGAGAATGAAGTCGAACTTTGCGATGGTATAATCAGCGAGATATCAGAACATTTGAATAAGTTAAAAAAAAGTTTTGAATTTTATTTCCACGATGAAATGAATACTTTGAAACAGAAAAGATGGGTTATAAACCCTTTTCAGCCTGCCATGACGACTGGGATATCAACAAAGGCTGATGAAGAACTTATCGATTTATCTGAAGACTCTTCCTTGAAAATGAATTTCAGCAGAACAAAATTGGTACAGTTTTGGGTGTCTCTTCTAACCTTGTACCCACTCATTTCCACCGAGGCATTAAAAGCACTTATACCGTTCTCTTCATCTTATAAGTGCGAAACTGGATTTTCGGCAATGGTTGGGATTAAAACTAAATTTCGAAATAAACTGCGACTTTCAAATTCCCTACGTCTAAAACTATCTCAAATTGAAATCAATGTCAAGTCTATTGTGCAAAGTAGCAAGAAACAAGCTCATCCCTCTCACTGACAATTTTCTTTGAAAAAATAAATTTGTTTCCTTTATCAATGTTTTATTAATTGAACTAGTGCACTCGCCTCGTCAAAAATGACAATTACGGCGGATCCTATGCTATTCTTTCCATAAAAGTATAAGCAAATTTTTCGTTTATTTCACCGTGTCCGCGTGAGAGTAAAATATTTGTCTGGATACATAATTCCAGAGGTGTGTTCCTTTGCAACGATAGCGTAACCTAGAAACCAACAACAACTATATATAAAGTTAAGTGGGTCGCCATAAGTTGTGGTAATTAATAGTGGGTCCCAACTTTAAAAAGTTTGAGAACTACTGGTTTAATTTATTTCCAAACTGCTTTATCATTGTTTCAATTGTTGATTTTATCAATTGTAATCATACGCAGGTGTCAATCAGATTAAGAGCACGTGACTTGTAGTGCCTATCGGCCATGGACTTCTAATTATTTGCGTGAGGTCGAAATTAAAAATTATTAATTATTTATTAGAAGTCCTTAAAAGTCTAATTATTTATTAAAAGCCATGGACTTCTTTTATAGAGCTAGACAAGTCCATGCCTAATTATTTAGAAATATCATTCTAATTATTTAGAAGTCCAAGATTCGGGTATCATTTATCAACCTTAATTAATCCGTCATGAAAATCGTTCGTCAACCATATTTTTGTCTTAACTTGCCCGGTCAACTCGACAAACTCGCCGTCTCAGCAAACACCAAAGTGGTACGCATGCATACCACTTCCAAGTAAACGCTTTCCTGTACATCTGCAAACGGCTCTTTTCAGAGCCACTCATTGTTTCAACCAAACTGAGTTACACACGTTTCGTTTATAGGCCCTGTTCTCATATCAAATTAGTTTTGTTGTAGTTGTTGTTGATCGTTTTTGTATTTCATATTTTCGAAAAATATACACAATGATATAGTTTTTATTATGAACGTTATGAAATAAAAATAGCTTGCAAAAATCACTATCGGAACACACTTAAGATAACGAGATATTTAAACAAATTGAAATCGACGCTAACGTGTTCGAGTGGCTAGAGCAGCGGTGGAGAACCTGTGGCCTGAATGCCGCTTGTGGCCTTCGAGGCCAAAAAGTGCGGCCTTTGCATGATCCGAAATAAAGACCGTTTTTTTTGGAGAACACTATAATTTTGGCAGGAATTTTAGAAAGGGCGTTTAGAGATCACTATCTTTTTGTGGTGATATCAAACTTTTGAGCGGCCTTTATCAAGTTTTAATTTTTAAAAGTGGCCTGCGAGTGCAAAAAGGTTTCCCAACCCTGCGCCAGAACAACGCCATGTTTATGAATGAAATGGTGTCTGTTCAAATCTACACGCGCTGTTCTGTTGTGTTCTTGAGAAAGATAGTTTATGGCACTTTCCGTTGTTTGGTGGTCATAGCAAATCGTTACAATCATATCTCTATAAAACTAAACACCAAAATAACAAATCTTTTTTGAACAGCAATATTTGTCATTTCCAGAAGTAGGTCGGGCTAAATTGCTTGCACTAAGTATAGCGCGTTTGTCGTTTTCCTTCCAGTCAGGAGGATAAATATAAAGATCAAATGAAATACAGTTTTGAACAAACAGCAAGCTGACTGGTCCTGTGCTAGCTGTTTGAAACAGAAAGTTGTTTTTATTCAACAGTTTAAGGACCGCCACGCTTACAGTATAATATGTTTCCAGCTCAGACTTCAAATGCTGGTCATTATTACTGTTCATCTTTCTGCTTTCAATATCGGCTAGACAAGCTTGTGCTTGTTGTGTGAAGACGCCATTTTGTTTTGGTCTTTCCAGCTCAAATACCATCAGACGTCAATTTAAGATTTTACTATCTGACGGAGACTTTTAACTGGCTTTGCTTTGCATTTGATCATTATGCGTGGTGGATTTAACAGCAGCACAAGTCTTGGCTATTTAATATCACCTCAGATAAAAAAAGCATGATTTATTAAAAGAGAAACATGATACAACTCAAAATAATCAGCCAAAATTAGTAAATTTTTGCCAAGGTTTTCAACGTCGTAACAGAGAGAAAACCAATAGCCGAATAGAAGAAATCCGAAGTTTACCACGAGTATCTGACAACAAATTAGCCAACATCGCCCGACAGAAAGAAGCAAAAAATAACACGCAAAAAACAATTTATTAGTTTTTATGTAACAGAAAGTGAAAAGCAAAATAATTCTGCAATAAGTTTGTCATACTTCATTCGCGATAATCTTAACTTTACAAATCTATAATTAATTTCCTGCTTTTTCGGTCATTTAAATTTTTATTATGACTTAATACAGTATCTTTTTCAGTACAATCTCCGCTTATTTTGTTTAATTTATTTCCAAACTGCTTTATCATTGTTTCAATTGTTGATTTTATCAATTGTAATCATACGCAGGTGTCAATCAGATTAAGAGCACGTGACTTGTAGTGCCTATCGGCCATGGACTTCTAATTATTTGCGTGAGGTCGAAATTAAGAATTATTAATTATTTATAAGAAGTCCTTAGAAGTCTAATTATTTATTAAAAGCCATTGACTTCTTTTATAGAGCTAGACAAGTCCATACCTAATTATTTAGAAATATCATTCTAATTATTTAGAAGTCCAAGATTCGGGTATCATTTATCAACCTTAATTAATCCGTCATGAAAATTGTTCGTCAAACTTATTTTTGTCTTAACTTGCCCGGTCAACTCGACAAACTCGCCGTCTCAGCAAACACCAAAGTGGTACGCATGCACACCACTTCCAAGTAAACGCTTTCCTGTACAGCTGCAAACGGCTCTTTTCAGAGCCACTCATTATTTCAACCAAACTGAGTTACACACGTTTCGTTTATAGGCCCTGTTCTCATATCAAATTAGTTTTGTTGTAGTTGTTGTTGATCGTTTTTGTATTTCATATTTTCAAAAAATATACACAATGATATAGTTTTTATTATGAACGTTAAGAAATGAAAATAGCTTGCAAAAATCACTATCGGAACACACTTAAGAAAACGAGATAATTAAACAAATTGAAATCGACGCTAACGTGTTCGAGTGGCTAGAGCAGCGGTGGAGAACCTGTGGCCTGAATGCCGCTTGTGGCCTTCGAGGCCAAAAAGTGCGGCCTTTGCATGATCCGAAATAAAGACCGTTTTTTTTAGAGAACACTATGATTTTGGCAGGAATTTTAGAAAGGGCTTTTAGAGATCACTATCTTTTTGTAGTGAAATCAAACTTTTGAGCGGCGGCCTTTATCAAGTTTTAATTTTTAAAAGTGGCCTGCCAGTGCAAAAAGGTTTCCCAACTCTGCGCCAGAACAACGCCATGTTTATGAATGAAATGGTGTCTGTTCAAATCTACACGCGCTGTTCTGTTGTGTTCTTGAGAAAGATAGTTTATGGCACTTTCCGTTGTTTGGTGGTCATAGCAAATCGTTACAATCATATCTCTATAAAACTAAACACCAAAATAACAAATCTTTTTTGAACAGCAATATTTGTCATTTCCAGAAGTAGGTCGGGCTAAATTGCTTGCACTAAGTATAGCGCGTTTGTCGTTTTCCTTCCAGTCAGGAGGATAAATATAAAGATCAAATGAAATATAGTTTTGAACAAACAGCAAGCTGACTGGTCTGTGCTAGCTGTTTGAAACAGAAAGTTGTTTTTATTCAACAGTTTAAGGACCGCCACGCTTACAGTATAATATGCTAATCAACGATATTTTCATAACAAACGCAAAGGATTTTAATCGAAAAACTTTTCCAACTTTAAATGTTTTATAAACCCGAGTTAATATTTCAATTTCGAAAGAAATCTTGAAATTTTTTTGACAAAAGAGTGAGATGATTTTTCCAAGGACTTCCAAACATGTTTAAAATCTTTTAGCTTGAGTTTTTGCATATTTTGACCAACGATTGCATTTGTATTGAATAGTATTTGACATTTTGTATCTTTCAACCCACAATTAAGATAAAAGATTTTGACCAAATCAATCTCAGTCGTTAATATTTGTATATTTATCCAAGCAACATCGAAAAGTCGCTCTTTTTATTTTTGACCGTTAAAAATACGCCCGAATTTATCAACCAATCGCCGAGCAGCACGATATGGCTCGTTTCTGTTTAAAGGCATTTCGATATCTCATTTGCATACTCGTTCCTTTATATACTGTGCACGACCGTTTGGTTTTGTAATTGCTTAAAAGCAATCTGGCTATCGATCCGAAACACGACGATGGTCTTCTTGAAAGGTAAAAAGAGAGCCATGAGAAAACGAGGATTCTTCTTGGATAGCCATAAAAACAGGAAGAACGGACACAAGAAAAGTTACTTGTACATTTACAAAGAGTTTGAGGAAGTCCATTCCGATACTGGAATATCAAGCAAGGTCTTTACCGTAATGAAAATTGTTCGTCAACCACCATATTTTTGTCTTAACTTGCCCGGTCAACTGTTTAAGCTCGCCGTCTCAGCAAACACCAAAGTGGTACGCATGCATACCACTTCCAAGTAAACGCTTTCCTGTACAGCTGCAAACGGCTCTTTTCAGAGCCACTCATTGTTTCAACCAAACTGAGTTACACACGTTTCGTTTATAGGCCCTGTTCTCATATCAAATTTGTTTTGTTGTAGTTGTTGTTGATCGTTTTCTTATTTCATATTTTCGAAAAATATACACAATGAGATAGTTTTTATTATGAACGTTAAGAAATGAAAATAGCTTGCGAAAATCACTATCGGAACACACTTAAGAAAACGAGATAATTAAACAAATTGAAATCGACGCTAACGTGTTCGAGTGGCTAGAGCAGCGGTGGAGAACCTGTGGCCTGAATGCCGCTTGTGGCCTTCGAGGCCAAAAAGTGCGGCTTTTGCATGATCCGAAATCAAGACCGTTTTTTTTAGAGAACACTATGATTTTGGCAGGAATTTTAGAAAGGGCTTTTAGAGATCACTATCTTTTTGTAGTGAAATCAAACTTTTGAGCGGCGGCCTTTATCAAGTTTTAATTTTTAAAAGTGGCCTGCGAGTGCAAAAAGGTTTCCCAACTCTGCGCCAGAACAACGCCATGTTTATGAATGAAATGGTGTCTGTTCAAATCTACACGCGCTATTCTGTTGTGTTCTTGAGAAAGATAGTTTATGGCACTTTCCGTTGTTTGGTGGTCATAGCAAATCGTTACAATCATATCTCTATAAAACTAAACACCAAAATAACAAATCTTTTTTGAACAGCAATATTTGTCATTTCCAGAAGTAGGTCGGGCTAAATTGCTTGCACTAAGTATAGCGCGTTTGTCGTTTTCCTTCCAGTCAGGAGGATAAATATAGAGATCAAATGAAATATAGTTTTGAACAAACAGCAAGCTGACTGGTCTGTGCTAGCTGTTTGAAACAGAAAGTTGTTTTTATTCAACAGTTTAAGGACCGCCACGCTTACAGTATAATATGCTAATCAACGATATTTTCATAACAAACGCAAAGGATTTTAATCGAAAAACTTTTCCAACTTTAAATGTTTTATAAACCCGGGTTAATATTTCAATTTCGAAAGAAATCTTGAAATGTTTTTGACAAAAGAGTGAGATGATTTTTCCAAGGACTTCCAAACATGTTTAAAATCTTTTAGCTTGAGTTTTTGCATATATTGACCAAGGATTGCATTTGTATTGAATAGTATTTGACATTTTGTATCTTTCAACCCACAATTAAAATAAAAGATTTTGACCAAATCAATCTCAGTCGTTAATATTTGTATATTTATCCAAGCAACATCGAAAAGTCGCTCTTTTTATTTTTGACCGTTAAAAATACGCCCGAATTTATCAACCAATCGCCGAGCAGCACGATATGGCTCGTTTCTGTTTAAAGGCATTTCGATATCTCATTTGCATACTCGTTCCTTTATATACTGTGCACGACCGTTTGGTTTTGTAATTGCTTAAAAGCAATCTGGCTATCGATCCGAAACACGACGATGGTCTTCTTGAAAGGTAAAAAGAGAGCCATGAGAAAACGAGGATTCTTCTTGGATAGCCATAAAAACAGGAAGAACGGACACAAGAAAAGTTACTTGTACATTTACAAAGAGTTTGAGCAAGTCCATTCCGATACTGGAATATCAAGCAAGGTCTTAACCGTAATGAAAATCGTTCGTCAACCACCATATTTTTGTCTTAACTTGCCCGGTCAACTCTACAAACTCGCCGTCTCAGCAAACACCAAAGTGGTACGCATGCATACCACTTCCAAGTGAACGCTTTCCTGTACAGCTGCAAACGGCTCTTTTCAGAGCCACTCATTGTTTCAACCAAACTGAGTTACACACGTTTCGTTTATAGGCCCTGTTCTCATATCAAATTTGTTTTGTTGTTGTTGTTGTTGATCGTTTTCTTATTTCATATTTTCGAAAAATATACACAATGAGATAGTTTTTATTATGAACGTTACGAAATGAAAATAGCTTGCAAAAATCACTATCGGAACACACTTAAGAAAACGAGATATTTAAACAAATTGAAATCGACGCTAACGTGTTCGAGTGGCTAGAGCAGCGGTGGAGAACCTGTGGCCTGAATGCCGCTTGTGGCCTTCGAGGCCAAAAAGTGCGGCCTTTGCATGATCCGAAATCAAGACCGTTTTTTTTAGAGAACACTATGATTTTGGCAGGAATTTTAGAAAGGGCTTTTAGAGATCACTATCTTTTTGTAGTGAAATCAAACTTTTGAGCGGCCTTTATCAAGTTTTAATTTTTAAAAGTGGCCTGCGAGTGCAAAAAGGTTTCCCAACCCTGCGCCAGAACAACGCCATGTTTATGAATGAAATGGTGTCTGTTCAAATCTACACGCGCTGTTCTGTTGTGTTCTTGAGAAAGATAGTTTATGGCACTTTCCGTTGTTTGGTGGTCATAGCAAATCGTTACAATCATATCTCTATAAAACTAAACACCAAAATAACAAATCTTTTTTGAACATCAATATTTGTCATTTCCAGAAGTAGGTCGGGCTAAATTGCTTGCACTAAGTATAGCGCGTTTGTCGTTTTCCTTCCAGTCAGGAGGATAAATATAGAGATCAAATGAAATACAGTTTTGAACAAACAGCAAGCTGACTGGTCCTGCGCTAGCTGTTTGAAACAGAAAGTTGTTTTTATTCAACAGTTTAAGGACCGCCACGCTTACAGTATAATATGCTAATCAACGATATTTTTATGACAAATGCAAAGAATTTTAACCGAAACCTTTTCCAACTTTAAATGTTTTATAAACCCGAGTTAATATTTCAATTTCGAAAGAAATCTTGAAATGTTTTTGACAAAAGAGTGAGTTGACCTTTCCAAGGATTTCCAAACATGTTTAAAATCTTTTAGTTTGAGTTTTTGCATATTTTGACCAACAATTGCATTTGTATTGGATACTATTTGACATTTTGTATCTTTCAACCCACTATTAAGATAAAAGATTTAACCGAATCGATCTCAGTCGTTAATATTTGTATATTTGTCCAAGCAACATCGAAAAGTCGCTCTTTTTATTTTTGACCGTTAAAAATACACCCGAATTTATCAACCAATCGCCGAGCAGCTCGTTATCGCTCGTTTCTGTTTAAAGGCATTTCGATATCTCATTTGCATACTCGTTCCTTTATATACTGTGCACGACCGTTTGGTTTTGTAATTGCTTAAAAGTAATCTAGCTATCGATCCGAAACATGACGATGGTCTTCTTGAAAGGTAAAAAGAGAGCCATGAGAAAACGAGGATTCTTCTTGGATAGCCATAAAAACAGGAAGAACCGACACAAGAAAAGTTACTTGTACATTTACAAAGAGTTTGAGGAAGTCCATTCCGATACTGGAATATCAAGCAAGGTCTTAACCGTAATGAAAATCGTTCGTCAACCATCGTATTTTTGTCTTAACTTGCCCGGTCAACTGTTTAAGCTCGCCGTCTCAGCAAACACCAAAGTGGTACGCATGCACACCACTTGCAAGTAAACGCTTTCCTGTACATCTGCAAACGGCTCTTTTCAGAGCCATTCATTGTTTCAACCAAACTGAGTTACACACATTTCGTTTATAGGCTCTGTTCTCATATCAAATTTGTTTTGTTGTAGTTGTTGTTGATCGTTTTTGTATTTCATATTTTCGAAAAATATACACAATGAGATAGTTTTTATTATGAACATTAAAAAATGAAAATAGCTTGCAAAAATCACTATCGGAATACACTTAAAAAAATGAGATAATTAAACAAATTGAAACCGACTTTAACGTGGTCGAGTGGCTAGAGCAGCGGTGGAGAACCTGTGGCCTGAATGTCGCATGTGGTCTTCCAGGCCAAAAAGTGCGGCTTTTGCATGATCCGAAATGAAAAGGTTGTTTGTAAAAACACTATGATTTTGGAAAGAATAGAAAGGGCTTTTGGAGATCACTATCTTTTGGTGGTGAAATCAAACTTTTGAGCGGCGGCCTTTATCAAGTTTTAATTTTTAAAAGTGGCCTGCGAGTGCAAAAAGGTTTCCCAGCCTGTGCGCCAGAACAACGCCATGTTTATGAATGAAATGGTGTCTGTTCAAAATCTACACGCGCTGTTCTGTTGTGTTCTTGAGAAAGATAGTTTATGGCACTTTCCGTTGATTGGTGGTCATAGCAAATCGTTACAATCAAATCTTTATAAAACTAAACACCGAAATAACAAATCTTTTTGAACAGCAATATTTGTCATTTCCAGAAGTAGGTCGGGCTAAATTGCTTGCACTAAGTATAGCGCGTTTGTCGTTTTCCTTCCAGTCAGGAGGATAAATATAGAGATCAAATGAAATACAGTTTTGAACAAACAGCAAGCTGACTGGTCCTGTGCTAGCTGTTTGAACTTCTTGAGAAAGATAGTTTATGGCACTTTCCGTTGATTGGTGTCATAGCAAATCGTTACAATCATATCTCTATAAAACTAAACACCGAAATAACGAATCTTTTTTGAACAGCAATATTTGTCATTTCCAGAAGTTGGTCGGGCTAAATTGCTTGCACTAAGTATAGCGCGTTTGTCGTTTTCCTTCCAGTCACGAGGATAAATATAGAGATCAAATGAAATACAGTTTTGAACAAACAGCAAGCTGACTGGTCCTGTTGTAGCTGTTTGAAACAGAATGTTGTTTTTATTCAACAGTTTAAGGACCGCCACGCTTACAGTATAATATGCTAATCAACGATATTTTTATGACAAATGCAAAGGATTTTAACCGAAACCTTTTCCAACTTTAAATGTTTTATAAACCCGAGTTAATATTTCAATTTCGAAAGAAATCTTGAAATGTTTTTGACAAAAGAGTGAGTTGACCTTTCCAAGGATTTTCAAACATGTTTTAAATCTTTTAGCTTGAGTTTTTGCATATTTTGACCAACAATTGCATTTGTATTGGATACTATTTGACATTTTGTATCTTTCAACCCACTATTAAGATAAAAGATTTTGACCGAATCGATCTCAGTCGTTAATATTTGTATAATTGTCCAAGCAACATCGAAAAGTCGCTTTTTTTATTTTTGACCGTTAAAAATACACCCGAATTTATCAACCAATCGCCGAGCAGCTCGTTATCGCTCGTTTCTGTTTAAAGGCATTTCGATATCTCATTTGCATACTCGTTCCTTTATATACTGTGCACGACCGTTTGGTTTTGTAATTGCTTAAAAGTAATCTAGCTATCGATCCGAAACATGACGATGGTCTTCTTGAAAGGTAAAAAGAGAGCCATGAGAAAACGAGGATTCTTCTTGGATAGCCATAAAAACAGGAAGAACCGACACAAGAAAAGTTACTTGTACATTTACAAAGAGTTTGAGCAAGTCCATTCCGATACTGGAATATCAAGCAAGGTCTTAACCGTAATGAAAATCGTTCGTCAACCACCATATTTTTGTCTTAACTTGCCCGGTCAACTCTACAAGCTCGCCGTCTCAGCAAACACCAAAGTGGTACGCATGCATACCACTTCCAAGTAAACGCTTTCCTGTACATCTGCAAACGGCTCTTTTCAGAGGCACTCATTGTTTCAACCAAACTGAGTTACACACGTTTCGTTTATAGGCCCTGTTCTCATATCAAATTAGTTTTGTTGTAGTTGTTGTTGATCGTTTTTGTATTTCATATTTTCGAAAAATATACACAATGATATAGTTTTTATTATAAACGTTAAGAAATAAAAATAGCTTGCAAAAATCACTATCGGAACACACTTAAGAAAACGAGATATTTAAACAAATCAAAACCGACGCTAGCGTGGTCGAGTGGCTAGAGCAGCGGTGGAGAACCTGTGGCCTGAATGCCGCTTGTGGCCTTCGAGGCCAAAAAGTGCGGCTTTTGCATGATCAGAATTGAAGAGGATTTTTGTAAAAAACACTATGATTTTGGCAGGAATAGAAACGGCTTTTAGAGATCACTATCTTGTTGTGGTGATATCAAACTTTTGAGCGGCGGCCTTTATCAAGTTTTAATTTTTAAAAGTGGCCTGCGAGTGCAAAAAGGTGTCCCAGTCCTGCGCCAGAACAACGCCATGTTTATGAATGAAATGGTGTCTGTTCAAATCTACACGCGCTGTTCTGTTGTGTTCTTGAGAAAGATAGTTTATGGCACTTTCCGTTGTTTGGTGGTCATAGCAAATCGTTACAATCATATCTCTATAAAACTAAACACCGAAATAACGAATCTTTTTTGAACATCAATATTTGTCATTTCCAGAAGTAGGTCGGGCTAAATTGCTTGCACTAAGTATAGCGCGTTTGTCGTTTTCCTGCCAGTCACGAGGATAAATATAGAGATCAAATGAAATACAGTTTTGAACAAACAGCAAGCTGACTGGTCCTGTGCTAGCTGTTTGAAACAGAATGTTGTTTTTATTCAACAGTTTAAGGACCGCCACGCTTACAGTATAATATGCTAATCAACGATATTTTTATGACAAACGCAAAGGATTTTAACCGAAACCTTTTCCAACTTTAAATGTTTTATAAACCCGAGTTAATATTTCAATTTCGAAAGAAATCTTGAAATGTTTTTGACAAAAGAGTGAGTTGACCTTTCCTAGGATTTCCAAACATGTTTAAAATCTTTTAGCTTGAGTTTTTGCATATTTTGATCAACGATTGCATTTGTATTGGATACTATTTGACATTTTGTATCTTTCAACTTACAATTAAGATAAAAGATTTTGACCGAATCGATCTCAGTCGTTAATATTTGTATATTTATCCAAGCAACATCGAAAAGTCGCTCTTTTTATTTTTGACCGTTAAAAATACGCCCGAATTTATCAACCAATCGCCGAGCAGCTCGTTATCGCTCGTTTCTGTTTAAAGGCATTTCGATATCTCATTTGCATACTCGTTCCTTTATATACTGTGCACGACCGTTTGGTTTTGTAATTGCTTAAAAGTAATCTAGCTATCGATCCGAAACACGACGATGGTCTTCTTGAAAGGTAAAAAGAGAGCCATGAGAAAACGAGGATTCTTCTTGGATAGCCATAAAAACAGGAAGAACGGACACAAGAAAAGTTACTTGTACATTTACAAAGAGTTTGAGCAAGTCCATTCCGATACTGGAATATCAAGCAAGGTCTTAACCGTAATGAAAATCGTTCGTCAACCACCATATTTTTGTCTTAACTTGCCCGGTCAACTCTACAAGCTCGCCGTCTCAGCAAACACCAAAGTGGTACGCATGCATACCACTTCCAAGTGAACGCTTTCCTGTACAGCTGCAAACGGCTCTTTTCAGAGCCACTCATTGTTTCAACCAAACTGAGTTACACACGTTTCGTTTATAGGCCCTGTTCTCATATCAAATTAGTTTTGTTGTAGTTGTTGTTGATCGTTTTCTTATTTCATATTTTCAAAAAATATACACAATGAGATAGTTTTTATTATGAACGTTAAGAAATGAAAATAGGTTGCAAAAATCACTATCGGAACACACTTAAGAAAACGAGATATTTAAACAAATTGAAACCGACGCTAGCGTGGTCGAGTGGCTAGAGCAGCGGTGGAGAACCTGTGGCCTGAATGCTGCATGTGGCCTTCAAGGCCAAAAAGTGCGGCTTTTGCATGATCCGAAATAAAGACCGTTTTTTTTGAAAAACACTATGATTTTGGCAGGAATAGAAACGGCTTTTAGAGATCACTATCTTTTTGTGGTGATATCAAACTTTTGAGCGGCGGCCTTTATCAAGTTTTAATTTTTAAAAGTGGCCTGCCAGTGCAAAAAGGTTTCCCAGTCCTGCGCCAGAACAACGCCATGTTTATGAATGAAATGGTGTCTGTTCAAATCTACACGCGCTGTTCTGTTGTGTTCTTGAGAAAGATAGTTTATGGCACTTTCCGTTGATTGGTGTCATAGCAAATCGTTACAATCATATCTCTATAAAACTAAACACCAAAATAACGAATCTTTTTTGAACATCAATATTTGTCATTTCCAGAAGTAGGTCGGGCTAAATTGCTTGCACTAAGTATAGCGCGTTGTCGTTTTCCTGCCAGTCACGAGAATAAATATAGAGATCAAATGAAATACAGTTTTGAACAAACAGCAAGCTGACTGGTCCTGCGCTAGCTGTTTGAAACAGAAAGTTGTTTTTATTCAACAGTTTAAGGACTGTCACGCTTACAGTATAATATGCTAATCAACGATATTTTTATGACAAACGCAAAGGATTTTAACCGAAAAACTTTTCCAACTTTAAATGTTTTATAAACCCGAGTTAATATTTCAATTTCGAAAGAAATCTTGAAATGTTTTTGACAAAAGAGTGAGATGACCTTTCCAAGGATTTCCAAACATGTTTAAAATCTTTTAGCTTGAGTTTTTGCATATTTTGACCAACAATTGCATTTGTATTGGATACTATTTGACATTTTGTATCTTTCAACTTACAATTAAGATAAAAGATTTTGACCGAATCGATCTCAGTCGTTAATATTTGTATATTTATCCAAGCAACATCGAAAAGTCGCTCTTTTTATTTTTGACCGTTAAAAATACGCCCGAATTTATCAACCAATTGCCGAGCAGCACGATATGGCTCGTTTCTGTTTAAAGGCATTTCGATATCTCATTTGCATACTCGTTCCTTTATATACTGTGCACGACCGTTTGGTTTTGTAATTGCTTAAAAGCAATCTAGCTATCGATCCGAAACACGACGATGGTCTTTTTGAAAGGTAAAAAGAGAGCCATGAGAAAACGAGGATTCTTCTTGGATAGCCATAAAAACAGGAAGAACGGACACAAGAAAAGTTACTTGTACATTTACAAAGAGTTTGAGCAAGTCCATTCCGATACTGGAATATCAAGCAAGGTCTTAACCGTAATGAAAATCGTTCGTCAACCACCATATTTTTGTCTTAACTTGCCCGGTCAACTCTACAAACTCGCCGTCTCAGCAAACACCAAAGTGGTACGCATGCATACCACTTCCAAGTAAACGCTTTCCTGTACAGCTGCAAACGGCTCTTTTCAGAGCCACTCATTGTTTCAACCAAACTGAGTTACACACGTTTCATTTATAAGCCCTGTTCTCATATCAAATTAGTTTTGTTGTAGTTGTTGTTGATCGTTTTCTTATTTCATATTTTCAAAAAATATACACAATGAGATAGTTTTTATTATGAACGTTAAGAAATGAAAATAGCTTGCGAAAATCACTATCGGAACACACTTAAGAAAACGAGATATTTAAACAAATTGAAACCGACGCTAGCGTGGTCGAGTGGCTAGAGCAGCGGTGGAGAACCTGTGGCCTGAATGCCGCATGGGGCCTTCAAGGCCAAAAAGTGCGGCTTTTGCATGATCCGAAATGAAGAAGATTTTTGTAAAAACACTATGATTTTGGCAGGAATAGAAAGGGCTTTTGGAGATCACTATGTTTTTGTGGTGAAATCAAACTTTTGAGCGGCGGCCTTTATCAAGTTTTAATTTTTAAAAGTGGCCTGCGAGTGCAAAAAGGTTTCCCAGTCCTGCGCCAGAACAACGCCATGTTTATGAATGAAATGGTGTCTGTTCAAATCTACACGCGCTGTTCTGTTGTGTTCTTGAGAAAGATAGTTTATGGCACTTTCCGTTGTTTGGTGTCATAGCAAATCGTTACAATCATATCTCTATAAAACTAAACACCGAAATAACGAATCTTTTTTGAACATCAATATTTGTCATTTCCAGAAGTAGGTCGGGCTAAATTGCTTGCACTAAGTATAGCGCGTTGTCGTTTTCCTGCCAGTCACGAGAATAAATATAGAGATCAAATGAAATACAGTTTTGAACAAACAGCAAGCTGACTGGTCCTGCGTTAGCTGTTTGAAACAGAAAATTGTTTTTATTCAACAGTTTAAGGACTGTCACGCTTACAGTATAATATGCTAATCAACGATATTTTTATGACAAATGCAGAGGATTTTAACCGAAACCTTTTCCAACTTTAAATGTTTTATAAACCCGAGTTAATATTTCGCTTTCGAAAGAAATCTTGAAATGTTTTTGACAAAAGAGTGAGTTGACCTTTCCTAGGATTTCCAAACATGTTTAAAATCTTTTAGCTTGAGTTTTTGCATATTTTGACCAACAATTGCATTTGTATTGGATACTATTTGACATTTTGTATCTTTCAACTTACAATTAAGATAAAAGATTTTGACCGAATCGATCTCAGTCGTTAATATTTGTATATTTATCCAAGCAACATCGAAAAGTCGCTCTTTTTATTTTTGACCGTTAAAAATACACCCGAATTTATCAACCAATCGCCGAGCAGCACGATATGGCTCGTTTCTGTTTAAAGGCATTTCGATATCTCATTTGCATACTCGTTCCTTTATATACTGTGCACGACCGTTTGGTTTTGTAATTGCTTAAAAGCAATCTAGCTATCGATCCGAAACACGACGATGGTCTTCTTGAAAGGTAAAAAGAGAGCCATGAGAAAACGAGGATTCTTCTTGGATAGCCATAAAAACAGGAAGAACGGACACAAGAAAAGTTACTTGTACATTTACAAAGAGTTTGAGCAAGTCCATTCCGATACTGGAATATCAAGCAAGGTCTTAACCGTAATGAAAATCGTTCGTCAACCACCATATTTTTGTCTTAACTTGCCCGGTCAACTCTACAAGCTCGCCGTCTCAGCAAACACCAAAGTGGTACGCATGCATACCACTTCCAAGTAAACGCTTTCCTGTACAGCTGCAAACGGCTCTTTTCAGAGCCACTCATTGTTTCAACCAAACTGAGTTACACACGTTTCGTTTATAGGCCCTGTTCTCATATCAAATTAGTTTTGTTGTAGTTGTTGTTGATCGTTTTTTTATTTCATATTTTCGAAAAATATACACAATGAGATAGTTTTTATTATGAACGTTATGAAATAAAAATAGCTTGCAAAAATCACTATCGGAACACACTTAAGAAAACGAGATATTTAAACAAGTCAAAACCGACGCTGGCGTGGTCGAGTGGCTAGAGCAGCGGTGGAGAACCTGTGGCCTGAATGCCGCATGTGGCCTTCAAGGCGAAAAAGTGCGGCTTTTGCATGATCCGAAATAAAGACCGTTTTTTTTGAAAAACACTATGATTTTGGCAGGAATAGAAAGGGCTTTTAGAGATCACTATCTTGTTGTGGTGATATCAAACTTTTGAGCGGCGGCCTTTATCAAGTTTTAATTTTTAAAAGTGGCCTGCCAGTGCAAAAAGGTTTCCCAGCCCTGCGCCAGAACAACGCCATGTTTATGAATGAAATGGTGTCTGTTCAAAATCTACACGCGCTGTTCTGTTGTGTTCTTGAGAAAGATAGTTTATGGCACTTTCCGTTGATTGGTGTCATAGCAAATCGTTACAATCATATCTCTATAAAACTAAACACCGAAATAACGAATCTTTTTTAAACAGCAATATTTGTCATTTCCAGAAGTAGGTCGGGCTAAATTGCTTGCACTAAGTATAGCGTGTTTTCGTTTTCCTGCCAGTCACGAGAATAAATATAGAGATCAAATGAAATACATTTTGAACAAACAGCAAGCTGACTGGTCCTGCGCTAGCTGTTTGAAACAGAATGTTGTTTTTATTCAACAGTTTAAGGACTGTCACGCTTACAGTATAATATGCTAATCAACGATATTTTTATGACAAACGCAAAGGATTTTAACCGAAAAACTTTTCCAACTTTAAATGTTTTATAAACCCGAGTTAATATTTCGCTTTCGAAAGAAATCTTGAAATGTTTTTGACAAAAGAGTGAGTTGACCTTTCCTAGGATTTCCAAACATGTTTAAAATCTTTTAGCTTGAGTTTTTGCATATTTTGACCAACAATTGCATTTGTATTGGATACTATTTGACATTTTGTATCTTTCAACTTACAATTAAGATAAAAGATTTTGACCGAATCGATCTCAGTCGTTAATATTTGTATATTTATCCAAGCAACATCGAAAAGTCGCTCTTTTTATTTTTGACCGTTAAAAATACGCCCGAATTTATCAACCAATCGCCGAGCAGCACGATATGGCTCGTTTCTGTTTAAAGGCATTTCGATATCTCATTTGCATACTCGTTCCTTTATATACTGTGCACGACCGTTTGGTTTTGTAATTGCTTAAAAGCAATCTAGCTATCGATCCGAAACACGACGATGGTCTTCTTGAAAGGTAAAAAGAGAGCCATGAGAAAACGAGGATTCTTCTTGGATAGCCATAAAAACAGGAAGAACGGACACAAGAAAAGTTACTTGTACATTTACAAAGAGTTTGAGCAAGTCCATTCCGATACTGGAATATCAAGCAAGGTCTTAACCGTAATGAAAATCGTTCGTCAACCACCATATTTTTGTCTTAACTTGCCCGGTCAACTCTACAAGCTCGCCGTCTCAGCAAACACCAAAGTGGTACGCATGCATACCACTTCCAAGTGAACGCTTTCCTGTACAGCTGCAAACGGCTCTTTTCAGAGCCACTCATTGTTTCAACCAAACTGAGTTACACACGTTTCGTTTATAGGCCCTGTTCTCATATCAAATTAGTTTTGTTGTAGTTGTTGTTGATCGTTTTTTTATTTCATATTTTCGAAATATATACACAATGAGATAGTTTTTATTATGAACGTTAAGAAATGAAAATAGCTTGCAAAAATCACTATTGGAACACACTTAAGAAAACGAGATATTTAAACAAATTGAAACCGACGCTAGCGTGGTCGAGTGGCTAGAGCAGCGGTGGAGAACCTGTGGCCTGAATGCCGCATGTGGCCTTCAAGGCCAAAAAGTGCGGCTTTTGCATGATCCGAAATGAAGAGGAATTTTGTAAAAAACACTATGATTTTGGCAGGAATAGAAAGGGCTTTTGGAGATCACTATTTTTTTGTGGTGAAATCAAACTTTTGAGCGGCGGCCTTTATCAAGTTTTAATTTTTAAAAGTGGCCTGCGAGTGCAAAAAGGTTTCCCAGTCCTGCGCCAGAACAACGCCATGTTTATGAATGAAATGGTGTGTGTTCAAAATCTACACGCGCTGTTCTGTTGTGTTCTTGAGAAAGATAGTTTATGGCACTTTCCGTTGTTTGGTGGTCATAGCAAATCGTTACAATCATATCTCTATAAAACTAAACACCGAAATAACGAATCTTTTTTGAACATCAATATTTGTCATTTCCAGAAGTAGGTCGGGCTAAATTGCTTGCACTAAGTATAGTGCGTTGTCGTTTTCCTGCCAGTCAGGAGGATAAATATAGAGATCAAATGAAATACAGTTTTGAACAAACAGCAAGCTGACTGGTCCTGTGCTAGCTGTTTGAAACAGAATGTTGTTTTTATTCAACAGTTTAAGGACTGTCACGCTTACAGTATAATATGCTAATCAACGATATTTTTATGACAAATGCAAAGGATTTTAACCGAAACTTTTTCCAACTTTAAATGTTTTATAAACCCGAGTTAATATTTCAATTTCGAAAGAAATCTTGAAATGTTTTTGACAAAAGAGTGAGATGACCTTTCCAAGGATTTCCAAACATGTTTAAAATCTTTTAGCTTGAGTTTTTGCATATTTTGACCAACAATTGCATTTGTATTGGATACTATTTGACATTTTGTATCTTTCAACTTACAATTAAGATAAAAGATTTTGACCGAATCGATCTCAGTCGTTAATATTTGTATATTTATCCAAGCAACATCGAAAAGTCGCTCTTTTTATTTTTGACCGTTAAAAATACACCCGAATTTATCAACCAATCGCCGAGCAGCACGATATGGCTCGTTTCTGTTTAAAGGCATTTCGATATCTCATTTGCATACTCGTTCCTTTATATACTGTGCACGACCGTTTGGTTTTGTAATTGCTTAAAAGCAATCTAGCTATTGATCCGAAACACGACGATGGTCTTCTTGAAAGGTAAAAAGAGAGCCATGAGAAAACGAGGATTCTTCTTGGATAGCCATAAAAACAGGAAGAACGGACACAAGAAAAGTTACTTGTACATTTACAAAGAGTTTGAGCAAGTCCATTCCGATACTGGAATATCAAGCAAGGTCTTAACCGTAATGAAAATCGTTCGTCAACCACCATATTTTTGTCTTAACTTGCCCGGTCAACTCTACAAGCTCGCCGTCTCAGCAAACACCAAAGTGGTACGCATGCATACCACTTCCAAGTAAACGCTTTCCTGTACAGCTGCAAACGGCTCTTTTCAGAGCCACTCATTGTTTCAACCAAACTGAGTTACACACGTTTCGTTTATAGGCCCTGTTCTCATATCAAATTAGTTTTGTTGTAGTTGTTGTTGATCGTTTTTTTATTTCATATTTTCGAAAAATATACACAATGAGATAGTTTTTATTATGAACGTTATGAAATAAAAATAGCTTGCAAAAATCACTATCGGAACACACTTAAGAAAACGAGATATTTAAACAAGTCAAAACCGACGCTGGCGTGGTCGAGTGGCTAGAGCAGCGGTGGAGAACCTGTGGCCTGAATGCCGCATGTGGCCTTCAAGGCGAAAAAGTGCGGCTTTTGCATGATCCGAAATAAAGACCGTTTTTTTTGAAAAACACTATGATTTTGGCAGGAATAGAAAGGGCTTTTAGAGATCACTATCTTGTTGTGGTGATATCAAACTTTTGAGCGGCGGCCTTTATCAAGTTTTAATTTTTAAAAGTGGCCTGCCAGTGCAAAAAGGTTTCCCAGCCCTGCGCCAGAACAACGCCATGTTTATGAATGAAATGGTGTCTGTTCAAAATCTACACGCGCTGTTCTGTTGTGTTCTTGAGAAAGATAGTTTATGGCACTTTCCGTTGATTGGTGTCATAGCAAATCGTTACAATCATATCTCTATAAAACTAAACACCGAAATAACGAATCTTTTTTAAACAGCAATATTTGTCATTTCCAGAAGTAGGTCGGGCTAAATTGCTTGCACTAAGTATAGCGTGTTTTCGTTTTCCTGCCAGTCACGAGAATAAATATAGAGATCAAATGAAATACATTTTGAACAAACAGCAAGCTGACTGGTCCTGCGCTAGCTGTTTGAAACAGAATGTTGTTTTTATTCAACAGTTTAAGGACTGTCACGCTTACAGTATAATATGCTAATCAACGATATTTTTATGACAAACGCAAAGGATTTTAACCGAAAAACTTTTCCAACTTTAAATGTTTTATAAACCCGAGTTAATATTTCGCTTTCGAAAGAAATCTTGAAATGTTTTTGACAAAAGAGTGAGTTGACCTTTCCTAGGATTTCCAAACATGTTTAAAATCTTTTAGCTTGAGTTTTTGCATATTTTGACCAACAATTGCATTTGTATTGGATACTATTTGACATTTTGTATCTTTCAACTTACAATTAAGATAAAAGATTTTGACCGAATCGATCTCAGTCGTTAATATTTGTATATTTATCCAAGCAACATCGAAAAGTCGCTCTTTTTATTTTTGACCGTTAAAAATACGCCCGAATTTATCAACCAATCGCCGAGCAGCACGATATGGCTCGTTTCTGTTTAAAGGCATTTCGATATCTCATTTGCATACTCGTTCCTTTATATACTGTGCACGACCGTTTGGTTTTGTAATTGCTTAAAAGCAATCTAGCTATCGATCCGAAACACGACGATGGTCTTCTTGAAAGGTAAAAAGAGAGCCATGAGAAAACGAGGATTCTTCTTGGATAGCCATAAAAACAGGAAGAACGGACACAAGAAAAGTTACTTGTACATTTACAAAGAGTTTGAGCAAGTCCATTCCGATACTGGAATATCAAGCAAGGTCTTAACCGTAATGAAAATCGTTCGTCAACCACCATATTTTTGTCTTAACTTGCCCGGTCAACTCTACAAGCTCGCCGTCTCAGCAAACACCAAAGTGGTACGCATGCATACCACTTCCAAGTGAACGCTTTCCTGTACAGCTGCAAACGGCTCTTTTCAGAGCCACTCATTGTTTCAACCAAACTGAGTTACACACGTTTCGTTTATAGGCCCTGTTCTCATATCAAATTAGTTTTGTTGTAGTTGTTGTTGATCGTTTTTTTATTTCATATTTTCGAAATATATACACAATGAGATAGTTTTTATTATGAACGTTAAGAAATGAAAATAGCTTGCAAAAATCACTATTGGAACACACTTAAGAAAACGAGATATTTAAACAAATTGAAACCGACGCTAGCGTGGTCGAGTGGCTAGAGCAGCGGTGGAGAACCTGTGGCCTGAATGCCGCATGTGGCCTTCAAGGCCAAAAAGTGCGGCTTTTGCATGATCCGAAATGAAGAGGAATTTTGTAAAAAACACTATGATTTTGGCAGGAATAGAAAGGGCTTTTGGAGATCACTATTTTTTTGTGGTGAAATCAAACTTTTGAGCGGCGGCCTTTATCAAGTTTTAATTTTTAAAAGTGGCCTGCGAGTGCAAAAAGGTTTCCCAGTCCTGCGCCAGAACAACGCCATGTTTATGAATGAAATGGTGTGTGTTCAAAATCTACACGCGCTGTTCTGTTGTGTTCTTGAGAAAGATAGTTTATGGCACTTTCCGTTGTTTGGTGGTCATAGCAAATCGTTACAATCATATCTCTATAAAACTAAACACCGAAATAACGAATCTTTTTTGAACATCAATATTTGTCATTTCCAGAAGTAGGTCGGGCTAAATTGCTTGCACTAAGTATAGTGCGTTGTCGTTTTCCTGCCAGTCAGGAGGATAAATATAGAGATCAAATGAAATACAGTTTTGAACAAACAGCAAGCTGACTGGTCCTGTGCTAGCTGTTTGAAACAGAATGTTGTTTTTATTCAACAGTTTAAGGACTGTCACGCTTACAGTATAATATGCTAATCAACGATATTTTTATGACAAATGCAAAGGATTTTAACCGAAACTTTTTCCAACTTTAAATGTTTTATAAACCCGAGTTAATATTTCAATTTCGAAAGAAATCTTGAAATGTTTTTGACAAAAGAGTGAGATGACCTTTCCAAGGATTTCCAAACATGTTTAAAATCTTTTAGCTTGAGTTTTTGCATATTTTGACCAACAATTGCATTTGTATTGGATACTATTTGACATTTTGTATCTTTCAACTTACAATTAAGATAAAAGATTTTGACCGAATCGATCTCAGTCGTTAATATTTGTATATTTATCCAAGCAACATCGAAAAGTCGCTCTTTTTATTTTTGACCGTTAAAAATACACCCGAATTTATCAACCAATCGCCGAGCAGCACGATATGGCTCGTTTCTGTTTAAAGGCATTTCGATATCTCATTTGCATACTCGTTCCTTTATATACTGTGCACGACCGTTTGGTTTTGTAATTGCTTAAAAGCAATCTAGCTATTGATCCGAAACACGACGATGGTCTTCTTGAAAGGTAAAAAGAGAGCCATGAGAAAACGAGGATTCTTCTTGGATAGCCATAAAAACAGGAAGAACGGACACAAGAAAAGTTACTTGTACATTTACAAAGAGTTTGAGCAAGTCCATTCCGATACTGGAATATCAAGCAAGGTCTTAACCGTAATGTTCTCATATTAAATTAGTTCTGTTGTAGTTGTTGTTGATTGTTTTTTTATTTCATATTTTCGAAATATATACACAATGAGATAGTTTTTATTATGAACGTTAAGAAATGAAAATAGCTTGCAAAAATCACTATCGGAACACACTTTAGGAAACGATATATTTAAACAAATTGAAACCGACGCTAGCGTGGTCGAGTGGCTAGTGCAGCGGTGGAGAACCTGTGGCCTGAATGCCGCATGTGGCCTTCAAGGCCAAAAAGTGCGGCTTTTGCATGATCCGAAATAAAGACCGTTTTTTTTGAAAAACACTATGATTTTGGAAGGAATAGAAAGGGCTTTTAGAGATCACTATCTTTTTGTGGTGAAATCAAACTTTTGAGCGGCGGCCTTTATCAAGTTTTAATTTTTATAAGTGGCCTGCGAGTGCAAAAAGTTTTCCCAGCCCTGCGCCAGAACAACGGCATGTTTATGAATGAAATGGTGTGTGTTCAAAATCTACACGCGCTGTTCTGTTGTGTTCTTGAGAAAGATAGTTTATGGCACTTTCCGTTGTTTGGTGTCATAGCAAATCGTTACAATCATATATCTATAAAACTAAACACCGAAATAACGAATCTTTTTTGAACAGCAATATTTGTCATTTCCAGAAGTAGGTCGGGTTAAATTGCTTGCACTAAGTATAGCGCGTTTGTCGTTTTTCTACCAGTCAGGAGGATAAATATAGATATCAAATGAAATACAGTTTTGAACAAACAGCAAGCTGACTGGTCCTGTGCTAGCTGTTTGAAACAGAATGTTGTTTTTATTCAACAGTTTAAGGACCGCCACGCTTACAGTATAATATGTTTCCAGCTCAGACTTCAAATGCTGGTCATTATTACTGTTCATCTTTCTGCTTTCAATATCGGCTAGACAAGCTTGTGCTTGTCGTGTGAAGACGCCATTTTGTTTTGGTCTTTCCAGCTCAAATACCATCAAAAGTCAATTTAAGTTTTTATTATCTGACGGAGACTTTTAACTGGCTTTGCTTTTCATTTGATCATTATGCGTGGTGGATTTAACAGCAGCACAAGTCTTGGCTATTTAATATCACCTCAGATAAAAAAAGCAGGATTTATTAAAAGAGAAACATGATACTGCTCAAAATAATCAGCCAAAATTAGTAAATTTTTGCCAAGGTTTTCAACGTCGTAACAGAGAGAAAACCAATAGCCGAATAGAAGAAATCCGAAGTTTACCACGAGTATCTGACAACAAATTAGCCAACATCGCCCGACAGAAAGAAGCAAAAAATAACACGCAAAAAACAATTTATTAGTTTTTATGTAACAGAAAGTGAAAAGCAAAATAATTCTGCAATAAGTTTGTCATACTTCATTCGCGATAATCTTAAATTCACAAATCTATAATTAATTTCCTGCTTTTTCGGTCATTTAAATTTTTATTATGACTTAATACAGTATTTTTTTCAGTACAATCCCCGCTTAATTTGTTCAATTTATTTCCAAACTGCTTTATCATTGTTTCAATTGTTGATTTTATAAATTGTAATCATACGCAGGTGTGAATTAGATTAAGAGCACGTGACTTGTAGTGCCTATCGGCAATGGACTTCTATTATTTGCGTGAGGTCGAAATTAAAAATTAGTAAATTACTTATTAGAAGTCATTAGAAGTCTAATTATTTATTAAAAGCCATGGACTTCTTTTATAGAACTAGACAAGTCCATGCCTAATTATTTAGAAATATCATTCTAATTATTTAGAAGTCCAAGATTCGGGTATCATTTATCAACCTTAATTAATCCGTCATAAAAATGTTCGTCAACCTTATTTTTGTCTTAACTTGCCCGGTCAACTCTACAAACTCGCCGTCTCAGCAAACACCAAAGTGGTACGCATGCACACCACTTCCAAGTAAACGCTTTCCTGTACAGCTGCAAACGGCTCTTTTCAGAGCCACTCATTATTTCAACCAAACTGAGTTACACACGTTTCGTTTATAGGCCCTGTTCTCGAATCAAATTTGTTTTGTTGTTGTTGTTGTTGTTGTTGATCGTTTTTGTATTTCATATTTTCGAAAAATATACACAATGATATAGTTTTTATTATGAACGTTAAGAAATGAAAATAGCTTGCAAAAATCACTATCGAAACACACTTAAGAAAACGAAATATTTAAACAAGTCAAAACCGACGCTAACATGGTCGAGTGGCTAGAGCAGCGGTGGAGAACCTGTGGCCTGAATGCCGCATGTGGCCTTCGAGGTCAAAAACTGTGGCTTTTGCATGATTCGAAATCAAGACCGTTTTTTTTAGAGAACACTATGATTTTGGAAGGAATTTTAGAAAGGGCTTTTAGAGATCACTATCTTTTTGTGGTGATATCAAACTTTTGAGCGGCGGCCTTTATCAAGTTTTAATTTTTAAAAGTGGCCTGCGAGTGCAAAAAGGTTTCCCAGCCCTGCGCCAGAACAACGCCATGTTTATGAATGAAATGGTGTCTGTTCAAATCTACACGCGCTGTTCTGTTGTGTTCTTGAGAAAGATAGTTTATGGCACTTTCCGTTGATTGGTGTCATAGCAAATCGTTACAATCATATCTCTATAAAACTAAACACCGAAATAACGAATCTTTTTTGAACATCAATATTTGTCATTTCCAGAAGTAGGTCGGGCTAAATTGCTTGCACTAAGTATAGCGCGTTGTCGTTTTCCTGCCAGTCAGGAGGATAAATATAGAGATCAAATGAAATACAGTTTTGAACAAACAGCAAGCTGACTGGTCCTGCGCTAGCTGTTTGAAACAGAATGTTGTTTTTATTCAACAGTTTAAGGACTGTCACGCTTACAGTATAATATGCTAATCAACGATATTTTTATGACAAATGCAAAAGATTTTAACCGAAACCTTTTCCAACTTTAAATGTTTTATAAACCCGAGTTAATATTTCAATTTCGAAAGAAATCTTGAAATGTTTTTGACAAAAGAGTGAGTTGACCTTTCCTAGGATTTCCAAACATGTTTAAAATCTTTTAGCTTGAGTTTTTGCATATTTTGACCAACAATTGCATTTGTATTGGATACTATTTGACATTTTGTATCTTTCAACTTACAATTAAGATAAAAGATTTTGACCGAATCGATCTCAGTCGTTAATATTTGTATATTTATCCAAGCAACATCGAAAAGTCGCTCTTTTTATTTTTGACCGTTAAAAATACACCCGAATTTATCAACCAATCGCCGAGCAGCTCGTTATCGCTCGTTTCTGTTTAAAGGCATTTCGATATCTCATTTGCATACTCGTTCCTTTATATACTGTGCACGACCGTTTGGTTTTGTAATTGCTTAAAAGCAATCTAGCTATCGATCCGAAACACGACGATGGTCTTCTTGAAAGGTAAAAAGAGAGCCATGAGAAAACGAGGATTCTTCTTGGATAGCCATAAAAACAGGAAGAACGGACACAAGAAAAGTTATTTGTACATTTACAAAGAGTTTGAGCAAGTCCATTCCGATACTGGAATATCAAGCAAGGTCTTAACCGTAATGAAAATCGTTCGTCAACCACCATATTTTTGTCTTAACTTGCCCGGTCAACTCTACAAGCTCGCCGTCTCAGCAAACACCAAAGTGGTACGCATGCACACCACTTCCAAGTGAACGCTTTCCTGTACAGCTGCAAACGGCTCTTTTCAGAGCCACTCATTGTTTCAACCAAACTGAGTTACACACGTTTCGTTTATAGGCCCTGTTCTCATATCAAATTAGTTTTGTTGTAGTTGTTGTTGATCGTTTTTTTATTTCATATTTTCAAAAAATATACACAATGAGATAGTTTTTATTATGAACGTTAAGAAATGAAAATAGCTTGCAAAAATCACTATCGGAACACACTTAAGAAAACGAGATATTTAAACAAATTGAAACCGACGCTAGCGTGGTCGAGTGGCTAGAGCAGCGGTGGAGAACCTGTGGCCTGAATGCCGCATGTGGCCTTCAAGGCCAAAAAGTGTGGCTTTTGCATGATCCGAAATAAAGACCGTTTTTTTTGAAAAACACTATGATTTTGGCAGGAATAGAAAGGGCTTTTGGAGATCACTATCTTGTTGTGGTGATATCAAGCTTTTGAGCGGCGGCCTTTATCAAGTTTTAATTTTTAAAAGTGGCCTGCGAGTGCAAAAAGGTTTCCCAGCCCTGCGCCAGAACAACGCCATGTTTATGAATGAAATGGTGTCTGTTCAAATCTACACGCGCTGTTCTGTTGTGTTCTTGAGAAAGATAGTTTATGGCACTTTCCGTTGTTTGGTGTCATAGCAAATCGTTACAATCATATCTCTATAAAACTAAACACCGAAATAACAAATCTTTTTTGAACATCAATATTTGTCATTTCCAGAAGTAGGTCGGGCTAAATTGCTTGCACTAAGTATAGCGCGTTGTCGTTTTCCTTCCAGTCACGAGAATAAATATAGAGATCAAATGAAATACAGTTTTGAACAAACAGCAAGCTGACTGGTCCTGCGCTAGCTGTTTGAAACAGAATGTTGTTTTTATTCAACAGTTTAAGGACTGTCACGCTTACAGTATAATATGCTAATCAACGATATTTTTATGACAAATGCAGAGGATTTTAACCGAAACCTTTTCCAACTTTAAATTTTTTATAAACCCGAGTTAATATTTCAATTTCGAAAGAAATCTTGAAATGTTTTTGACAAAAGAGTGAGTTGACCTTTCCTAGGATTTCCAAACATGTTTAAAATCTTTTAGCTTGAGTTTTTGCATATTTTGACCAATAATTGCATTTGTATTGGATACTATTTGACATTTTGTATCTTTCAACTTACAATTAAGATAAAAGATTTTGACCGAATCGATCTCAGTCGTTAATATTTGTATATTTATCCAAGCAACATCGAAAAGTCGCTTTTTTTATTTTTGACCGTTAAAAATACGCCCGAATTTATCAACCAATCGCCGAGCAGCACGATATGGCTCGTTTCTGTTTAAAGGCATTTCGATATCTCATTTGCATACTCGTTCCTTTATATACTGTGCACGACCGTTTGGTTTTGTAATTGCTTAAAAGCAATCTAGCTATCGATCCGAAACACGACGATGGTCTTCTTGAAAGGTAAAAAGAGAGCCATGAGAAAACGAGGATTCTTCTTGGATAGCCATAAAAACAGGAAGAACGGACACAAGAAAAGTTACTTGTACATTTACAAAGAGTTTGAGCAAATCCATTCCGATACTGGAATATCAAGCAAGGTCTTAACCGTAATGAAAATCGTTCGTCAACCACCATATTTTTGTCTTAACTTGCCCGGTCAACTCTACAAGCTTGCCGTCTCAGCAAACACCAAAGTGGTACGCATGCATACCACTTCCAAGTGAACGCTTTCCTGTATAGCTGCAAACGGCTCTTTTCAGAGCCACTCATTGTTTCAACCAAACTGAGTTACACACGTTTCGTTTATAGGCCCTGTTCTCATATCAAATTAGTTTTGTTGTAGTTGTTGTTGATCGTTTTTTTATTTCATATTTTCGAAAAATATACACAATGAGATAGTTTTTATTATGAACGTTAAGAAATGAAAATAGCTTGCAAAAATCACTATCGGAACACACTTAAGAAAACGAGATATTTAAACAAATTGAAACCGACGCTAGCGTGGTCGAGTGGCTAGAGCAGCGGTGGAGAACCTGTGGCCTGAATGCTGCATGTGGCCTTCAAGGCCAAAAAGTGCAGCTTTTGCATGATCCGAAATAAAGACCGTTTTTTTGAAGAACACTATGATTTTGGCAGGAATAGAAAGGGCTTTTAGAGATCACTATGTTTTTGTGGTGAAATCAAACTTTTGAGCGGCGGCCTTTATCAAGTTTTAAAGTGGCCTGCGAGTGCAAAAAGGTTTCCCAGCCCTGCGCCAGAACAACGCCATGTTTATGAATGAAATGGTGTCTGTTCAAATCTACACGCGCTGTTCTGTTGTGTTCTTGAGAAAGATAGTTTATGGCACTTTCCGTTGTTTGGTGTCATAGCAAATCGTTACAATCATATATCTATAAAACTAAACACCGAAATAACGAATCTTTTTTGAACATCAATATTTGTCATTTTCAGAAGTAGGTCGGGCTAAATTGCTTGCACTAAGTATAGCGCGTTGTCGTTTTCCTGCCAGTCACAAGGATAAATATAAAGATCAAATGAAATACAGTTTTGAACAAACAGCAAGCTGACTGGTCCTGCGCTAGCTGTTTGAAACAGAAAGTTGTTTTTATTCAACAGTTTAAGGACTGTCACGCTTACAGTATAATATGCTAATCAACGATATTTTTATGACAAATGCAGAGGATTTTAACCGAAACCTTTTCCAACTTTAAATGTTTTATAAACCCGAGTTAATATTTCAATTTCGAAAGAAATCTTGAAATGTTTTTGACAAAAGAGTGAGTTGACCTTTCCTAGGATTTCCAAACATGTTTAAAATCTTTTAGCTTGAGTTTTTGCATATTTTGACCAACAATTGCATTTGTATTGGATACTATTTGACATTTTGTATCTTTCAACTTACAATTAAGATAAAAGATTTTGACCGAATCGATCTCAGTCGTTAATATTTGTATATTTATCCAAGCAACATCGAAAAGTCGCTCTTTTTATTTTTGACCGTTAAAAATACACCCGAATTTATCAACCAATCGCCGAGCAGCACGATATGGCTCGTTTCTGTTTAAAGGCATTTCGATATCTCATTTGCATACTCGTTCCTTTATATACTGTGCACGACCGTTTGGTTTTGTAATTGCTTAAAAGCAATCTAGCTATCGATCCGAAACACGACGATGGTCTTCTTGAAAGGTAAAAAGAGAGCCATGAGAAAACGAGGATTCTTCTTGGATAGCCATAAAAACAGGAAGAACGGACACAAGAAAAGTTACTTGTACATTTACAAAGAGTTTGAGCAAGTCCATTCCGATACTGGAATATCAAGCAAGGTCTTAACCGTAATGAAAATCGTTCGTCAACCACCATATTTTTGTCTTAACTTGCCCGGTCAACTCTACAAGCTCGCCGTCTCAGCAAACACCAAAGTGGTACGCATGCATACCACTTCCAAGTGAACGCTTTCCTGTACAGCTGCAAACGGCTCTTTTCAGAGCCACTCATTGTTTCAACCAAACTGAGTTACACACGTTTCATTTATAAGCCCTGTTCTCATATCAAATTAGTTTTGTTGTAGTTGTTGTTGATCGTTTTCTTATTTCATATTTTCAAAAAATATACACAATGAGATAGTTTTTATTATGAACGTTAAGAAATGAAAATAGCTTGCAAAAATCACTATCGGAACACACTTAAGAAAACGAGATATTTAAACAAATTGAAACCGACGCTAGCGTGGTCGAGTGGCTAGAGCAGCGGTGGAGAACCTGTGGCCTGAATGCCGCATGTGGCCTTCAAGGCCAAAAAGTGCGGCTTTTGCATGATCCGAAATGAAGAAGATTTTTGTAAAAAACACTATGATTTTGGCAGGAATAGAAACGGCTTTTGGAGATCACTATGTTTTTGTGGTGAAATCAAACTTTTGAGAGGCGGCCTTTATCAAGTTTTAATTTTTAAAAGTGGCCTGCGAGTGCAAAAAGGTTTCCCAGTCCTGCGCCAGAACAACGCCATGTTTATGAATGAAATGGTGTCTGTTCAAATCTACACGCGCTGTTCTGTTGTGTTCTTGAGAAAGATAGTTTATGGCACTTTCCGTTGTTTGGTGTCATAGCAAATCGTTACAATCATATCTCTATAAAACTAAACACCGAAATAACAAATCTTTTTTGAACATCAATATTTGTCATTTCCAGAAGTAGGTCGGGCTAAATTGCTTGCACTAAGTATAGCGCGTTGTCGTTTTCCTTCCAGTCACGAGAATAAATATAGAGATCAAATGAAATACAGTTTTGAACAAACAGCAAGCTGACTGGTCCTGCGTTAGCTGTTTGAAACAGAAAATTGTTTTTATTCAACAGTTTAAGGACTGTCACGCTTACAGTATAATATGCTAATCAACGATATTTTTATGACAAATGCAGAGGATTTTAACCGAAACCTTTTCCAACTTTAAATGTTTTATAAACCCGAGTTAATATTTCAATTTCGAAAGAAATCTTGAAATGTTTTTGACAAAAGAGTGAGTTGACCTTTCCTAGGATTTCCAAACATGTTTAAAATCTTTTAGCTTGAGTTTTTGCATATTTTGACCAACAATTGCATTTGTATTGGATACTATTTGACATTTTGTATCTTTCAACTTACAATTAAGATAAAAGATTTTGACCGAATCGATCTCAGTCGTTAATATTTGTATATTTATCCAAGCAACATCGAAAAGTCGCTCTTTTTATTTTTGACCGTTAAAAATACACCCGAATTTATCAACCAATCGCCGAGCAGCACGATATGGCTCGTTTCTGTTTAAAGGCATTTCGATATCTCATTTGCATACTCGTTCCTTTATATACTGTGCACGACCGTTTGGTTTTGTAATTGCTTAAAAGCAATCTAGCTATCGATCCGAAACACGACGATGGTCTTCTTGAAAGGTAAAAAGAGAGCCATGAGAAAACGAGGATTCTTCTTGGATAGCCATAAAAACAGGAAGAACGGACACAAGAAAAGTTACTTGTACATTTACAAAGAGTTTGAGCAAGTCCATTCCGATACTGGAATATCAAGCAAGGTCTTAACCGTAATGAAAATCGTTCGTCAACCACCATATTTTTGTCTTAACTTGCCCGGTCAACTCTACAAGCTCGCCGTCTCAGCAAACACCAAAGTGGTACGCATGCATACCACTTCCAAGTAAACGCTTTCCTGTACAGCTGCAAACGGCTCTTTTCAGAGCCACTCATTGTTTCAACCAAACTGAGTTACACACGTTTCATTTATAAGCCCTGTTCTCATATCAAATTAGTTTTGTTGTAGTTGTTGTTGATCGTTTTTTTATTTCATATTTTCAAAAAATATACACAATGAGATAGTTTTTATTATGAACGTTAAGAAATAAAAATAGCTTGCAAAAATCACTATCGGAACACACTTAAGAAAACGAGATATTTAAACAAGTCAAAACCGACGCTGGCGTGGTCGAGTGGCTAGAGCAGCGGTGGAGAACCTGTGGCCTGAATGTTGCATGTGGCCTTCAAGGCGAAAAAGTGCGGCTTTTGCATGATCCGAAATAAAGACCGTTTTTTTTGAAAAACACTATGATTTTGGCAGGAATAGAAAGGGCTTTTAGAGATCACTATCTTGTTGTGGTGATATCAAACTTTTGAGCGGCGGCCTTTATCAAGTATTAATTTTTAAAAGTGGCCTGCCAGTGCAAAAAGGTTTCCCAGCCCTGCGCCAGAACAACGCCATGTTTATGAATGAAATGGTGTCTGTTCAAAATCTACACGCGCTGTTCTGTTGTGTTCTTGAGAAAGATAGTTTATGGCACTTTCCGTTGATTGGTGTCATAGCAAATCGTTACAATCATATCTCTATAAAACTAAACACCGAAATAACGAATCTTTTTTAAACAGCAATATTTGTCATTTCCAGAAGTAGGTCGGGCTAAATTGCTTGCACTAAGTATAGCGTGTTTTCGTTTTCCTGCCAGTCACGAGAATAAATATAGAGATCAAATGAAATACAGTTTTGAACAAACAGCAAGCTGACTGGTCCTGCGCTAGCTGTTTGAAACAGAATGTTGTTTTTATTCAACAGTTTAAGGACTGTCACGCTTACAGTATAATATGCTAATCAACGATATTTTTATGACAAACGCAAAGGATTTTAACCGAAAAACTTTTCCAACTTTAAATGTTTTATAAACCCGAGTTAATATTTCAATTTCGAAAGAAATCTTGAAATGTTTTTGACAAAAGAGTGAGTTGACCTTTCCTAGGATTTCCAAACATGTTTAAAGTCTTTTAGCTTGAGTTTTTGCATATTTTGACCAACAATTGCATTTGTATTGGATACTATTTGACATTTTGTATCTTTCAACTTACAATTAAGATAAAAGATTTTGACCGAATCGATCTCAGTCGTTAATATTTGTATATTTATCCAAGCAACATCGAAAAGTCGCTCTTTTTATTTTTGACCGTTAAAAATACGCCCGAATTTATCAACCAATCGCCGAGCAGCACGATATGGCTCGTTTCTGTTTAAAGGCATTTCGATATCTCATTTGCATACTCGTTCCTTTATATACTGTGCACGACCATTTGGTTTTGTAATTGCTTAAAAGCAATCTAGCTATCGATCCGAAACACGACGATGGTCTTCTTGAAAGGTAAAAAGAGAGCCATGAGAAAACGAGGATTCTTCTTGGATAGCCATAAAAACAGGAAGAACGGACACAAGAAAAGTTACTTGTACATTTACAAAGAGTTTGAGCAAGTCCATTCCGATACTGGAATATCAAGCAAGGTCTTAACCGTAATGAAAATCGTTCGTCAACCACCATATTTTTGTCTTAACTTGCCCGGTCAACTCTACAAGCTTGCCGTCTCAGCAAACACCAAAGTGGTACGCATGCATACCACTTCCAAGTGAACGCTTTCCTGTACAGCTGCAAACGGCTCTTTTCAGAGCCACTCATTGTTTCAACCAAACTGAGTTACACACGTTTCGTTTATAGGCCCTGTTCTCATATCAAATTAGTTTTGTTGTAGTTGTTGTTGATCGTTTTCTTATTTCATATTTTCAAAAATATACACAATGAGATAGTTTTTATTATGAACGTTAAGAAATGAAAATAGCTTGCAAAAATCACTATTGGAACACACTTAAGAAAACGAGATATTTAAACAAATTGAAACCGACGCTAGCGTGGTCGAGTGGCTAGAGCAGCGGTGGAGAACCTGTGGCCTGAATGCCGCATGTGGCCTTCAAGGCCAAAAAGTGCGGCTTTTGCATGATCCGAAATGAAGAGGATTTTTGTAAAAAACACTATGATTTTGGAAAGAATAGAAAGGGCTTTTGGAGATCACTATCTTGTTGTGGTGATATCAAACTTTTGAGCGGCGGCCTTTATCAAGTTTTAATTTTTAAAAATGGCCTGCGAGTGCAAAAAGGTTTCCCAGTCCTGCGCCAGAACAACGCCATGTTTATGAATGAAATGGTGTCTGTTCAAAATCTACACGCGCTGTTCTGTTGTGTTCTTGAGAAAGATAGTTTATGGCACTTTCCGTTGTTTGGTGGTCATAGCAAATCGTTACAATCATATCTCTATAAAACTAAACACCGAAATAACGAATCTTTTTTGAACATCAATATTTGTCATTTCCAGAAGTAGGTCGGGCTAAATTGCTTGCACTAAGTATAGTGCGTTGTCGTTTTCCTGCCAGTCAGGAGGATAAATATAGAGATCAAATGAAATACAGTTTTGAACAAACAGCAAGCTGACTGGTCCTGTGCTAGCTGTTTGAAACAGAATGTTGTTTTTATTCAACAGTTTAAGGACTGTCACGCTTACAGTATAATATGCTAATCAACGATATTTTTATGACAAATGCAGAGGATTTTAACCGAAACTTTTTCCAACTTTAAATGTTTTATAAACCCGAGTTAATATTTCAATTTCGAAAGAAATCTTGAAATGTTTTTGACAAAAGAGTGAGATGACCTTTCCTAGGATTTCCAAACATGTTTAAAGTCTTTTAGCTTGAGTTTTTGCATATTTTGACCAACAATTGCATTTGTATTGGATACTATTTGACATTTTGTATCTTTCAACTTACAATTAAGATAAAAGATTTTGACCGAATCGATCTCAGTCGTTAATATTTGTATATTTATCCAAGCAACATCGAAAAGTCGCTCTTTTTATTTTTGACCGTTAAAAATACACCCGAATTTATCAACCAATCGCCGAGCAGCACGATATGGCTCGTTTCTGTTTAAAGGCATTTCGATATCTCATTTGCATACTCGTTCCTTTATATACTGTGCACGACCGTTTGGTTTTGTAATTGCTTAAAAGCAATCTAGCTATCGATCCGAAACACGACGATGGTCTTCTTGAAAGGTAAAAAGAGAGCCATGAGAAAACGAGGATTCTTCTTGGATAGCCATAAAAACAGGAAGAACGGACACAAGAAAAGTTACTTGTACATTTACAAAGAGTTTGAGCAAGTCCATTCCGATACTGGAATATCAAGCAAGGTCTTAACCGTAATGTTCTCATATTAAATTAGTTCTGTTGTAGTTGTTGTTGATTGTTTTTTTATTTCATATTTTCGAAATATATACACAATGAGATAGTTTTTATTATGAACGTTAAGAAATGAAAATAGCTTGCAAAAATCACTATCGGAACACACTTTAGGAAACGAGATATTTAAACAAATTGAAACCGACGCTAGCGTGGTCGAGTGGCTAGTGCAGCGGTGGAGAACCTGTGGCCTGAATGCCGCATGTGGCCTTCAAGGCCAAAAAGTGCGGCTTTTGCATGATCCGAAATAAAGACCGTTTTTTTTGAAAAACACTATGATTTTGGAAGGAATAGAAAGGGCTTTTAGAGATCACTATCTTTTTGTGGTGAAATCAAACTTTTGAGCGGCGGCCTTTATCAAGTTTTAATTTTTAAAAGTGGCCTGCGAGTGCAAAAAGTTTTCCCAGCCCTGCGCCAGAACAACGGCATGTTTATGAATGAAATGGTGTGTGTTCAAAATCTACACGCGCTGTTCTGTTGTGTTCTTGAGAAAGATAGTTTATGGCACTTTCCGTTGTTTGGTGTCATAGCAAATCGTTACAATCATATATCTATAAAACTAAACACCGAAATAACGAATCTTTTTTGAACAGCAATATTTGTCATTTCCAGAAGTAGGTCGGGTTAAATTGCTTGCACTAAGTATAGCGCGTTTGTCGTTTTTCTACCAGTCAGGAGGATAAATATAGATATCAAATGAAATACAGTTTTGAACAAACAGCAAGCTGACTGGTCCTGTGCTAGCTGTTTGAAACAGAATGTTGTTTTTATTCAACAGTTTAAGGACCGCCACGCTTACAGTATAATATGTTTCCAGCTCAGACTTCAAATGCTGGTCATTATTACTGTTCATCTTTCTGCTTTCAATATCGGCTAGACAAGCTTGTGCTTGTCGTGTGAAGACGCCATTTTGTTTTGGTCTTTCCAGCTCAAATACCATCAAAAGTCAATTTAAGATTTTATTATCTGACGGAGACTTTTAACTGGCTTTGCTTTTCATTTGATCATTATGCGTGGTGGATTTAACAGCAGCACAAGTCTTGGCTATTTAATATCACCTCAGATAAAAAAAGCAGGATTTATTAAAAGAGAAACATGATACTGCTCAAAATAATCAGCCAAAATTAGTAAATTTTTGCCAAGGTTTTCAACGTCGTAACAGAGAGAAAACCAATAGCCGAATAGAAGAAATCCGAAGTTTACCACGAGTATCTGACAACAAATTAGCCAACATCGCCCGACAGAAAGAAGCAAAAAATAACACGCAAAAAACAATTTATTAGTTTTTATGTAACAGAAAGTGAAAAGCAAAATAATTCTGCAATAAGTTTGTCATACTTCATTCGCGATAATCTTAAATTCACAAATCTATAATTAATTTCCTGCTTTTTCAGTCATTTAAATTTTTATTATGACTTAATACAGTATTTTTTTCAGTACAATCCCCGCTTAATTTGTTCAATTTATTTCCAAACTGCTTTATCATTGTTTCAATTGTTGATTTTATAAATTGTAATCATACGCAGGTGTGAATTAGATTAAGAGCACGTGACTTGTAGTGCCTATCGGCCATGGACTTCTATTATTTGCGTGAGGTCGAAATTAAAAATTAGTAAATTACTTATTAGAAGTCATTAGAAGTCTAATTATTTATTAAAAGCCATGGACTTCTTTTATAGAGCTAGACAAGTCCATGCCTAATTATTTAGAAATATCATTCTAATTATTTAGAAGTCCAAGATTCGGGTATCATTTATCAACCTTAATTAATCCGTCATGAAAATGTTCGTCAACCTTATTTTTGTCTTAACTTGCCCGGTCAACTCGACAAACTCGCCGTCTCAGCAAACACCAAAGTGGTACGCATGCATACCACTTCCAAGTAAACGCTTTCCTGTACATCTGCAAACGGCTCTTTTCAGAGCCACTCATTGTTTCAACCAAACTGAGTTACACACGTTTCGTTTATAGGCCCTGTTCTCATATCAAATTAGTTTTGTTGTAGTTGTTGTTGATCGTTTTTTTATTTCATATTTTCGAAAAATATACACAATGAGATAGTTTTTATTATGAACGTTAAGAAATGAAAATAGCTTGCAAAAATCACTATCGGAACACACTTAAGAAAACGAGATATTTAAACAAATTGAAACCGACGCTAGCGTGGTCGAGTGGCTAGAGCAGCGGTGGAGAACCTGTGGCCTGAATGCTGCATGTGGCCTTCAAGGCCAAAAAGTGCGGCTTTTGCATGATCCAAAATAAAGACCGTTTTTTTTGAAAAACACTATGATTTTGGCAGGAATAGAAACGGCTTTTAGAGATCACTATTTTTTTGTGGTGATATCAAACTTTTGAGCGGCGGCCTTTATCAAGTTTTAATTTTTAAAAGTGGCCTGCGAGTGCAAAAAGGTTTCCCAGTCCTGCGCCAGAACAACGCCATGTTTATGAATGAAATGGTGTCTGTTCAAAATCTACACGCGCTGTTCTGTTGTGTTCTTGAGAAAGATAGTTTATGGCACTTTCCGTTGTTTGGTGTCATAGCAAATCGTTACAATCATATCTCTATAAAACTAAACACCGAAATAACGAATCTTTTTTGAACATCAATATTTGTCATTTCCAGAAGTAGGTCGGGCTAAATTGCTTGCACTAAGTATAGCGCGTTGTCGTTTTCCTGCCAGTCACGAGAATAAATATAGAGATCAAATGAAATACAGTTTTGAACAAACAGCAAGCTGACTGGTCCTGCGCCAGCTGTTTGAAACAGAATGTTGTTTTTATTCAACAGTTTAAGGATTGCCACGCTTACAGTATAATATGCTAATCAACGATATTTTTATGACAAATGCAGAGGATTTTAACCGAAACCTTTTCCAACTTTAAATGTTTTATAAACCCGAGTTAATATTTCAATTTCGAAAGAAATCTTGAAATGTTTTTGACAAAAGAGTGAGATGACCTTTCCAAGGATTTCCAAACATGTTTAAAATCTTTTAGCTTGAGTTTTTGCATATTTTGACCAACAATTGCATTTGTATTGGAATTTATTTCACATTTTGTATCTTTCAACTTACAATTAAGATAAAAGATTTTGACCGAATCGATCTCAGTCGTTAATATTTGTATATTTATCCAAGCAACATCGAAAAGTCGCTCTTTTTATTTTTGACCGTTAAAAATACACCCGAATTTATCAACCAATCGCCGAGCAGCACGATATGGCTCGTTTCTGTTTAAAGGCATTTCGATATCTCATTTGCATACTCGTTCCTTTATATACTGTGCACGACCGTTTGGTTTTGTAATTGCTTAAAAGCAATCTAGCTATCGATCCGAAACACGACGATGGTCTTCTTGAAAGGTAAAAAGAGAGCCATGAGAAAACGAGGATTCTTCTTGGATAGCCATAAAAACAGGAAGAACGGACACAAGAAAAGTTACTTGTACATTTACAAAGAGTTTGAGCAAGTCCATTCCGATACTGGAATATCAAGCAAGGTCTTAACCGTAATGAAAATCGTTCGTCAACCACCATATTTTTGTCTTAACTTGCCCGGTCAACTCTACAAGCTCGCCGTCTCAGCAAACACCAAAGTGGTACGCATGCATACCACTTCCAAGTGAACGCTTTCCTGTACAGCTGCAAACGGCTCTTTTCAGAGCCACTCATTGTTTTAACCAAACTGAGTTAGACACGTTTCGTTTATAGGCCCTGTTCTCATATCAAATTAGTTTTGTTGTAGTTGTTGTTGATTGTTTTTGTATTTCATATTTTCGAAAAATATACACAATGAGATAGTTTTTATTATGAACGTTAAGAAATGAAAATAGCTTGCAAAAATCACTATCGGAACACACTTAAGAAAACGAGATATTTAAACAAATTGAAACCGACGCTAGCGTGGTCGAGTGGCTAGAGCAGCGGTGGAGAACCTGTGGCCTGAATGCCGCATGTGGCCTTCAAGGCCAAAAAGTGTGGCTTTTGCATGATCCGAAATAAAGACCGTTTTTTTTAGAGAACACTATGATTTTGGCAGGAATAGAAACGGCTTTTAGAGATCACTATTTTTTTGTGGTGAAATCAAACTTTTGAGCGGCGGCCTTTATCAAGTTTTAATTTTTAAAAGTGGCCTGCGAGTGCAAAAAGGTTTCCCAGTCCTGCGCCAGAACAACGCCATGTTTATGAATGAAATGGTGTCTGTTCAAAATCTACACGCGCTGTTCTGTTGTGTTCTTGAGAAAGATAGTTTATGGCACTTTCCGTTGATTGGTGTCATAGCAAATCGTTACAATCATATATCTATAAAACTAAACACCGAAATAACGAATCTTTTTTGAACAGCAATATTTGTCATTTCCAGAAGTAGGTCGGGCTAAATTGCTTGCACTAAGTATAGTGCGTTGTCGTTTTCCTGCCAGTCACGAGAATAAATATAGAGATCAAATGAAATACAGTTTTGAACAAACAGCAAGCTGACTGGTCCTGTGCTAGCTGTTTGAAACAGAATGTTGTTTTTATTCAACAGTTTAAGGACCGTCACGCTTACAGTATAATATGCTAATCAACGATATTTTTATGACAAATGCAGAGGATTTTAACCGAAACCTTTTCCAACTTTAAATGTTTTATAAACCCGAGTTAATATTTCAATTTCGAAAGAAATCTTGAAATGTTTTTGACAAAAGAGTGAGATGACCTTTCCTAGGATTTCCAAACATGTTTAAAATCTTTTAGCTTGAGTTTTTGCATATTTTGACCAACAATTGCATTTGTATTGGATACTATTTGACATTTTGTATCTTTCAACTTACAATTAAGATAAAAGATTTTGACCGAATCGATCTCAGTCGTTAATATTTGTATATTTATCCAAGCAACATCGAAAAGTCGCTCTTTTTATTTTTGACCGTTAAAAATACACCCGAATTTATCAACCAATCGCCGAGCAGCACGATATGGCTCGTTTCTGTTTAAAGGCATTTCGATATCTCATTTGCATACTCGTTCCTTTATATACTGTGCACGACCGTTTGGTTTTGTAATTGCTTAAAAGCAATCTAGCTATCGATCCGAAACACGACGATGGTCTTCTTGAAAGGTAAAAAGAGAGCCATGAGAAAACGAGGATTCTTCTTGGATAGCCATAAAAACAGGAAGAACGGACACAAGAAAAGTTACTTGTACATTTACAAAGAGTTTGAGCAAGTCCATTCCGATACTGGAATATCAAGCAAGGTCTTAACCGTAATGAAAATCGTTCGTCAACCACCATATTTTTGTCTTAACTTGCCCGGTCAACTCTACAAGCTCGCCGTCTCAGCAAACACCAAAGTGGTACGCATGCATACCACTTCCAAGTGAACGCTTTCCTGTACAGCTGCAAACGGCTCTTTTCAGAGCCACTCATTGTTTTAACCAAACTGAGTTAGACACGTTTCGTTTATAGGCCCTGTTCTCATATCAAATTAGTTTTGTTGTAGTTGTTGTTGATTGTTTTTGTATTTCATATTTTCGAAAAATATACACAATGAGATAGTTTTTATTATGAACGTTAAGAAATGAAAATAGCTTGCAAAAATCACTATCGGAACACACTTAAGAAAACGAGATATTTAAACAAATTGAAACCGACGCTAGCGTGGTCGAGTGGCTAGAGCAGCGGTGGAGAACCTGTGGCCTGAATGCCGCATGTGGCCTTCAAGGCCAAAAAGTGTGGCTTTTGCATGATCCGAAATAAAGACCGTTTTTTTTAGAGAACACTATGATTTTGGCAGGAATAGAAACGGCTTTTAGAGATCACTATCTTGTTGTGGTGAAATCAAACTTTTGAGCGGCGGCCTTTATCAACTTTTAATTTTTAAAAGTGGCCTGCGAGTGCAAAAAGGTTTCCCAGCCCTGCGCCAGAACAACGCCATGTTTATGAATGAAATGGTGTCTGTTCAAAATCTACACGCGCTGTTCTGTTGTGTTCTTGAGAAAGATAGTTTATGGCACTTTCCGTTGTTTGGTGTCATAGCAAATCGTTACAATCATATATCTATAAAACTAAACACCGAAATAACGAATCTTTTTTGAACAGCAATATTTGTCATTTCCAGAAGTAGGTCGGGCTAAATTGCTTGCACTAAGTATAGCGCGTTGTCGTTTTCCTGCCAGTCACGAGAATAAATATAGAGATCAAATGAAATACAGTTTTGAACAAACAGCAAGCTGACTGGTCCTGTGCTAGCTGTTTGAAACAGAATGTTGTTTTTATTCAACAGTTTAAGGACTGTCACGCTTACAGTATAATATGCTAATCAACGATATTTTTATGACAAATGCAGAGGATTTTAACCGAAACCTTTTCCAACTTTAAATGTTTTATAAACCCGAGTTAATATTTCAATTTCGAAAGAAATCTTGAAATGTTTTTGACAAAAGAGTGAGTTGACCTTTCCTAGGATTTCCAAACATGTTTAAAATCTTTTAGCTTGAGTTTTTGCATATTTTGACCAACAATTGCATTTGTATTGGATACTATTTGACATTTTGTATCTTTCAACTTACAATTAAGATAAAAGATTTTGACCGAATCGATCTCAGTCGTTAATATTTGTATATTTATCCAAGCAACATCGAAAAGTCGCTCTTTTTATTTTTGACCGTTAAAAATACACCCGAATTTATCAACCAATCGCCGAGCAGCACGATATGGCTCGTTTCTGTTTAAAGGCATTTCGATATCTCATTTGCATACTCGTTCCTTTATATACTGTGCACGACCGTTTGGTTTTGTAATTGCTTAAAAGCAATCTAGCTATCGATCCGAAACACGACGATGGTCTTCTTGAAAGGTAAAAAGAGAGCCATGAGAAAACGAGGATTCTTCTTGGATAGCCATAAAAACAGGAAGAACGGACACAAGAAAAGTTACTTGTACATTTACAAAGAGTTTGAGCAAGTCCATTCCGATACTGGAATATCAAGCAAGGTCTTAACCGTAATGAAAATCGTTCGTCAACCACCATATTTTTGTCTTAACTTGCCCGGTCAACTCTACAAGCTCGCCGTCTCAGCAAACACCAAAGTGGTACGCATGCATACCACTTCCAAGTGAACGCTTTCCTGTACAGCTGCAAACGGCTCTTTTCAGAGCCACTCATTGTTTCAACCAAACTGAGTTACACACGTTTCGTTTATAGGCCCTGTTCTCATATCAAATTAGTTTTGTTGTAGTTGTTGTTGATCGTTTTTGTATTTCATATTTTCGAAAAATATACACAATGAGATAGTGTTTATTATGAACGTTAAGAAATGAAAATAGCTTGCAAAAATCACTATCGGAACACACTTAAGAAAACGAGATATTTAAACAAATTGAAACCGACGCTAGCGTGGTCGAGTGGCTAGAGCAGCGGTGGAGAACCTGTGGCCTGAATGCCGCATGTGGCCTTCAAGGCCAAAAAGTGCGGCTTTTGCATGATCCGAAATAAAGACCGTTTTTTTTGGAGAACACTATGATTTTGGCAGGAATAGAAACGGCTTTTAGAGATCACTATTTTTTTGTGGTGAAATCAAACTTTTGAGCGGCGGCCTTTATCAAGTTTTAATTTTTAAAAGTGGCCTGCGAGTGCAAAAAGGTTTCCCAGTCCTGCGCCAGAACAACGCCATGTTTATGAATGAAATGGTGTCTGTTCAAAATCTACACGCGCTGTTCTGTTGTGTTCTTGAGAAAGATAGTTTATGGCACTTTCCGTTGTTTGGTGTCATAGCAAATCGTTACAATCATATCTCTATAAAACTAAACACCGAAATAACAAATCTTTTTTGAACAGCAATATTTGTCATTTCCAGAAGTAGGTCGGGCTAAATTGCTTGCACTAAGTATAGTGCGTTGTCGTTTTCCTGCCAGTCACGAGAATAAATATAGAGATCAAATGAAATACAGTTTTGAACAAACAGCAAGCTGACTGGTCCTGCGCTAGCTGTTTGAAACAGAATGTTGTTTTTATTCAACAGTTTAAGGACTGTCACGCTTACAGTATAATATGCTAATCAACGGCATTTTTATGACAAATGCAGAGGATTTTAACCGAAACCTTTTCCAACTTTAAATGTTTTATAAACCCGAGTTAATATTTCAATTTCGAAAGAAATCTTGAAATGTTTTTGACAAAAGAGTGAGTTGACCTTTCCTAGGATTTCCAAACATGTTTAAAATCTTTTAGCTTGAGTTTTTGCATATTTTGACCAACAATTGCATTTGTATTGGATACTATTTGACATTTTGTATCTTTCAACTTACAATTAAGATAAAAGATTTTGACCGAATCGATCTCAGTCGTTAATATTTGTATATTTATCCAAGCAACATCGAAAAGTCGCTCTTTTTATTTTTGACCGTTAAAAATACACCCGAATTTATCAACCAATCGCCGAGCAGCACGATATGGCTCGTTTCTGTTTAAAGGCATTTCGATATCTCATTTGCATACTCGTTCCTTTATATACTGTGCACGACAGTTTGGTTTTGTAATTGCTTAAAAGCAATCTAGCTATCGATCCGAAACACGACGATGGTCTTCTTGAAAGGTAAAAAGAGAGCCATGAGAAAACGAGGATTCTTCTTGGATAGCCATAAAAACAGGAAGAACGGACACAAGAAAAGTTACTTGTACATTTACAAAGAGTTTGAGCAAGTCCATTCCGATACTGGAATATCAAGCAAGGTCTTAACCGTAATGAAAATCGTTCGTCAACCACCATATTTTTGTCTTAACTTGCCCGGTCAACTCTACAAGCTCGCCGTCTCAGCAAACACCAAAGTGGTACGCATGCATACCACTTCCAAGTGAACGCTTTCCTGTACAGCTGCAAACGGCTCTTTTCAGAGCCACTCATTGTTTTAACCAAACTGAGTTAGACACGTTTCGTTTATAGGCCCTGTTCTCATATCAAATTAGTTTTGTTGTAGTTGTTGTTGATTGTTTTTGTATTTCATATTTTCGAAAAATATGCACAATGAGATAGTTTTTATTATGAACGTTAAGAAATGAAAATAGCTTGCAAAAATCACTATCGGAACACACTTAAGAAAAAGAGATATTTAAACAAATTGAAACCGACGCTAGCGTGGTCGAGTGGCTAGAGCAGCGGTGGAGAACCTGTGGCCTGAATGCCGCATGTGGCCTTCAAGGCCAAAAAGTGTGGCTTTTGCATGATCCGAAATAAAGACCGTTTTTTTTAGAGAACACTATGATTTTGGCAGGAATAGAAACGGCTTTTAGAGATCACTATCTTTTTGTGGTGAAATCAAACTTTTGAGCGGCGGCCTTTATCAAGTTTTAATTTTTAAAAGTGGCCTGCGAGTGCAAAAAGGTTTCCCAGCCCTGCGCCAGAACAACGCCATGTTTATGAATGAAATGGTGTCTGTTCAAAATCTACACGCGCTGTTCTGTTGTGTTCTTGAGAAAGATAGTTTATGGCACTTTCCGTTGATTGGTGTCATAGCAAATCGTTACAATCATATCTCTATAAAACTAAACACCGAAATAACGAATCTTTTTTGAACAGCAATATTTGTCATTTCCAGAAGTAGGTCGGGCTAAATTGCTTGCACTAAGTATAGTGCGTTGTCGTTTTCCTGCCAGTCACGAGAATAAATATAGAGATCAAATGAAATACAGTTTTGAACAAACAGCAAGCTGACTGGTCCTGTGCTAGCTGTTTGAAACAGAATGTTGTTTTTATTCAACAGTTTAAGGACCGTCACGCCTACAGTATAATATGCTAATCAACGATATTTTTATGACAAATGCAGAGGATTTTAACCGAAACCTTTTCCAACTTTAAATGTTTTATAAACCCGAGTTAATATTTCAATTTCGAAAGAAATCTTGAAATGTTTTTGACAAAAGAGTGAGTTGACCTTTCCTAGGATTTCCAAACATGTTTAAAATCTTTTAGCTTGAGTTTTTGCATATTTTGACCAACAATTGCATTTGTATTGGATACTATTTGACATTTTGTATCTTTCAACTTACAATTAAGATAAAAGATTTTGACCGAATCGATCTCAGTCGTTAATATTTGTATATTTATCCAAGCAACATCGAAAAGTCGCTTTTTTTATTTTTGACCGTTAAAAATACACCCGAATTTATCAACCAATCGCCGAGCAGCACGATATGGCTCGTTTCTGTTTAAAGGCATTTCGATATCTCATTTGCATACTCGTTCCTTTATATACTGTGCACGACCGTTTGGTTTTGTAATTGCTTAAAAGCAATCTAGCTATCGATCCGAAACACGACGATGGTCTTCTTGAAAGGTAAAAAGAGAGCCATGAGAAAACGAGGATTCTTCTTGGATAGCCATAAAAACAGGAAGAACGGACACAAGAAAAGTTACTTGTACATTTACAAAGAGTTTGAGCAAGTCCATTCCGATACTGGAATATCAAGCAAGGTCTTAACCGTAATGAAAATCGTTCGTCAACCACCATATTTTTGTCTTAACTTGCCCGGTCAACTCTACAAGCTCGCCGTCTCAGCAAACACCAAAGTGGTACGCATGCATACCACTTCCAAGTGAACGCTTTCCTGTACAGCTGCAAACGGCTCTTTTCAGAGCCACTCATTGTTTCAACCAAACTGAGTTACACACGTTTCGTTTATAGGCCCTGTTCTCATATCAAATTAGTTTTGTTGTAGTTGTTGTTGATCGTTTTTTTATTTCATATTTTCGAAAAATATACACAATGAGATAGTTTTTATTATGAACGTTAAGAAATGAAAATAGCTTGCAAAAATCACTATCGGAACACACTTAAAAAAACGAGATATTTAAACAAATTGAAACCGACGCTAGCGTGGTCGAGTGGCTAGAGCAGCGGTGGAGAACCTGTGGCCTGAATGCCGCATGTGGCCTTCAAGGCCAAAAAGTGCGGCTTTTGCATGATCCGAAATAAAGACCGTTTTTTTTGAAAAACACTATGATTTTGGCAGGAATAGAAACGGCTTTTAGAGATCACTATCTTTTTGTGGTGAAATCAAACTTTTGAGCGGCGGCCTTTATCAAGTTTTAATTTTTAAAAGTGGCCTGCGAGTGCAAAAAGGTTTCCCAGTCCTGCGCCAGAACAACGCCATGTTTATGAATGAAATGGTGTCTGTTCAAAATCTACACGCGCTGTTCTGTTGTGTTCTTGAGAAAGATAGTTTATGGCACTTTCCGTTGATTGGTGTCATAGCAAATCGTTACAATCATATCTCTATAAAACTAAACACCGAAATAACGAATCTTTTTTGAACATCAATATTTGTCATTTCCAGAAGTAGGTTGGGCTAAATTGCTTGCACTAAGTATAGCGCGTTGTCGTTTTCCTGCCAGTCACGAGAATAAATATAGAGATCAAATGAAATACAGTTTTGAACAAACAGCAAGCTGACTGGTCCTGCGCTAGCTGTTTGAAACAGAATGTTGTTTTTATTCAACAGTTTAAGGACTGTCACGCTTACAGTATAATATGCTAATCAACGATATTTTTATGACAAATACAAAGTATTTTAACCGAAACCTTTTCCAACTTTAAATGTTTTATAAACCCGAGTTAATATTTCAATTTCGAAAGAAATCTTGAAATGTTTTTGACAAAAGAGTGAGATGACCTTTCCTATGATTTCCAAACATGTTTAAAATCTTTTAGCTTGAGTTTTTGCATATTTTGACCAACAATTGCATTTGTATTGGATACTATTTGACATTTTGTATCTTTCAACTTACAATTAAGATAAAAGATTTTGACCGAATCGATCTCAGTCGTTAATATTTGTATATTTATCCAAGCAACATCGAAAAGTCGCTTTTTTTATTTTTGACCGTTAAAAATACACCCGAATTTATCAACCAATCGCCGAACAGCTCGTTATCGCTCGTTTCTGTTTAAAGGCATTTCGATATCTCATTTGCATACTCGTTCCTTTATATACTGTGCGCGACCGTTTGGTTTTGTAATTGCTTAAAAGCAATCTAGCTATCGATCCGAAACACGACGATGGTCTTCTTGAAAGGTAAAAAGAGAGCCATGAGAAAACGAGGATTCTTCTTGGATAGCCATAAAAACAGGAAGAACGGACACAAGAAAAGTTACTTGTACATTTACAAAGAGTTTGAGCAAGTCCATTCCGATACTGGAATATCAAGCAAGGTCTTAACCGTAATGAAAATCGTTCGTCAACCACCATATTTTTGTCTTAACTTGCCCGGTCAACTCTACAAGCTCGCCGTCTCAGCAAACACCAAAGTGGTACGCATGCATACCACTTCCAAGTGAACGCTTTCCTGTACAGCTGCAAACGGCTCTTTTCAGAGCCACTCATTGTTTTAACCAAACTGAGTTAGACACGTTTCGTTTATAGGCCCTGTTCTCATATCAAATTAGTTTTGTTGTAGTTGTTGTTGATCGTTTTTTTATTTCATATTTTCGAAAAATATACACAATGAGATAGTTTTTATTATGAACGTTAAGAAATGAAAATAGCTTGCAAAAATCACTATCGGAACACACTTAAGAAAACGAGATATTTAAACAAATTGAAACCGACGCTAGCGTGGTCGAGTGGCTAGAGCAGCGGTGGAGAACCTGTGGCCTGAATGCCGCATGTGGCCTTCAAGGCCAAAAAGTGTGGCTTTTGCATGATCCGAAATAAAGACCGTTTTTTTTGAAAAACACTATAATTTTGGCAGGAATAGAAAGGGCTTTTAGAGATCACTATTTTTTTGTGGTGAAATCAAACTTTTGAGCGGCGGCCTTTATCAAGTTTTAATTTTTAAAAGTGGCCTGCGAGTGCAAAAAGGTTTCCCAGTCCTGCGCCAGAACAACGCCATGTTTATGAATGAAATGGTGTCTGTTCAAAATCTACACGCGCTGTTCTGTTGTGTTCTTGAGAAAGATAGTTTATGGCACTTTCCGTTGATTGGTGTCATAGCAAATCGTTACAATCATATCTCTATAAAACTAAACACCGAAATAACAAATCTTTTTGAACAGCAATATTTGTCATTTCCAGAAGTAGGTCGGGCTAAATTGCTTGCACTAAGTATAGCGCGTTGTCGTTTTCCTGCCAGTCACGAGAATAAATATAGAGATCAAATGAAATACAGTTTTGAACAAACAGCAAGCTGACTGGTCCTGCGCTAGCTGTTTGAAACAGAATGTTGTTTTTATTCAACAGTTTAAGGACTGTCACGCTTACAGTATAATATGCTAATCAACGATATTTTTATGACAAATGCAGAGGATTTTAACCGAAACCTTTTCCAACTTTAAATGTTTTATAAACCCGAGTTAATATTTCAATTTCGAAAGAAATCTTGAAATGTTTTTGACAAAAGAGTGAGATGACTTTTCCAAGGATTTCCAAACATGTTTAAAATCTTTTAGCTTGAGTTTTTGCATATTTTGACCAACAATTGCATTTGTATTGGATACTATTTGACATTTTGTATCTTTCAACTTACAATTAAGATAAAAGATTTTGACCGAATCGATCTCAGTCGTTAATATTTGTATATTTATCCAAGCAACATCGAAAAGTCGCTCTTTTTATTTTGACCGTTAAAAATACACCCGAATTTATCAACCAATCGCCGAGCAGCTCGTTATCGGTCGTTTCTGTTTAAAGGCATTTCGATATCTCATTTGCATACTCGTTCCTTTATATACTGTGCACGACAGTTTGGTTTTGTAATTGCTTAAGAGCAATCTAGCTATCGATCCGAAACACGACGATGGTCTTCTTGAAAGGTAAAAAGAGAGCCATGAGAAAACGAGGATTCTTCTTGGATAGCCATAAAAACAGGAAGAACGGACACAAGAAAAGTTACTTGTACATTTACAAAGAGTTTGAGCAAGTCCATTCCGATACTGGAATATCAAGCAAGGTCTTAACCGTAATGAAAATCGTTCGTCAACCATCGTATTTTGTCTTAACTTGCCCGGTCAACTCTACAAGCTCGCCGTCTCAGCAAACACCAAAGTGGTACGCATGCATACCACTTCCAAGTGAACGCTTTCCTGTACAGCTGCAAACGGCTCTTTTCAGAGCCACTCATTGTTTCAACCAAACTGAGTTAGACACGTTTCGTTTATAGGCCCTGTTCTCATATCAAATTAGTTTTGTTGTAGTTGTTGTTGATCGTTTTTTTATTTCATATTTTCGAAAAACATGCACAATGAGATAGTTTTTATTATGAACGTTAAGAAATGAAAATAGCTTGCAAAAATCACTATCGGAACACACTTAAGAAAACGAGATATTTAAACAAATTGAAACCGACGCTAGCGTGGTCGAGTGGCTAGAGCAGCGGTGGAGAACCTGTGGCCTGAATGCTGCATGTGGCCTTCAAGGCCAAAAAGTGTGGCTTTTGCATGATCCGAAATAAAGACCGTTTTTTTTGAAAAACACTATGATTTTGGCAGGAATAGAAAGGGCTTTTAGAGATCACTATCTTTTTGTGGTGAAATCAAACTTTTGAGCGGCGGCCTTTATCAAGTTTTAATTTTTAAAAGTGGCCTGCGAGTGCAAAAAGGTTTCCCAGCCCTGCGCCAGAACAACGCCATGTTTATGAATGAAATGGTGTCTGTTCAAAATCTACACGCGCTGTTCTGTTGTGTTCTTGAGAAAGATAGTTTATGGCACTTTCCGTTGATTGGTGTCATAGCAAATCGTTACAATCATATCTCTATAAAACTAAACACCGAAATAACGAATCTTTTTTGAACAGCAATATTTGTCATTTCCAGAAGTAGGTCGGGCTAAATTGCTTGCACTAAGTATAGCGCGTTGTCGTTTTCCTGCCAGTCACGAGAATAAATATAGAGATCAAATGAAATACAGTTTTGAACAAACAGCAAGCTGACTGGTCCTGCGCTAGCTGTTTGAAACAGAATGTTGTTTTTATTCAACAGTTTAAGGACTGTCACGCTTACAGTATAATATGCTAATCAACGGCATTTTTATGACAAATGCAGAGGATTTTAACCGAAAACTTTTCCAACTTTAAATGTTTTATAAACCCGAGTTAATATTTCAATTTCGAAAGAAACCTTGAAATGTTTTTGACAAAAGAGTGAGATGACCTTTCCAAGGATTTCCAAACATGTTTAAAATCTTTTAGCTTGAGTTTTTGCATATTTTGACCAACAATTGCATTTGTATTGGATACTATTTGACATTTTGTATCTTTCAACTTACAATTAAGATAAAAGATTTTGACCGAATCGATCTCAGTCGTTAATATTTGTATATTTATCCAAGCAACATCGAAAAGTCGCTCTTTTTATTTTTGACCGTTAAAAATACACCCGAATTTATCAACCAATCGCCGAGCAGCACGATATGGCTCGTTTCTGTTTAAAGGCATTTCGATATCTCATTTGCATACTCGTTCCTTTATATACTGTGCACGACAGTTTGGTTTTGTAATTGCTTAAAAGCAATCTAGCTATCGATCCGAAACACGACGATGGTCTTCTTGAAAGGTAAAAAGAGAGCCATGAGAAAACGAGGATTCTTCTTGGATAGCCATAAAAACAGGAAGAACGGACACAAGAAAAGTTACTTGTACATTTACAAAGAGTTTGAGCAAGTCCATTCCGATACTGGAATATCAAGCAAGGTCTTAACCGTAATGAAAATCGTTCGTCAACCATCGTATTTTTGTCTTAACTTGCCCGGTCAACTCTACAAGCTCGCCGTCTCAGCAAACACCAAAGTGGTACGCATGCATACCACTTCCAAGTAAACGCTTTCCTGTACAGCTGCAAACGGCTCTTTTCAGAGCCACTCATTGTTTTAACCAAACTGAGTTACACACGTTTCGTTTATAGGCCCTGTTCTCATATCAAATTAGTTTTGTTGTAGTTGTTGTTGATCGTTTTTTTATTTCATATTTTCGAAAAATATACACAATGAGATAGTTTTTATTATGAACGTTAAGAAATGAAAATAGCTTGCAAAAATCACTATCGGAACACACTTAAGAAAACGAGATATTTAAACAAATTGAAACCGACGCTAGCGTGGTCGAGTGGCTAGAGCAGCGGTGGAGAACCTGTGGCCTGAATGCCGCATGTGGCCTTCAAGGCCAAAAAGTGTGGCTTTTGCATGATCCGAAATAAAGACCGTTTTTTTTGAAAAACACTATGATTTTGGCAGGAATAGAAACGGCTTTTAGAGATCACTATCTTTTTGTGGTGAAATCAAACTTTTGAGCGGCGGCCTTTATCAAGTTTTAATTTTTAAAAGTGGCCTGCGAGTGCAAAAAGGTTTCCCAGTCCTGCGCCAGAACAACGCCATGTTTATGAATGAAATGGTGTCTGTTCAAAATCTACACGCGCTGTTCTGTTGTGTTCTTGAGAAAGATAGTTTATGGCACTTTCCGTTGATTGGTGTCATAGCAAATCGTTACAATCATATATCTATAAAACTAAACACCGAAATAACGAATCTTTTTTGAACATCAATATTTGTCATTTCCAGAAGTAGGTCGGGCTAAATTGCTTGCACTAAGTATAGCGCGTTGTCGTTTTCCTGCCAGTCACGAGAATAAATATAGAGATCAAATGAAATACAGTTTTGAACAAACAGCAAGCTGACTGGTCCTGCGCTAGCTGTTTGAAACAGAATGTTGTTTTTATTCAACAGTTTAAGGACTGTTACGCTTACAGTATAATATGCTAATCAACGATATTTTTATGACAAATGCAAAGGATTTTAACCGAAATCTTTTCCAACTTTAAATGTTTTATAAACCCGAGTTAATATTTCAATTTCGAAAGAAATCTTGAAATGTTTTTGACAAAAGAGTGAGATGACCTTTCCTAGGATTTCCAAACATGTTTAAAATCTTTTAGCTTGAGTTTTTGCATATTTTGACCAACAATTGCATTTGTATTGGATACTATTTGACATTTTGTATCTTTCAACTTACAATTAAGATAAAAGATTTTGACCGAATCGATCTCAGTCGTTAATATTTGTATATTTATCCAAGCAACATCGAAAAGTCGCTTTTTATATTTTTGACCGTTAAAAATACACCCGAATTTATCAACCAATCGCCGAACAGCTCGTTATCGCTCGTTTCTGTTTAAAGGCATTTCGATATCTCATTTGCATACTCGTTCCTTTATATACTGTGCACGACCGTTTGGTTTTGTAATTGCTTAAAAGCAATCTAGCTATCGATCCGAAACACGACGATGGTCTTCTTGAAAGGTAAAAAGAGAGCCATGAGAAAACGAGGATTCTTCTTGGATAGCCATAAAAACAGGAAGAACGGACACAAGAAAAGTTACTTGTACATTTACAAAGAGTTTGAGCAAGTCCATTTCGATACTGGAATATCAAGCAAGGTCTTAACCGTAATGAAAATCGTTCGTCAACCATCGTATTTTGTCTTAACTTGCCCGGTCAACTCTACAAACTCGCCGTCTCAGCAAACACCAAAGTGGTACGCATGCATACCACTTCCAAGTGAACGCTTTCCTGTACAGCTGCAAACGGCTCTTTTCAGAGCCACTCATTGTTTCAACCAAACTGAGTTAGACACGTTTCGTTTATAGGCCCTGTTCTCATATCAAATTAGTTTTGTTGTAGTTGTTGTTGATCGTTTTTTTATTTCATATTTTCAAAAAATATACACAATGAGATAGTTTTTATTATGAACGTTAAGAAATGAAAATAGCTTGCAAAAATCACTATCGGAACACACTTAAGAAAACGAGATATTTAAACAAATTGAAACCGACGCTAGCGTGGTCGAGTGGCTAGAGCAGCGGTGGAGAACCTGTGGCCTGAATGCCGCATGTGGCCTTCAAGGCCAAAAAGTGCGGCTTTTGCATGATCCGAAATAAAGACCGTTTTTTTTGAAAAACACTATGATTTTGGCAGGAATAGAAACGGCTTTTAGAGATCACTATCTTTTTGTGGTGAAATCAAACTTTTGAGCGGCGGCCTTTATCAAGTTTTAATTTTTAAAAGTGGCCTGCGAGTGCAAAAAGGTTTCCCAGTCCTGCGCCAGAACAACGCTATGTTTATAAATGAAATGGTGTCTGTTCAAAATCTACACGCGCTGTTCTGTTGTGTTCTTGAGAAAGATAGTTTATGGCACTTTCCGTTGATTGGTGTCATAGCAAATCGTTACAATCATATCTCTATAAAACTAAACACCGAAATAACGAATCTTTTTTGAACATCAATATTTGTCATTTCCAGAAGTAGGTCGGGCTAAATTGCTTGCACTAAGTATAGCGCGTTGTCGTCTTCCTGCCAGTCACGAGAATAAATATAGAGATCAAATGAAATACAGTTTTGAACAAACAGCAAGCTGACTGGTCCTGCGCTAGCTGTTTGAAACAGAATGTTGTTTTTATTCAACAGTTTAAGGACTGTCACGCTTACAGTATAATATGCTAATCAACGATATTTTTATGACAAATGCAGAGGATTTTAACCGAAACCTTTTCCAACTTTAAATGTTTTATAAACCCGAGTTAATATTTCAATTTCGAAAGAAATCTTGAAATGTTTTTGACAAAAGAGTGAGATGACTTTTCCAAGGATTTCCAAACATGTTTAAAATCTTTTAGCTTGAGTTTTTGCATATTTTGACCAACAATTGCATTTGTATTGGATACTATTTGACATTTTGTATCTTTCAACTTACAATTAAGATAAAAGATTTTGACCGAATCGATCTCAGTCGTTAATATTTGTATATTTATCCAAGCAACATCGAAAAGTCGCTTTTTTTATTTTTGACCGTTAAAAATACACCCGAATTTATCAACCAATTGCCGAGCAGCACGATATGGCTCGTTTCTGTTTAAAGGCATTTCGATATCTCATTTGCATACTCGTTCCTTTATATACTGTGCACGACAGTTTGGTTTTGTAATTGCTTAAAAGCAATCTAGCTATCGATCCGAAACACGACGATGGTCTTCTTGAAAGGTAAAAAGAGAGCCATGAGAAAACGAGGATTCTTCTTGGATAGCCATAAAAACAGGAAGAACGGACACAAGAAAAGTTACTTGTACATTTACAAAGAGTTTGAGCAAGTCCATTCCGATACTGGAATATCAAGCAAGGTCTTAACCGTAATGAAAATCGTTCGTCAACCACCATATTTTTGTCTTAACTTGCCCGGTCAACTCTACAAGCTCGCCGTCTCAGCAAACACCAAAGTGGTACGCATGCATACCACTTCCAAGTGAACGCTTTCCTGTACAGCTGCAAACGGCTCTTTTCAGAGCCACTCATTGTTTCAACCAAACTGAGTTACACACGTTTCGTTTATAGGCCCTGTTCTCATATCAAATTAGTTTTGTTGTAGTTGTTGTTGATCGTTTTTTTATTTCATATTTTCAAAAAATATACACAATGAGATAGTTTTTATTATGAACGTTAAGAAATGAAAATAGCTTGCAAAAATCACTATCGGAACACACTTAAAAAAACGAGATATTTAAACAAATTGAAACCGACGCTAGCGTGGTCGAGTGGCTAGAGCAGCGGTGGAGAACCTGTGGCCTGAATGCCGCATGTGGCCTTCAAGGCCAAAAAGTGCGGCTTTTGCATGATCCGAAATAAAGACCGTTTTTTTTAGAGAACACTATGATTTTGGCAGGAATAGAAAGGGCTTTTAGAGATCACTATCTTTTTGTGGTGAAATCAAACTTTTGAGCGGCGGCCTTTATCAAGTTTTAATTTTTAAAATGGCCTGCGAGTGCAAAAAGGTTTCCCAGCCCTGCGCCAGAACAACGCCATGTTTATGAATGAAATGGTGTCTGTTCAAAATCTACACGCGCTGTTCTGTTGTGTTCTTGAGAAAGATAGTTTATGGCACTTTCCGTTGATTGGTGTCATAGCAAATCGTTACAATCATATATCTATAAAACTAAACACCGAAATAACGAATCTTTTTTGAACATCAATATTTGTCATTTCCAGAAGTAGGTCGGGCTAAATTGCTTGCACTAAGTATAGCGCGTTGTCGTTTTCCTGCCAGTCACGAGAATAAATATAGAGATCAAATGAAATACAGTTTTGAACAAACAGCAAGCTGACTGGTCCTGTGCTAGCTGTTTGAAACAGAATGTTGTTTTTATTCAACAGTTTAAGGACTGTCACGCTTACAGTATAATATGCTAATCAACGATATTTTTATGACAAATATAAAGGATTTTAACCGAAACCTTTTCCAACTTTAAATGTTTTATAAACCCGAGTTAATATTTCAATTTCGAAAGAAACCTTGAAATGTTTTTGACAAAAGAGTGAGTTGACCTTTCCTAGGATTTCCAAACATGTTTAAAATCTTTTAGCTTGAGTTTTTGCATATTTTGACCAACAATTGCATTTGTATTGGATACTATTTGACATTTTGTATCTTTCAACTTACAATTAAGATAAAAGATTTTGACCGAATCGATCTCAGTCGTTAATATTTGTATATTTATCCAAGCAACATCGAAAAGTCGCTCTTTTTATTTTTGACCGTTAAAAATACACCCGAATTTATCAACCAATCGCCGAGCAGCACGATATGGCTCGTTTCTGTTTAAAGGCATTTCGATATCTCATTTGCATACTCGTTCCTTTATATACTGTGCACGACAGTTTGGTTTTGTAATTGCTTAAAAGTAATCTAGCTATCGATCCCAAACACGACGATGGTCTTCTTGAAAGGTAAAAAGAGAGCCATGAGAAAACGAGGATTCTTCTTGGATAGCCATAAAAACAGGAAGAACGGACACAAGAAACGTTACTTGTACATTTACAAAGAGTTTGAGCAAGTCCATTCCGATACTGGAATATCAAGCAAGGTCTTAACCGTAATGAAAATCGTTCTTCAACCATCGTATTTTGTCTTAAATTGCCCGGTCAACTCTACAAACTCGCCGTCTCAGCAAACACCAAAGTGGTACGCATGCACACCACTTCCAAGTGAACGCTTTCCTGTACAGCTGCAAACGGCTCTTTTCAGAGCCACTCATTGTTTTAACCAAACTGAGTTAGACACGTTTCGTTTATAGGCCCTGTTCTCATATCAAATTAGTTTTGTTGTAGTTGTTGTTGATTGTTTTTGTATTTCATATTTTCGAAAAATATACACAATGAGATAGTTTTTATTATGAACGTTAAGAAATAAAAATAGCTTGCAAAAATCACTATCGGAACACACTTAAGAAAACGAGATATTTAAACAAATTGAAACCGACGCTAGCGTGGTCGAGTGGCTAGAGCAGCGGTGGAGAACCTGTGGCCTGAATGCCGCATGTGGCCTTCAAGGCCAAAAAGTGTGGCTTTTGCATGATCCGAAATAAAGACCGTTTTTTTGGAGAACACTATGATTTTGGCAGGAATAGAAAGGGCTTTTAGAGATCACTATCTTTTTGTGGTGAAATCAAACTTTTGAGCGGCGGCCTTTATCAAGTTTTAATTTTTAAAAGTGGCCTGCGAGTGCAAAAAGGTTTCCCAGTCCTGCGCCAGAACAACGAAATGTTTATGAATGAAATGGTGTCTGTTCAAAATCTACACGCGCTGTTCTGTTGTGTTCTTGAGAAAGATAGTTTATGGCACTTTCCGTTGATTGGTGTCATAGCAAATCGTTATAATCATATCTCTATAAAACTAAACACCGAAATAACGAATCTTTTTTGAACAGCAATATTTGTCATTTCCAGAAGTAGGTCGGGCTAAATTGCTTGCACTAAGTATAGCGCGTTTGTCGTTTTTCTACCAGTCAGGAGGATAAATATAGAGATCAAATGAAATACAGTTTTGAACAAACAGCAAGCTGACTGGTCCTGTGCTAGCTGTTTGAAACAGAATGTTGTTTTTATTCAACAGTTTAAGGACCGCCACGCTTACAGTATAATATGTTTCCAGCTCAGACTTCAAATGCCGGTCATTATTACTGTTCATCTTTCAGCTTTCAATATCGGCTAGACAAGCTTGTGCTTGTCGTGTGAAGACGCCATTTTGTTTTGGTCTTTCCAGCTCAAATACCATCAGACGTCAATTTAAGATTTTATTATCTGACGGAGATTTTTAACTGGCTTTGCTTTGCATTTGATCATTATGCGTGGTGGATTTAACAGCAGCACAAGTCTTGGCTATTTAATATCACCTCAGATAAAAAAAAGCAGGATTTATTAAAAGAGAAACATGATACTGCTCAAAATAATCAGCCAAAATTAGTAAATTTTTGCCAAGGTTTTCAACGTCGTAACAGAGAGAAAACCAATAGCCGAATAGAAGAAATCCGAAGTTTACCACGAGTATCTGACAACAAATTAGCCAACATCGCCCGACAGAAAGAAGCAAAAAATAACACGCAAAAAACAATTTATTAGTTTTTATGTAACAGAAAGTGAAAAGCAAAATAATTCTGCAATAAGTTTGTCATACTTCATTCGCGATAATCTTAAATTCACAAATCTATAATTAATTTCCTGCTTTTTCGGTCATTTAAATTTTTATTATGACTTAATACAGTATCTTTTTCAGTACAATCCCCGCTTAATTTGTTCAATTTATTTCCAAACTGCTTTATCATTGTTTCAATTGTTGATTTTATAAATTGTAATCATACGCAGGTGTGAATTAGATTAAGAGCACGTGACTTGTAGTGCCTATCGGCAATGGACTTCTATTATTTGCGTGAGGTCGAAATTAAAAATTAGTAAATTACTTATTAGAAGTCATTAGAAGTCTAATTATTTATTAAAAGCCATGGACTTCTTTTATAGAGCTAGACAAGTCCATGCCTAATTATTTAGAAATATCATTCTAATTATTTAGAAGTCCAAGATTCGGGTATCATTTATCAACCTTAATTAATCCGTCATGAAAATGTTCGTCAACCTTATTTTTGTCTTAACTTGCCCGGTCAACTCGACAAGCTCGCCGTCTCAGCAAACACCAAAGTGGTACGCATGCATACCACTTCCAAGTAAACGCTTTCCTGTACAGCTGCAAACGGCTCTTTTCAGAGCCACTCATTGTTTCAACCAAACTGAGTTACACACGTTTCGTTTATAGGCTCTGTTCTCATATCAAATTTGTTTTGTTGTTGTTGTTGTTGTTGTTGTTGTTGATCGTTTTTTTATTTCATATTTTCGAAAAATATACACAATGAGATAGTTTTTATTATGAACGTTAAGAAATAAAAATAGCTTGCAAAAATCACTATCGAAACACACTTAAGAAAAAGAGATATTTAAACAAATTGAAACCGACGCTAGCGTGGTCGAGTGGCTAGAGCAGCGGTGGAGAACCTGTGGCCTGAATGCCGCATGTGGCCTTCGAGGTCAAAAAGTGTGGCTTTTGCATGATTCGAAATCAAGACCGTTTTTTTTAGAGAACACTATGATTTTGGAAGGAATTTTAGAAAGGGCTTTTAGAGATCACTATTTTTTTGTGGTGAAGTCAAACTTTTGAGCGGCGGCCTTTATCAAGTTTTAATTTTTAAAAGTGGCCTGCGAGTGCAAAAAGGTTTCCCAGTCCTGCGCCAGAACAACGCCATGTTTATGAATGAAATGGTGTCTGTTCAAAATCTACACGCGCTGTTCTGTTGTGTTCTTGAGAAAGATAGTTTATGGCACTTTCTGTTGTTTGGTGTCATAGCAAATCGTTACAATCATATATCTATAAAACTAAACACCGAAATAACGAATCTTTTTTGAACAGCAATATTTGTCATTTCCAGAAGTAGGTCGGGCTAAATTGCTTGCACTAAGTATAGCGCGTTGTCGTTTTCCTGCCAGTCAGGAGGATAAATATAGATATCAATTGAAATACAGTTTTGAACAAACAGCAAGCTGACTGGTCCTGTGCTAGCTGTTTGAAACAGAATGTTGTTTTTATTCAACAGTTTAAGGACCGTCACGCTTACAGTATAGTATGCTAATCAACGATATTTTTATGACAAATGCAAAGGATTTTAATCAAAAAACTTTTCCAACTTTAAATGTTTTATAAACCCGAGTTAATATTTCAATTTCGAAAGAAATCTTGAAATGTTTTTGACAAAAGAGTGAGATGACTTTTCCAAGGATTTCCAAACATGTTTAAAATCTTTTAGCTTGAGTTTTTGCATATTTTGACCAACGATTGCATTTGTATTGGATACTATTTGACATTTTGTATCTTTCAACCCACTATTAAGATAAAAGATTTTGACCGAATCGATCTCAGTCGTTAATATTTGTATATTTATCCAAGCAACATCGAAAAGTCGCTTTTTTATTTTTGACCGTTAAAAATACACCCGAATTTATCAACCAATCGCCGAGCAGCACGATATGGCTCGTTTCTGTTTAAAGGCATTTCGATATCTCATTTGCATACTCGTTCCTTTATATACTGTGCACGACAGTTTGGTTTTCTAATTGCTTAAAATCAATCTAGCTATCGATCCGAAACACGACGATGGTCTTCTTGAAAGGTAAAAAGAGAGCCATGAGAAAACGAGGATTCTTCTTGGATAGCCATAAAAACAGGAAGAACGGACACAAGAAAAGTTACTTGTACATTTACAAAGAGTTTGAGCAAGTCCATTCCGATACTGGAATATCAAGCAAGGTCTTAACCGTAATGAAAATCGTTCGTCAACCACCATATTTTTGTCTTAACTTGCCCGGTCAACTCTACAAGCTCGCCGTCTCAGCAAACACCAAAGTGGTACGCATGCATACCACTTCCAAGTAAACGCTTTCCTGTACAGCTGCAAACGGCTCTTTTCAGAGCCACTCATTGTTTCAACCAAACTGAGTTACACACGTTTCGTTTATAGGCCCTGTTCTCATATCAAATTAGTTTTGTTGTAGTTGTTGTTGATCGTTTTTTTATTTCATATTTTTAAAAAATATACACAATGAGATAGTTTTTATTATGAACGTTATGAAATGAAAATAGCTTGCAAAAATCACTATCGGAACACACTTAAGAAAACGAGATATTTAAACAAATTGAAACCGGCGCTAGCGTGGTCGAGTGGCTAGAGCAGCGGTGGAGAACCTGTGGCCTGAATGCCGCATGTGGCCTTCAAGGCCAAAAAGTGTGGCTTTTGCATCATACGAAATAAGGACGGTTTTTTTTGGAAAACACTATGATTTTGGCAGGAATAGAAAGGGCTTTTAGAGATCACTATCTTTTTGTGGTGAAATCAAACTTTTGAGCGGCGGCCTTTATCAAGTTTTAATTTTTAAAAGTGGCCTGCGAGTGCAAAAAGGTTTCCCAGTCCTGCGCCAGAACAACGCCATGTTTATGAATGAAATGGTGTCTGTTCAAAATCTACACGCGCTGTTCTGTTGTGTTCTTGAGAAAGATAGTTTATGGCACTTTCCGTTGTTTGGTGTCATAGCAAATCGTTACAATCATATCTCTATAAAACTAAACACCGAAATAACAAATCTTTTTTGAACAGCAATATTTGTCATTTCCAGAAGTAGGTCGGGCTAAATTGCTTGCACTAAGTATAGCGCGTTGTCGTTTTCCTGCCAGTCACGAGAATAAATATAGAGATCAAATGAAATACAGTTTTGAACAAACAGCAAGCTGACTGGTCCTGCGCTAGCTGTTTGAAACAGAATGTTGTTTTTATTCAACAGTTTAAGGACTGTCACGCTTACAGTATAGTATGCTAATCAACGATATTTTTATGACAAATGCAAAGGATTTTAACCGAAACCTTTTCCAACTTTAAATGTTTTATAAACCCGAGTTAATATTTCAATTTCGAAAGAAATCTTGAAATGTTTTTGACAAAAGAGTGAGATGACCTTTTCTAGGATTTCCAAACATGTTTAAAATCTTTTAGCTTGAGTTTTTGCATATTTTGACCAACAATTGCATTTGTATTGGATACTATTTGACATTTTGTATCTTTCAACTTACAATTAAGATAAAAGATTTTGACCGAATCGATCTCAGTCGTTAATATTTGTATATTTATCCAAGCAACATCGAAAAGTCGCTCTTTTTATTTTTGACCGTTAAAAATACACCCGAATTTATCAACCAATCGCCGAGCAGCTCGTTATCGCTCGTTTCTGTTTAAAGGCATTTCGATATCTCATTTGCATACTCGTTCCTTTATATACTGTGCACGACCGTTTGGTTTTGTAATTGCTTAAAAGCAATCTAGCTATCGATCCGAAACACGACGATGGTCTTCTTGAAAGGTAAAAAGAGAGCCATGAGAAAACGAGGATTCTTCTTGGATAGCCATAAAAACAGGAAGAACGGACACAAGAAAAGTTACTTGTACATTTACAAAGAGTTTGAGCAAGTCCATTTCGATACTGGAATATCAAGCAAGGTCTTAACCGTAATGAAAATCGTTCGTCAACCATCGTATTTTTGTCTTAACTTGCCCGGTCAACTCGACAAACTCGCCGTCTCAGCAAACACCAAAGTGGTACGCATGCATACCACTTCCAAGTGAACGCTTTCCTGTACAGCTGCAAACGGCTCTTTTCAGAGCCACTCATTGTTTCAACCAAACTGAGTTACACACGTTTCGTTTATAGGCCCTGTTCTCATATCAAATTAGTTTTGTTGTAGTTGTTGTTGATCGTTTTTTTATTTCATATTTTCGAAAAATATACACAATGAGATAGTTTTTATTATGAACGTTATGAAATGAAAATAGCTTGCAAAAATCATTATTGGAACACACTTAAGAAAACGAGATATTTAAACAAATTGAAACCGACGTTAGCGTGGTCGAGTGGCTAGAGCAGCGGTGGAGAACCTGTGGCCTGAATGCCGCATGTGGCCTTCGAGGCCAAAAAGTGCGGCTTTTGCATGATCCGAAATAAAGACCGTTTTTTTTAGAGAACACTATGATTTTGGAAGGAATTTTAGAAAGGGTTTTTAGAGATCACTATTTTTTTGTGGTGAAATCAAACTTTTGAGCGGCCTTTATCAAGTATTAATTTTTAAAAGTGTGCAAAAAGTTTTCCCAGCCCTGCGCCAGAACAACGCCATGTTTATGAATGAAATGGTGTCTGTTCAAAATCTACACGCGCTGTTCTGTTGTGTTCTTGAGAAAGATAGTTTATGGCACTTTCTGTTGATTGGTGGTCATAGCAAATCGTTACAATCATATCTCTATAAAACTAAACACCGAAATAACGAATCTTTTTTGAACAGCAATATTTGTCATTTCCAGAAGCAGGTCGGGCTAAATTGCTTGCACTAAGTATAGCGCGTTTGTCGTTTTCCTGCCAGGCAAAAGGATAAATATAGAGATCAAATGAAATACAGTTTTGAACAAGCAAGCAAGCTGATTGATCCTGTGCTAGTTGTGTGAAACTAAAATAAAAATCAAATGTTCCAATTGTTCACAGTATGGTTGTGGTACTTAATTGCTCGACACAAGTACTGCATATCTATGAAATGTTTCAAGATCTAATAATCATTGTATGTCAAGAGTTTTATTTTTATGTATACTAATGATCAAGATTGTAGCCGTAGAATCAATTGATTCATGTGATATTTGGCATAAAAATAATCAAAATAAATGTTTTTTAATTCTTTACAAACCTGTTCAAGTATGATATAAAATAAATATATTTAAACTTTTAACTTTTTAACTTGTTTTAAACTTTTATAAATTTCAAACATCAATTAGGTGAATAGATCAAAAAGTATTCAACCAATCAAAAGAGAACATGTAATTTGTTTCACAATTCTTTTTTTTCCAACCTTCTAAATCTAACTTTCCAAGCCCGATCTCGAGATTTAAAGCGCGATCAAATTGAACTTTCTTCATTGAGTGGATTTTGCTTGGTGTTTGTTGGACGATGATTGTTCTGTAGATTGTCTCTAAATATACTAACCTCGCTTATATTATTTATTGCAGGATTCTTTGATTTTTTATTAAATAAAAACTTGTATATTCTATCCATTTTGTTTTTAGATTGTTTGTATGAGCTGAATTGATGATTATGATGCCTCGTGGTGCTGTTTTGCCCTCGACTTGTGCTGATTATATGCAAACCAAACTGGGTATAAAGTCTTTGTCTGAAAATGAAATGTCAAATCGTCGTATGACAATATTTGAACCGAGAAGACCAAAACAAAATGGTGTCTTTACTCGACAACCACAAGCTTGTCCAGTTGATATCAAAATGCGTCATAATGATCACCATTATAAAAACAATTTCTGCGACCAATCTAATTTAACAAACGAAACAACTAAACCAGTGGTTCCCAAACTTTTTTTGTTCACGGCGCCCTTCGAAAACTTATCAATACTCGCGGCGCCTCAATGAAGCCAAAATTTGCAAATTTTAAGTTTTACCAAGAAATTGTATTTAAATCATGTTCATTATTCAAAATGCACAAAAATGTCAGCATTATTCGCAAAACACTAAAAAACATTTAATGTGAGCAGTAAGCTTGTTGCTCTATGCACATTTTATTAAACCGCGATGCAATGTTTAATATTGCAACACGCAGCGATGCTTCGGCCTGATTACTACTGCTGCAGAAAAACCGGCTTTACCGAAGTATGACGTTGCAAAAGGCACAAGAACACCGAGAGCTTTACAGCCTACAAATAAAACCCAGATCGAGCCTTAAACCAAAATGAAATGAGTAAATTAAGGTTGTATAAGCTTTTCAAAGTGAAGTTAGAAGAAAGATCGATAAATTGTTCAGCTTCCAGAGATGTAAACCCCTGAGAGGCATTTGAATTATCAACAAAAGGATTCTCGACAAAAGGATACTATCCTCGCGCGTCACACTGTTGAGGCGACTCGTGGGCTTGGGATGGGGTGCTGGTGCTAAAACACTACGCATAGCTACCTTATCTCTAGTCTACTCAGCAGCTGGGTACTGTGTGCCAGTCTGGTGTCGCAGTGCTCACACTCGCATCATCGACAGTGTCTTGAACGACGCCTGTGTATAGTTACTGGATGCCTGCGTCCCACTCCAACGGACCACCTACATGTACTCTCAGGCATCCAGCCAGCTGAGCTTCGCCGATTGGGAGCGACACTCTCCTTGGCTTACCGTGGATCTCTGGACCCCGATCATATTTTGCATGGTCTGTTAAGTGGGTCCTCAGATACTCGCCAAGTGAGACTAAGATCCAGACGCCCGTTTGTGCCAGGTGCGTGGAATCTTTTGGACAACCTTGCCAGACTTGGCATCAGCGCCTTTGAATGGACAAATCACAAATGGCAAACGGAGTACTGTGAAAATGCTTCCAGGCTCCGTGATTTTTTGCCCCGGACCGGTGCCAAGGCTGTTGAGATGGGCTTACCCCGAGCAGCTTGGGTTGAGCTCAACCGCCTGCGGACTGGTGTTGGGCAATTCCATTCGTCCATGCACAAATGGGATCTCGCTCCTTCACCAAATTGCGAGTGTGGTGCCTTTGAGCAAACCGCAGACCATATACTAACAGCGTGCCCTATACATCGGGCACCACATGGAGCACGAGGTCTGACGGTTTTGGATAACGAAACTCGATGCTGGCTTAATAACACCACTGCCAGCATCTGATTCAGGCAGTACAACAGTCTGGAGTAGCAAAAGGATAAACCCTCGGCCCCAGTCCTGCTTGTGTCTGACCTGGAGTGGATACCCTTCAAACGATGACGACGACGACAATAAAAGGATTTCTTATCCAATTGTGCTTCTCCATGTCTTCAGAAAAATATTTCTCAAAATGCGAGATTAGAGCATCCGAATGCAAACACATCACAGTCTTCATATCACACTCATCGGTATTCTGCAGGGAGAGATTGCCAGATTGCGAGTTTAAATAAGATTTTAAAAGTGGAAAGTTATCACATTACTCGTTATTTATCAGCAGATCAGTTTGTCATAACTTTTTCTTTTAAAGGCTGTAATTTTGTCATGGAGTTGCAGAAGGTGAGTTTCTTTTCCTTGGAGGGAGATGTTTAATTGATTTAATTTTTAAAAAATACCACAGAGATACGCCAACTGAGTCAGGAAAACTTCATCCTCAAATTAGTAGCAAGTGCATGGTTTTCTTCTTTTAAAAATATGGAGATTTTGTTTTTCAATTCGTACGCACGCAAAAGAACTTTGCCTTTGGAAGGCACCTTGCACTACAATAAAAGAATAAATTGTTTTGCTCTGCTCCTAATTCATCGCAAAGACGTTGGAAAAGCCGAGCTTTAAGCGGCCTTACTTTAATGAAGTTCAAAGTTTTGACAACTGCTTTAAGCACTCCATTTAGGTCGCCACTGAGCTGTTGCGAAGCCAGCGCCTCACGTTGTATTAGGCAGTAGGTCCATTTTATGTTAACGGCAACGCCCTGCACTAACGTTCGCAGCCCGCCAAAGCGGCCAGACATAACTGGGGCGCCATTCGTGCGTAAACCAACGCAATATTTCCACTGGAGATTATTTTGCTGAAAAAAATTGTTCAGTATTGCAAACAATTCATGCGCTCTACAATTTTTTAAAATGGGTTTACAAAAAAGTAAATCTTCAACGATATTGCCGTCGTTATCGATAAAACGTACGTAGCAAATCAAATAAGCATCTTTATTACTGGTACTAGTTGTTGCCTCATCTAACTGTAAACTAAATTCATTTCTACGCATTTTTGCTACTAGCTGATCATTAATACTATTCGAAATTTTATCGCTCCTCCTACTAATGGTGTTGTTTGAGAGTGAAACAGCTTTTAGTTTTTAAGCAGGTGATTCTCCAATCATTGTCGAAACTAAGTCAAGAGCAGCAGGAAGCACAAGTTCTTCCGCAATGGTATGCAATCTTTTACATTTCGCGATTCCGTACGCAACTTTAAAAGACGCAAGCTGTGCTTTGGCTGGTGTTTGCAAAAAATTTGAAAGTACGACCGACTGCTTATTCATTTCTGATAACTTACGAGCAAAAAACTCGCGTGGTTTTCTAGATAAGTTGTTGTAACTAACAACTAACAAGCGGTTCCACACAGCTGCTGCTTACCACACAATGTAAAATTGTAAAAAGCTGCTGACAATATTCACATTGCAGTTTTTATGAGAAAAGCAGTAAATGCAACAACTTTCACAAGTTTTCGCGGCGCCCCTGGCAAGGTCTCACGGCGCCCAGTTTGGGAACCGCTGAACTAAACCCAAGTAAGATTTGCTTTTTAAAGTTTTTTTGATAATGACCTAATCAGCGAAAAGTTTGCTGTTAATTCGTGTTGACATTTGTTTATTGTTTATTCATTATTTATTTATTGTTTTCAGGCAATCGGTTTCGCCACTTTACCAAATACAAGCAAAGATCGGGGATGGCGGCTGTGGGAACGTCTATTCTGCTATTCGCATCAGTGACTGTCAGCCCGTTGCCATTAAGAAGATGCCCAGAGATAAAGTTGCTCGATGGGAAATAATGGAAAACCATCTTGTGCCACTTGAAGTCGCACTCATGATGAGGTACAAAGACTTTTATGTATTAATCCTTGTTATATTAGTATATGGAAATTTATGAACTAGGTTAAACTTAAAACTGTTTTTTTGTTTGTTAGAGTCACCGATCATCCGGGAGTTATTAAGTTACTCGATTGGTATCAAGATGAAGAGTTTGCAACGATAGTTATGGATAGACCACGAAACTCGATGGATTTATTTGATTTAATTGCGGAACGCGGAAAATTAGATGAACGACAAGCTTCTAAGATTTTTAAGCAAGTAAGTGTGATTCGTTTGATCTTTGACTGAAGTTTTCTTGTTTGTGGTTCATTTGATTCAATATCAATGTGTTTCGATAATTACATTTCAGGTTGTGTCGGCCGTTGATTACATTCATTCTCGTGGTGTCTTTCATCGCGACATTAAAGCAGAAAACATTATTGTTAACTCCGAAACGTTTGAAACAAAAGTGATCGATTTTGGATACGGATGTTTCTTTTATAGCGGATATTATTCGGAGTTTGCTGGAACACGGTTAGTTTTTCCGCCGAACTGGTTTATCAAGGTGTGTATTATTGATTACAATCGCGTTTTCCAATTTAATTGTAAACAAGAACGTGGTCTTTTATTTTTGGAAAAAGTATTTAGAAGTCACTGAAATGATTTAAAGTTTTGTTGAAACTCATCAGAAGATTTTATTCCAGGGCCGATATAGAGCGGAGAGCGCCACGGTGTGGTCGTTGGACATTCTACTCTACAAAATGTTGTGTGGCGACGTTCCATTTAAATCGGAGTATTCACTTGTATTTGGAAAACTACAATTCGAAGTAATTAAAGTTTATTGTTTTCTGAAATAGACCTTAGTTGTTCAATTGGCGATGGTTCGGCTAGGCTTTAAAATATCATAAAGTTTGTGTTGAGTCAAATAATAATTGGTTTGTTATGATTACTTTCAGGTTTCACTGTCGATATCAAGCAAAGAATTGATATGTTCTTTGTTAGATGGTCAAGCTGAAAAAAGACCAAGTATTGCCTCGATTCTAACACACGCTTATCTCACGGAACATTCTAACACACTCATTGTTTTATTGTTTTTTGTTTTGTTAATAATTTGTTTTAATGTTGTGTTTATTTTTGTAATAAACTGTTTTGAATAATTACAGACAAATGTTTTTTTTAATTCGGCACAGTTTTGTAATTACTTTTATAATAGTAGTTCTTTAAAATAAATTTGCGATCCGTAAACTGCTTTATGTTTTGAATTGGTGAATTTTGGAAATATGGTGAAAATTTAGGGCTTTTTTTTAGTTTCATCGAAAAAAATTTAAATCGGTATAAGCTTAAAAATTTTGAACCACTGGGACAGCCAATTTATCTTTTTCCCACCAATCCTTATCAAAAATAGCTGTATAATTACTCCGAAGTTGTAAAATGTTTGAAAACAATAATTCCAAGTCTGACCACAAAAATAAGCAAAACATATTGCCGATACCAAGCATTAAAGTTTTTAATATTGATTTTAAACCAAATAAAAATGTAAATTAAACTAAATGCCAGTTATTTAGTTTAACACGAAACTAAAAGACACAAATCCAATTTAATTGAAAAATAAATATTAATTTAAACGATAGAAATAACTTTTCAAAGAAGCCGTTTTTTTAAACAACTTGAATGATTGGATTGTTTTAAAACTTTTTGTCCCGGGTTCTTTAACTGGGGGCTTTGTTTTGTTTTTGGTTTGTGTCGTCAAGGGAGGGCGCGAGTTCTGCTTACATGAGAAACTCGTGGGCGACTTTGTTTGCATGAAAAAGAAGAGAAGTTTTGTCTTTATCAGGAAGAGGGGCGAGGGTTTTGTTCGCGTAGAGAAGGGGCGCTCCAAAAAGTTCTAAAACCACTGCTTTTACTTGTTTTCAAACGAGCAACTTTTATTCGAGAAAATTACAATCATGTTAATTATGTTCTTTTTGTTATGAACGAGTTTAAAAAACTAATAAATATATTAATTTGAGTTTCACCAAACCGAAGTTGTTTGCTCAATTGATTGGACCAGTCAGTAGCGCAATGAGAATGCAAAACTTTGTTCACCAAATTTTGCCGCAGTAATTCGAAATTGTATTTGCGACTAAAGCTAAACTAGCAAAATTTAATGAAGCAAAAGGCAAACTTAAAAAGTGAATAAAAGAATAAATGAATTTTCATTTTGATGTTGTGATTCATTTTGATGCATTTTGATACATGGCACATGCTGTTGCGGTAGTAGCCTTCCATATTTCATCAAAAATACGTTAAAAATTTAATTTTGAAATCAACAAAACAGTTTCTCGTTTCAAGTATATATTAGTAGACACAAACAACTTTTTCAATTACTTGAACACAGAGTAATTCAGGAATGGCAAATCTTTTTCATAGAACGGATCAAAAATTAACAATTTTATCAAAATTAACATTAAGTATAACATTGGATTAAATTTTGGCCAAAATTCAACGTGAAGACGAAACAAAATGTCTTCACTTTTGATGAGCATCAAAATCTCTATTTTCGGCCTAGTTCAAGGAAAACACTAAAAAAAAGGTCATCATATCCAATTCGTTCTAAATTTCCAAACTTTTTACGAAAATGTTCCAAAAAATGCCAAAAACTTTGGCCCATAAGATGGGTCACTAAATTTCAACTAGTGGGTCACATTGTGACGCGCGGATCAATGGTTCGCAATTACTCATGAGAACGATAGGAAAAAGACCAAAGACAACTAGAACAATCTTCAACAAACTACTTTTGATTAAAAAAAGGCACTACGAGTTTGACCCAAACTGTTCTGAGCCAATGGGCCTAATGCAGATAGGCCTGGAAACGAAATCGCGTAGCTTTGATGTGTTTTTACAGTATTTCGTGTTTCATTTAAAACTTGTTTACAGTTGAACGCAGACGTTCGGCAAGGCTAATTGTTTATTCTAGCGAAGTTTGCACAAACGATCGTCTAGATTTCGATTTATTTTTTATTTACAGTATTTATTTTATCTTTATATTTATCCTCCTGAATCGCAGGAAAGCCACGGAGGCGCTAATGCATAGGGCAAGCAATTACCCCAATCTGCTCTTGAAGATGCCAAGATATTGCTGTCCGCTTAAAATTCAATAGAGATATGACTAAAATTTAGAACTGCTTACCCAGACAAACAAACAGGGGAAAAATAGTGTTTTTTCCCAAACACACAAAAAAATGGCGCGAGTAAGTTTCGAACCGAGATCATGTCAATCACAATCCCGACGGCACTTTAACCACTCGACCACGCTGCCGTTTCTCTTAAATCAAGTCGTCTGAAAACCTACAAATACAAAATGCAAGTCGTGATCAAGGTCCTGACTGAGAATATTGTGTCACTCCTTAGTAAGCAAAGCTCAACTGGTTGTTGATGCCCCAAATAATTGGCAAGCGACGTGTTGAATGGAAGGCAGACATCTGTAGCGTTGATATTGCACAAGCCATCATCGATGACGTAATCTAAGAAGCGAGAATAGCCGTACTAGACTAAAGAAATCGTGAGGGCGATGAAGTTTTGCCCAAATTTTGTCCAATTTGCCTAAATCACCACTTTTCAGTATTTTACGGATATAACAAAAAATTGTCTGATATTGTAAGATGAAAACCAAAAAAAGTCTTCACTTTGAATCAATCTCAGATTTCTTGATTTTCGTCCCAAACTCATGGTGTTTTCTAAAAACATTTTTTTACTGAAATTTGATGACTATTTTGTGCATACGATTATTGTTGTTTCCCTAAACTTCTTGATTTTGGCCATATTTTTCTGATCACTGCCCGAAGAAATTTGATTTTGCCCAAATATTTCCTTGACACCGGCCAAAAAATCTACGATTACCCAAATTTCAGAAAAACGGAGAAAAAATGGATGCGAGTTTGTGCCACTTACTTGTACTGAACAAAAATATTGCCACTTAGATTTGTTTTGCAACTTTGGCCTATGTTGGCTCTCGGCTGGCTTCTTCCCTAGAAGTCAAAGAAATACTTCTCAGTTTTAGACAGAGATGTGGACTCGTACTCGGACTCGGACTCCCTTCCAAATTTTTACGAGTCCGCATTCCTGTTTGCAATAATAACTCGACCAAATTATCAGATCGATTAAAATGTAAAGGTCGTTTTTTTCATTTTTCTTTAAATTTGGAACAAAAATAAGGATTTTGGACAAAGATTAAACAAGATGATTTTTATATTTTTTGTCTTTACTAGATTTTTTCGCTGATAACGGTCGCAGGTTCAAAGTGGCAACTTTGTAAAATACTACTAAGCCATGATTTTGGCTAAGAAACAAAGATGCCTTTCTACTAAGCCAAGAAACAAAGATGTCTTTGTTTTGAATTCCCCCAAATCAAAAATTGTACGGCGCTCCTAGACATAACTTTAAGGTTTCAATTTGCTGATTTTTTCCTTCTTTTGGCTTTTCGTGTTCAGGGATCACCGCAGCAGATTGTTTTTCTTCAACTGACCCCCGTCACTTGTATCTTCCACAGTCACACTCACTCTCTTCATATCATTTTCGTTTAAAATGAACGCGAGAGATTTTTACGAACGATTATAGAAGCTTTTAGAGCTCATTTGCTTGCAAGATGTCGTTGCGGTTTCAAAACCCGAGTAGTCTTATAATAGCTGGGCCGTCGGGCGTCGGGAAAACGTTTTGGGTGTTTCGGTTTGTTGACAGTTTAAAGGAGTTTTGTCCGGAAATAGAACGCGTGGTATACGAGATATGGCAAGAGCTATTCAATAAGCATGCGAATAGAATTGACTTTAAGCAAGGCGTTCCGAATCTGGAAGATTTAAAAGAGTATCAAAACGCATTTGTCGTACTTGACGATTTGATGTTTGCCGATCCAAAATTTTTGGCTAAAATCTACAGCGTCTATTCGCATCATTTCCGCTTCAGCGTGCTCATAACGGTACAGAACTTGTTTCACAAAGGTCTGCGCGAGATAAGTTTGAATTCCCAAATTATTATTCTTTTTAAAAACTGTACAGACACGAACCAAATCGCGCATTTCATGAGACAAATTTATCCAAAAACATACAAGAACGCTTTGGAAGCTTATAAAAACGCTGTTTCTTCGCAGAGAGATTATTTGATGATTGACTTGCGCTGCAAAACGAACGATAAACAGAGGCTTCGCACAGGAATTTTTTCGTCGGACACTCACTATTTTTATCAATGAATCGCCTGCGAAAAAACGGACCGGCGCTGCGTTTGCTTCAAAAGGCCCCGACATCCTTGCAAAAAAACATTCTAGACAAGGCGTCGCCAGAGTTAATACGTTGTATTTGTGATTGCGCACATAACGTTCTGCAAGGAAACGTCACCTTATCGTGTCATTACAAAAAGAAATTAAGTCAGCATAAAACCGAACTTCGAATGTTAGCTGATCGTAAGGTGGTGTTAAAAAAGAAAAAACGTCTCGTGCAAACCGGTGGATTATTCCCGCTTTTGCTGTCGGCACTTGCTCCTGTGATAAGCGCTATGCCAAGTAATATCGCAAAATGAGAAAATTGATTGCGTTGGAGCCTGAAGTTTATGAAAAACTCAAACACGAAGCCCCCGACAAACAAAGTGCTTTCGGACCTCGATTGAAAAACGCAAGAAATCTTGCATCAAATAGACCCGACAGCGAAAAAGTAACGCTTTATAACGAAGCGTTGCAAAAATCGAAGTTATTTCTGAAAACGTCTCAACCGAAAACACCTGTAAAAAACCTTTGTCTGACAAGGTGGTTTTAAAGCGATACAAAAAACGAGCATGGGTGAAAAAACTACTCAAAGAAGCAAACAGCAAAAAAAACTTAGACTGGGATTCAGACGGTCAAATGGTGCTAGACAATCGAGTGGTACCAGGTTCGAATATCGACGATTTGTTTCAATCTGCGCTGAAGAAACGCAATCCTACTTTACCTGGCGTGCGTGAGTTCGAATCTCTGTTATAGAGAGTATTTAGATTATTACGACCCGAAAAAAAGCGGCTCTTTCTCAGGATCTCGTCACTTTCCAAAACAGTGGTTGCAATTGCAAGACACTTATACGCTCCACAAACCAGTGAGAAAAAAGTTCAAGCGAAGAAAAACAATTGTGCCCGGCGCTTACTTTCAAATGCAAGCAGATCTCGTTGATTTTTCTCTGCTCAAATCGTACAACGACAATTACAAATATATTTTGGTGGTCGTTGATGTGTTTTCGAAAAAAGCTTTTATTGTTTATTTGAAAACGAAATCAAGCTCGGACATGATCGAAGCTTTTGAACGTGTGATGTCCAAAACCGACAAATTTCAAAAACTACAGACTGATATGGGGCGCGAATTTCTGAACCGACCCTTTCAAAGCTGGTTAAAACAACATCGCATTGAGCATTTTCACACGCAAAATTTTGACACCAAAACGACCATAGCAGAACGTTTTATTCGCACTTTGAAGGAAAGACTCTGGCGCTATTTTACCTACACCAACACCCGAAGGTCCCAGCCAACAATGCTATGCAGGGCCTTTGCGGGCCACGGCAACCGTACCGATTTGGCCGCGGGCGCTGCAGTGGCTCCACATGGGCTAACCGCACGGGTTTAATCTGGCTTTCAATTTTAAGCCGTAATCAAAAATTAAAACATGCTAATAAGCTAACATTTTAAATTATTTTTAAAAAGGAAGTTTTTGCACAAATAATTTGAACCACATGAAACTTGTGCGGTAAATGCGGGACCACTGCAGCGCCCGCGGCCAAATCGCTACGGGTACCGTACGGGCAGCCCTTGCAGGGCCCGCATGGCCCCTGCATAGCATTGTTGGCTGGGGTATGTGGAAGTGCTACTTGCTCTGGTCGAGTCTTATCACAACACCTACCACAGAGCCGCGCGCTCCGAATTCGGTCAATGCAGAAAACCAAGAAGCGGTCGGGCTCACGCTCTACGCCGATCCCGAATTAAGAAAACCAAAACTTAAAATAGGTGATCGAGTCAGACTGTCCATGACACGAATGCGCATTCGCAAAGGCTACTTATCCGGATGGACAGACAAACTGTTTCAAGTCGCTCAAGTGTTTTGAGACAATCCTCCTTATTACAAAATCAAAGATTTGCAAGGAGTGTAGCTGGAAGGAACTTTTTACGAAGAAGAGCTCCAGAAAATCTATAAAAAAGACGATGTGTTTCGACTCGAGCGTATTCTGAAACAGCGCAAGCGCAAGAAAGGTGTTGAATTTTTGGTAAAGTGGTCTGGCTATCCTGCTTTGTTTAATTCGTGGGTCAAAGAAAAAGACCTCGTATGCCTGCTTTAACCAACTTTGACATTGTTTTGTTTGCTGCTCAAATTCTGGTTCTTTACATTGTGGTGTCGATCAGCTTATACAATTTAACGCAAAGCAACAACAACAAAGAGCTTTGGATTAGTCTTCTTAGCAGCTCCGTGGGTTATTTGCTTCCCTCGCCTCTTCTCATCAAACATGTTCCTCACCCTGCCCAGTAATTCTTCTATGGACGTTTATCCTGAAAACAAACTTTCGGATTACGTGGTTCACTTGCCCTAAGAAATCAATTTGACCGGATCGTGGGAGTTGGGTCTGTCAGAGATTCTGTATCCCAACAGTTGGTACAACATTGACACCAACCAATGTTACATCTTCTACCAACGCGGTGCTTTGGAATTCGTAGCAGTGCTTCCAGCACGTTATTATCAGCACCCACAATACGTCGTGCGTCAGATACTTCATGAAATGAAACGAGAGTTTCAAGCTAGAAACAAAGCACTTGTGAGTAAAGGAGTTTTGACGAAACCAATCGATTTTCTCTTCAATCTCACTTACAATTCTCAAACGCTACTAACAACCATGTCCATTCAACACAAAGACGGAGCACCTATGGTGGAACGCGAACGCGAAGGTAAGTGGTGACAGTAAGATGTGGTGGTGACTCTTTCGGACGAGTTGGCTTCTGTCTTGGGTTTTTGAAAGACGTGGTATCGAGAAATCGGAGAGTGCACATCGGAAAGCGTTGCCAACGTGGACACCGTAAACGCCATCTATGTCTATTGTGATGTAATCGAACACAGAACGGTTGGTCATACTCTGGCACCCTTGATTGGTGTCCTTCCTGTAACAGTGAAGTCAGGTTCTTACGTCTCCAAAAGATACGACAAAATGCAATACCATCCTGTCTTGAAGAAAAACCTTAGCGACATTCACATCTCGCTTCGTGACGATTAAGCAAAACGGATTCGCTTTGGTGGAGGAAAAGTGATTGTGACGTTGGATTTGCGACCAAAAAACTAAATTGGTTATAAAGATCGGGTGCATCAAAAAATGTTATTTGTTATTTGATATTTGATAAAGATGCGCGTCAAGTATTGTTGTGATGCAAAAGCGTACGAAAACTATTATTTGTCTCAAGTCGGTCATGGCATGCGTTATTTCAGCGGTGCTCGAATACAACAAGTCTACAGACTAGGCAATTTGTTTAGTTTTATTGCCAAAAGCATTTTACCTTTGGTCAAAAGCGGAGCAAAAGCAGTTGGAAAACAAGTTTTGCAAAGCGGTGTTGATTTCGCGTCCGATGTCTTGAACGGTAAAAACGCAAAACAAGCAGCCATCGACCGAGCAAAATCGGTTAGTTCGAATCTCTTACGAGCAGCCAAACGAAAAGCGAAACCAAAAAAAGTACAAAAGAAAAAGCGCAAGAAACAACACGACATTTTCGATTAAACCATGGCGACGTTAGTACACCCTAGTTCGACAGAATTCACGACGTCTCAACTCGATTTGTTTTCCGTGTCCCCAAGCCAAACGAGTTTGGAAGACGGAAATTTTACCGAATATCATCCTGTGTCTGTGTTGACCTCCACAGGTCCTATCGAATTTACTGTTAGTGCTGAAAACTCAAACTACATCGATCTTGCAAACAGCTTTCTATACGTTCGAGCAAGCGTGACTGGATCAGACGGATCGGATTTGGCAAAGGACGTGGAAATCGCACCCGAATGTAATTTTTTACACACCCTATGGTCGCAAATTGATGTTTATTTGAACGGTTCGCTTGTGACGCAGATCAACAGCAATTATCCTTATCGAGCTTGCATTGAAAACTTGCTTAGTTTTGGACAAGAAGCAAAAACTTCCCAGCTTTCTGCTCTGTTATGGTACCGCAATACTAGCGGACATTTCGATATTTGCACTGCAGCAAACACAGGCTACACACAGCGCAAAATTTTGGCTGCGGAAAGCAAAGAAATCGATATGATGGGGAAATTACATATTGATTTGGCTTTTCAAAATCGTTACTTGTTGAACGGAGTCGAAGTACGCTTGCGTTTGATTCGATCAAAGGATCTTTTTTGCTTGCATGGAAACATAGACCAGGCACAAAACAAAGTGTCTTTGAAAGAAGTGACCTTGTTTGTACGCAAAGTAAAACCCAACCCGGCCGTACAACTTGCTCACGTCAGAGCCTTGCAGTACGGCACTGCAGAATACCCGCTGCGACGCGTGGAAGCCAAGAGCTTTACCGTGCCGACTGGAAATCGAAGCATCACCAAGGAAAACTTGTTTTTGGGGCAATTGCCTACTCGAACGGTAATCGGTGTGGTGGACAACGACGCTTACAACGGGGTCATCACCAAATCTCCTTTCCATTTCAAACACAACAGCATCAATTTCATGACGCTTTATCGTGACGGTGTTCAAATCCCTGCCAAACCCCTGCAACCGGATTTTGTCAGCGACCGCTTTATTCGAAGTTACCTCCATTTGTTTTCGCAAACAGGTCAGTATTATCGCAACACAGGCAACGATATTTCGCGAGAACAGTACAAGAACGGTTGTGCGTTGTTTGCTTTTGATCTCACACCCCAGATGGATTCGGGTGAAGTCGGTTTCGAGTTGATAAAACACGGCAACATTCGCATCGAAATTCGTTTTGCCAACGCTACCGCGCGCACTCTTACCGTTCTTATCTTTGCCGAACACGACAACTTGCTGGAGATCGATCGAGACCGAAACGTTGCTTTTGACTACACCGCATGAACAGCTTACAAATCGAACTTGCTAAAGAGCGACTCCGAAACAAAAAGCGTTTTCAAGAAAGTTTGCGCTTTGAATCAACTGGAAAAACCTACTTTCCCGTCTGCCTACGTCATCAATTCCGATCCGAGCACCGAACCCGGGGAACACTGGATAGCTGTTTACTTTGACAAGCACGGACGAGGAGAGTATTTCGACAGCTACGGACTACCGCCTGCGTTTGTTGGTCTCAAGTCTTACATGGATACCTACTCTTTGTCGGATTGGATTTACAATCGCAAAACCTTACAAGCCTTATTTCGAGCGTTTGCGGACACTATTGCGTGTACTTTGTATTATTTCGTTGTCGCGGCGTACCTTTGCGCGCTATTGTATCCGATTTTACGTCAAACCTTTCTAAAAACGATCGTTGTGTTTCTCGTTTTATTCGCGATTTATTATAACGTTGTACAATAAAAAACAAAAATACATCAAGGTGTGGTAACAAAATCGACAGTTTTTCGCTTTTTAGACGGCTCATGATTGTTTAAAAGTTTGAGAAAGCTTTCCAATTGTTCCTGCTTTTTTGCAGACAGGTGAAAACCGTTGTCGTTTTGCGTTTTCAGACAGATGTAGTTATTGATCAGATATAGAAATTGACGTCTTGGAGCCGGTACGTTTTCGACAATACAACGCAGTTGAAATAAATCTACCGCTATTTCTTGCTTGACAATTTCGAATCTATTCTGAACTTGGCATACGGAATCGTCCGTGTCGGTAGACCAAAACAGCAAAATCACGTATTTTTTGACGTCGGATTTAGGTCGAAAGAGAATGTAGGGCAAATTTTCCATCAACACTTGAACCACTTTGGAAAGTTGGTCTGTGGAAAACATAAATTTTCCTCGTTTGACGACGGCTTTCCTTAACGACGTCGAAGAGGGTACAGACAGCCCGGATGCAGCAATTGCCTGGAACTGTTTCCTGATGTCTCTGGCAGCGTTTTCCATTTCTCTTGCTTGTTGAACTAGTTTGTAATTTGCCCACAACGCTTCGTAACAACTTGTGTAAGGAGGGATATAAACAGGGCACTCGACTTCGTTTGCTTGTCTGTGGAAATCGTCTGCTTGACTCGTATACGTTTCCATCTTGTGTGCTTTGACAATTCTGTCTGTTTTTATACCCAAATCAAAAAAAAAAAAAGTTCTTTGCAGGATTGACCATCTTTTGTAATCGATCTCTAGAAGCCTTTTTATTGCTGACGTGTTCTTGCAATAGAAGGACAGCTGCTCCAACCTCGTTACGGACAGCTGAAAGATTGCTGACGTGTCCTTGCAATAGAAAGACAGCTGAAAGTTTAGAATAACGTCTTTGACATGTCCTTGCGATAGAAGGACAGCTGCTCCAATTTCGTTAAGAACAGCTGAAAGCCAACTGGTGTGTTTTTGCAATAGAAAGACAGCTGAAAGTTTAGAACAACAGCTTTGACAAGATTACCGACATTTTTCAGCACAAGAACCAAACTCGCAACTTCGTTGCTCAACAAAAATTATGTTTAAACGCGACTTCGTCGCTTTGGGTGAGAATCAAACTCGTAACTTCATTGCTCGGTATAAGTTAGGTTTCAACGCGACTTCGTTGCTTTGGGTGAGAATCAAACTCGCAACTTCGTTGCTCGGCATAAATTAGGTTTCAACGCGACTTCGTCGCTTTGGGTGAGAATCAAACTTGCAACTTCGTTGCTCAACTAAAATTATGTTTTAAAGCAACTTCGTCGCTCTGTCTGGGAATTGAACTCGTGGGAGCCAGGGTTAGGGTTAGAGCTAGCGTTAGGATCCCCAGTCAGATCCGGCACAAACCCGACGCAAAATCCGGCACAAATCCGACAAAGATCCGGCACAGATTCGGCACAGTTGCCAAGATTTTACGCATCCCTAACTACTAGCGGGTATTTGTTATGAAAAAACACAGTTACTGGAAAAGCATTAGTGGATAGGCTGCTACAAAAAAACATCCCATAGAAGTTTACTTAGGAAACGACACTGTTTTTGATTCATCTAAGTTTTGGTTTTCTTCGTAACCTGTACTGTTGATTAGTTACAAAAAAATAAAAAACAAACTGTTTTCCATTTTACAAAATACAATAAAGATTAGACATTAACGTTGTAAAATACTACTAAGCCATCATTTTGGCTAAGAAACAAAAATGCCTTTCTACTAAGCCAAGAAACAAAGATGTCTTTGTTTTGAATTACCCCTAAACCAAAATTTGTACGGCGTCCCTGGACATAAGTGTAATTTTAAGGTTTCAATTTGCTGATTTTTTCCTTCTTTTGGCTTTTCGTGTTCAAGGATCACCGCAGCAGATTGCTTTTCTCCAACTGGCCCCGTCACTTGTATCTTCCACAGTCACACCCACTATCTTCATATCTTTTCTACATGTATAACTTTTTGCTTAGGTCTGCGTGTAGATCTTTCAAAAAGATCTGCCTCTAGATTTTTTTGTTTCAAGAAAAGTCTCACGCCAATAACATTAATTTAGCAAGAAGGCGAAGTTTTAGAAAAGTCACATTTTTGTTGAAAAGACAGTCTAAGAAAAATAAATTTGAGCGAATTAGGAACACATTTTACTAAAACATTTAGTGAAGACCAAATAAATAATAAACATAAAGTTTAAAGTTTCTTTAGTGCCAAGGGGAGACCAAAATAAATAGGCCTACTTGTATCAGGACCACTCTCAAAATTTTTGATTCAAAGACCATTAAGTTTAGCAAAATCATATGCGGACCAAATAAATAAAACACTTCGACTGAATTTACAGGTGAAAAATGTTTTTGGAAAATAACAAATAATTTCGGAAGCTTTCCTTCTGACATTTTCAAAAGAAATCGTCAGAATGAAGAAGAAGAAGCGAGCCGAACTGATCGAAGTAAAAAAAATTGATCTTATTGATAGAGAGTGGTGGAACAAATAGAAAATATTGTTTCAAAAGAGTTTCAGGCCATAGACAAATCTTCACACTGAATAGCGTTAAGAGATCTGATAAAAGTAGCTTCGAGAGCGGAAAGATGAAAGGTGGAACGACTTCAAAAAACAAATAAAGAATATGTTGTTGTCTCATCGAAGAACGCATTGCGAGTTGTTCGATAGCAGACTCATAAAAAAAGGCGATGTTGGAAGCTACAATTAACTTTGCAGGAGCGAATTACTGTATGATCAACTTCGCTTTGATATAACGCCAATCGTACTGTATTTTGAACAGTTCAAAACACCATAATCACTTCTTCTGTGAAATCTAAGGCAAATTTTTAACCGCGAGCGTCAATTGACACACTTGGTCGTTCTAGATAGATAAATGCCTAAAATTGTCATTTTAAGAGTAAAACCCTAAACAATCACGCAATATTATTTTCTAATAAATATTTATCAAGAAGTTTCATTAAAATAAAGCAATCTCTGCCAAAACTACGCATGGCTGAATGTTGGAAATGCTTCAATTGACAACCTGGCACAAACGGACGTCCAGATCTCAACCATTATTTTTTTATTTATTTACTTATTTTCTTTAATGTTTATATATTTATTCTTCTGACTCGCAGGAAGCGATGAACAAAAATATAAAAAATACATAGGGTAAACAATTACACCGACCTGATTCTGGAAATGACAAAACATTGCTCTCCGCTTAAAATTTAATAAAGATATGACTGAAATTTAGAACTGCTTGCCGAGACCATCACGCACGGGAAAGTGCCATAAAGTGTTTTTTTCCCGAGAACACAATAGAATGGCGCAAGTAGATTTTGAACCGAGACAACGTCGATTACAATTTTGAACCGTGACAATGTCGATCACAAGATTTAAGTGACGTAAAAATGTTTTTTAAATGCGATACAGTAACTGCAGAATACAAAAACTCTTAGAAAAAAGATTACCGCACATATTTTCAACTATTTAATTCCTTTGTCTACACAGGTTTAATAGACGAGCTGAAAAAATTAATCATTACCGCAGTGGTTCTCAACCTTTTTAAGCTTGCGGACCGGTAATCCTTTTTTAATGTATGAAAAAATTTGTAATAAACGCAATAAATCGATAAAAATATTTTTTGTTAAAACAAAGTAAACATTTAGAATCAGAAGAACTCTATTTAATGTGAAATTTGTTGCTGTCTTCTTAATATGATACGTAGTAAAGGTGGCTCTATTGAAGTTTCTGAATGGCAAAGTCAGGAACGCCAGAAGCGGGGGGACACAGTGGGGTAGAAAATTTACAAGGTACGAGGTATATTTTGATATAATTTCTTCAAAATCAAGTTTTCGAAATCTTCTTTCTTGATTAGTATTGATTTTTGATTGTTTCTTTTATGACAATGCCGGTATTTTCTATCTTTACTACTCCTACTTAAATTTGAAATTGTGAATTTTTGGTTAAAATTCCAAATTTCCAAAACAGTTGTTTCGTGGAATTTTTATCTATTCCTGTTTGGTCTTTTCGGATGACCGTCTTAACTCAGTTGAAGGATAGTCTGACACCATTCTTCTCAATAACAAGAGACTGATTTCTTGAATCATCTTCATCCTTTTTCTTCACTACTTATTTTGAAAGCATTTGTTTCGTTGCACACTGTAAATACGTATATTGATGGAATAACCTTTTCGTCGTTTGTAACCGCTCTAACGCAGTGTCGATCATGAATGTGCAGGTTTGTATCATAAGTGGCTTACTCATAAAAAAGTTACAAACCGACATCAAGTTTGTGGAAATTGGTTTGCATAAATCCATTACGGATTGGTTGGTTAAAGTGTTTTTATGTAGCCGCTTTGTCGGGCTCTTAGTTCTTTGTCTGTGTTGAAAGCGGTTGGTGGCCGGTTCGAGCCTTGCGCGAGTTTCAACAAGATTTTGAAAGTAATCCGGGTAACTGCTTGGCAATCATAATCGTGCTTTAACAAAGTGTTGCCACGTGGCGAATGGATTTATTGCGTCCGTGAAGACAAGGTGCTTATTGTCTGCTGTCATGGCAATTCCGCTTAGTTGTTGATAATCGGAACCAGTTCATGCTTCGATTGTTTTACATTTTTAGCTGGACATTATAGTAAAGTTCAAAAAAGCTTCTTCGCACAGGGACTAAGCTGTATATTAATGGGCAAATGTTATACTTTCTACACATATTTTAATGCTGATGCCATAATTATTATTCTTGCGCAGGTGCTGTACTGCTTCTCCATCAACAGCGTCAAACTGGAGCGGACACTAACTGTCCACGACGGAGACGTGATAGGAATTTGCCACCATCCGCACAATAACTTGATTGAAACATATTCGAAGACAGATTGTGGAAGCCGTGAGCGGACCCTTGATTTATTCGCAACGAGAAGTCGCTAATCCTTTGGTTGAGGCTCAGCTGAAATGACGACCATCATAGGTTACACTGTATGAAGTTATCGACAGCTAATTACTGCCGACAGACCGAATTTTGTTTCGTCGTGTTGTATTTGTTTTTCGCACTGTTTTAATACAAACCTATGATTCTCAATGCTGCCTTGTGCTTTTTCTTTGAACTTTATGCTAGTTCAAGTCGAATTGATTTGATTTTTCAATTATGTCAAAATTTATGTCAAAGTATTCAAGTTTCATACCTTCATACGGCTTTTGTTTCACAATAAATAAAAAGTAAGAAATTTCAATGTAAGATGAAAGCATTGTTATTATAAAACAGGCATAACCAGCATGTACTGTATATTTGGGACTTATTAAATTTAAACAGTTTGTTGATATTCCTATAATTATTTTAGTTTTAGAAGTCATAAATATTTTGTCTAAAACAATTTGGCTACCCTTAACCCTAATTTTAAATTAATTTAATAAAACTTGCCGTGTCCCTTATTTTAGAGTCCTAAAAATTTTTAAGTTTCAACCCGTGGCAGTAACATATTGATACTCGTCGTCGTCGTCGTTTGAAGACCGATCCCTGAGGAATGCCGTTTTTAAGACGGCGTAACCTGCTTTGCTTGCTGTCACCGGTAGTAAGGGTGAAACTTCGAATTCGGACAAACTCCATGATCATTTTGACCATGTGCTTATCTGGAAGTAGTCTCAGCAGCTTGCAGGTAAGGCCACGGTGCCAGAAAGTGTCATAAGCAGCTGTCAGATCAATAAATACGGCACCAGCCTTCTTTTTAGCCTCGAAAGAATCCTCGATGTTCTGGTTTAGCAGAACAACTTGATCTACGGTTGACTTCCCGCGTCGGAACCCAGCCTGCTCTTTAGGGAGAAGTGGATCGATTAACGGTTCAACGCGGGCGTAGATAAGCCTCTCGAGGACCTTGTAGGGGACACAGAGCAGAGATATTGGTTGATAACTCTTTGGTTCCCCCACGGGCTTTCCTGGTTTTGGGATCGCGACCACAAGCGCTCTTCTCCAGATCTTGGGAATTTTGAATCGGCGCAAACAGGAAGAAAGAAAGTCACGTAACCAGGACTTCAAAGCAGCTCCACCAAGGATTATAAGCTCGGGGCAGATGGAATCATGTCCCGGAGCTTTACCTGTTTTTAAGTGTTGAAGGGCAGCCGTAAATTTTCTTTGTGAAAAATTGTCAGAGATATTTACTGCGTCTGGTGTTGTGGCCCTCCAAAGGTGAAACACTTCTTAAAAGACAAGTCGAGATGACTTGCGATCAACAGTCTCGTATTTCCCATTTCTAACCAGTTGAGATGCAATAGCATCGGCTGAAACGGGACAGTGACGAGGAGAGTGTCGTGACCTACCAGTAAGGTTGTTCAAAATACTGCATGCATTTCGACTAGAGTGTGAGAAGTCAATACTCCAAACAGTCTCGGACCATCGATCCCTCCGCTTTCTGTCAAGCTTGGCAAGCATAGCTGTAGCAGCTAAACTTGAGTCGTCCCCCTGAGGAGACTGCAGGAAGGTTTTATAGAGGGATTCACACTCTGCATCCGAACACGGAATATAGTTATTTCGATACCCGCGTGGGATAGTGTTTTTGGCTGCTTTCTTAATGGTGTTACAGAAGTCCTGGTAAGCCACATCCACATCAAGTGAATCAGGCGGCAACAAAGTCTTTGCGAATTTATTCGTCAAAGTAATGTAGTGACTCCATTTGGCCTTGTGGAAGTTCCATCGCTTAACAGGCATGCTTGGCACTGCCACAGCAAACCTTGGTTGTGTAATAAGCGAAGGTCGATGCTGTGACCTGGGGAATTTGTCAAGGACACGTCTGTCTGGTAAGCGACTGTTTGGACTTACGCTAGCAAAAGCTAGATCTGGATTGGTGCCTGTGTTCCAGCGGCCGGAATAAAAACTGTCAGCGTCCTTGGCATTATATAGCAGGGCAAGACAATTAATACTTGACCAGCCAGCCAAGCACTCACCGTCCGGACTGTTGTCGTCGTAACCCCAGTCAGCATGACGACAGTTAAAATCGCCAGCGTAAAGACAGGGGTGAGGAAACACTGGGAGATCCAGGGTTCGCAATCGCGTTAGCGGTGGGTTTGTAGACGTTGACTATTTTATAATTATCAACGTCCACACACAATTACTCGATCTCTGATGTCAGCGGAGATTGGTCCAAAAGCGTGTATCTCAGTCGCTCGTGGACAAACGTGGCAAGGCCATGCTTCCTGCTTAAAGAAGACCCAGCTATATTGATACTGAACAGTGCATGCATAAGCAATTTGCCGTATAAATTTTAAAATAATTTTTTTAACACAATAAAAAAATAAAAATCGATTTCTGTATGAAACACAGATAGAATTTATTCTAAAATAAAATTCTAAATATAGCAGAATCTATTTGAATAAAACTAAGAATAGTTTTTATACCAAAATCGATTTTCATTATTTGATAATGTTGAAAAGAATGATCTCTTTTCTTGCTGTGGTATCTTTCGTATCCAGAACTTTTTCTGTTTTAATTCTAATATGACGATTTTCTGAATCTTCATCCACTGTAAATCAATTTTTTGTTAAGACGATTCTGTAACTCTAATTTAGCAATTTTCATTCTTGATGGTTCAAACTCAAAGTTCAAGTACAAACTCAAAGTTCAAGTGAATATATTTATATTCACTGGGTTAGAACAAATAATAAATAATTATTAGGTAAGTAAAAACCTGTTTTTGTCTTTCACCAAGTTTTCTCCAATACGCTAAAATATGCATTTGTTGACAGTGTTTTTAAAACAAAAAAAGAAAGACTTTTTAAAATTTTGCTTCCCTTGCTAATTTGTCGCTGTTATTTGCTATGTGGCTCTCTTCAAAAAAACTTTGGTGACCCAGGTCTAAATTAAAATATCACAAACTCGATTTAATTTATTTTGTTGGAGAATATCTAAATGTCGGGCTAGATCTAACACGATTCTTCTCTCTTGCGAATTTTAAGGCACTATAATCCCTTTTGTGCCTTTGCGTTTTAAACACATTGCATAGCAGAGAAGCAATGGCTTTTCTTTCTCCCCCAGTTACCTCCGTTCCCCCTGAATTTAACCCTTTTACTACCAAAAGTTTTTTTAAGAATTTGTTAAAGGTATTAGCAGTCTCACTATCACTTGTTTCGCTGCAATCCTCACTATCAAGTTAAAGCGATGATTCCGAGGATGCACCATTACTGCTACTCTCAAACAAAAAATTACTAGGTTCAATGTGTGTTAGTTAAATGTGTGTTTAACCCAATGGTAGCTTTAAAAATTTCGGGACGTATTGTCCCGTTGGTAGTGAAAAGATAAAAGCTACCTGCTGAGACCGCGAAGAAGAGGAACAAAACAAAATCGCTTTCTCATGAACGCTATAGAGTGACAAGAGCATGAGTTCAACCGAGTCGATTGCAATCACCTTTCAAACGGCGCTCGTACTTACTCGACCACGCTGTTGACAATCGTCTTCAAGACAGTGATGAAAGTCTCGAGACCAATTTTTAGGATCTCGGTCTCGGTCTCGGTCTCGGCCTTTTGCTGGCGGTCTCGGTCTTGGTCTCGTAATGACCTGGTCTCGGTCTCGTACTTTTTAAATTGGTCTCGAGACCTGACATTTTTTGATATTTTTGTTATTTGATGTGGTTATGATGATTTACTGCTTTCTTCGCCTTAAACAATTCCCCTTGCGAAATGAAATTGAAATCCTTTTATTGCCTCGTAAAATTTTTGAGTAAACATAGTCGTCGTCGTCCTCGTCGTTTGAAGAGGTATCCACTCCAGGTCAGACACAAACAGGACTGGAGCCGAGGGTTTATCTTTTGACTACCCCAGGCTGCTGCACTGCCTGAATCAGATGTTTGCAGTGGTGTTATTAAGCCAGCATTGAGTTTCGTCATCCAAAACCGTCAGACCTCGTGCTCCATGTGGTGCCCGATGTATGAAGAACGCTGTTATAACATAGTCTGTGGTTTGCTCAGAGGCGCCACACTCGCAATTCGATAAAGGAGCGAGACCCCATTTGTGCATGGACGAATGGAATCGCCCAACACCAGTCCGCAGGCGGTTGAGCCCAACTCAAGCTGCTCGGGATAAGCCATTTCCGACAGGCCTGGCACCGGTCCCAGACACAAAATCACGGAGCCTGGAAGCATTTTCACAATACTCCGTTTTCCATTGGTGATTTGTCCATTCAGAAGCACGGATGCCAAGTCTGGCAAGGTTGTCCAAAAGATTCCTCGCAGCTGGCAAGAATAGGCATCTGGATCTTAGTCTCACTTGGCGAGTATCTGAGGACCCAATTAAAAGACCATACAAGATATGATTGCGGTCCAGAGATCCACGGTGAGTCAAGGAGAGTGTCGCTCCCAGTCGGCGAAGATCAGCTGGCTGGATGCCTGAGAATACAGGTAGGTGGTGCATTGGAGTGGGACGCAGGCATCCAGTAACCATGCGCATGGCGTCGTTTAGGACACTGTCAATGAGGCGAGTGTGAGCACTGCGACACCAGACTGGCGCACAGTACTCAGATGTTGAGTAGACTAGAGACAAGGTGGCTATGCGAAGTGTTTTAGCACCAGCACCCCATGCCGAGTCCACGAGTCGCCTCAGCAGTGTGACAGCGCGGATAGATTTTTTGCGCAATGCCACTAAATGGTGACGAAACCTGAGCAATCTCTCCAGTTTTACCCCAAGATAAGTAGGAGTTGGACAGAACGGTAAAATTCTACCGTTGTTGTAGACCTTTAGCTCACGCTTGGCCTCTCGGTTATTTAAAGCAGTTGTAAATTCTCTCTGTGAATTTAAATGTTGGAAGGCAGCCGTAAATTCTCTCTGTGAAAAATTGTCAGAGATGGTGTTGTGGCCCTCCAAAAGTCAGATACTTCTTAAAAGACAAGTCGAGATGACTTGCGATCAACAGCCTCGTATTTCCCATTTCTAACCAGTTGAGATGCAATAGCATCGGCTGAAATGGGACAGTGACAAGGAGAGTGTCGTGACCTACCCGTAAGGTTGTTCAAAATACTCCCCGCTTTTCGACTAGAGTGTGAGAAGTCAATACTCCAAACAGTCTCGGACCATCGATCCCTCCGCTTTTAGTCAAGCTTGGCAAGCATAGCTGTAGCAGCCAAACTTGAGTCGTCCCCCTGAGGAGACTGCAGGAAGGTTTTATAGAGGGATTCACACTCTGCATCCGAACACGGAATATATTATTTCGATACCCGCGTGGGATAGTGTTTTTGGCTGCTTTCTTAATGGTGTTACAAAAGTCCTGGTAAGCCACATCCACATCAAGTGAATCAGGCGGCAACAAAGTCTTTGCGAATTTATTCGTCAAAGTAATGTAGTGACTCCATTTGGCCCTACGAAATTTTTTTTTATTTTTTTTTATTTATTTCTTTTCATTTTTACTTACAATCAACTTGAAATTAATCATAGTGCATGTAGAAATAAAGATTGTGAATAAGGAAGCAGCGACTAAACGAAGTACATTATTGTATGCACATCTATCGCTTAACAGACATGCTTGGCACTGCCATAGCAAACCTTGGTGATGTAATAAGCGAAGGTCGATGTTGTGACCTGGGGAACTTGTCAAGGACACGTTATCCGGTAAGCGACTGTTTGGACCTACGCTGGCGAAAGCTAGATTTGAATTGGTGCCTAATAAAACTGTCAGCGTCCTTGGCATTATATAGCAGGGCAAGACAATTAATACTTGACCAGCCAGCCAAGCACTCACCGTCCGGACTGTTGTCATCGTAACCCCACTCAGCATGACGGCAGTTAAAATCGCCAGCGTAAAGACAGGGTTGAGGAAACACTGGGAGATCCAGAGTTCGCAATCGCGTTGGCGGTGGTTTGTAGACGTTGACTATTTTATAGCCATTAACGTCCACACACAACCACTCGCTCTCCGATGTCAGTGGAGATTGGTCCAAAAGCGTGTATCTCAGTCGCTCGTGGACAAACGTGGCAAGGCCATGCTTCCTGCTTGAAGAAGACCCAGCTATTTGGTAGTTTGGAAGCACCAACTTCTCTGCACCAGTGTATTGGTTTTCCTGCAGTAGGATGACGAGTGCCTCAGACTGCATAGCGAGATGATGAAGAACGTTCATCTTGCTTGCAGTGAAGCCTTTGATGCTCAGCTGAAGAATAGTGGGTCTTCGGAACTTATAAAGGACGTTTTCGGATTAGCAGACCCACAGTGAACATCGGAACAAATATTGTAGATACCCTTCCATTTTGGTAGGTTTGGTTTCGGTTTGTCATCTTTAACACCAATGAACAGACTAACTCACGGCCCAGGCTTCGAAAAAACACCTATTATCTGGGCCATAAGAGAAAATATAGTCAATAAATGGTTTTCAACCGGAAATATTATTGTATTGTACACTTCAAGGTGTACCAGTTTGGTAACCCGTATTGAGTGTACAGCGTCTTCAAGAATCTTCAAGGAGGTTTAAGGTTTGTTAAAATTTTTTTTAGTTTATTCGGACTATTAGATTGCCTATCATTATTATCTTTCGTCAAATAAAAAAATTCTGTAATTAATTAACGTAAAGACGTTTTTTTGCATTTTAATTGTTTTTTAATCTTTTTTTATCAACCATATAGGGTATGTTTATTAAAAAAAAAAACAAATGGAAACTAAGAAAAAGAAAGTTTACACTTTAATTGTACACTTTTTTTAAACTTTAAAGTATGAAACTAGGTTTTTGGCAAACAGTCGTTTTTAGCTTAGTCAAAATTGTGTACCGTTGCAAATAATATTGCAAAGCAATGAGCTATTGCAAGATGTATTGCCGATGATAGAAAAAATAAATCTATTTTCAGCTTTTCGTACAATCAGGGTTGCGGAGTCAGAAAGTTTAAGATCCAACTCCGACTCCCAAATTTTCTTGGATGCCGCTTCAGCTTGTAGAATATCAAGGATTCCGAATCCGACTCCCGACCCCAATTCCCAAATCAGAACAATTGCTTTGTGCAAAGACGATCTGCTTCAAATTAGGGTGGCCAAAAAAGGTCTTAAGTTAAAATCTGTCACGGATTTCTTGGTTTTAATCCCTAATAAGTAGTGTTTTCCAAAAAAAAAGATTGGGCATCAGGAGTCAACTGCGACTATCTTCCGACTACGACTCTTTGTTCTCTTAAGAGTCCGACTCCATACTACTCCGACTTTGCAACCCTGCTTATAATATTGTTGTGGTCAATAATCTTTGTCATTTGTCGTTATTATATTCTACAATCTGTACCTTGTTGTTAGAAAAACTCACAATAAAGTAATTTTCAACAGAAAAACAATAAAACAAATCAATTTGAATTAATGTGTTATTATTTCTTTTCGATATTGTTATGTGGCATACTCTTACGGAAGGACACAATGGTTTTAAACGCTTGCTTTTGTCGCAAAAGATCACTGATATAATTTTTTGAGATATATCCAATAGCTTAATTAGAAGGTACTTTTACGAATGTAAAATAAGATATTTTGTTTTTCCATTGCAATTATTTTGAAGCTTTTACTGTTTTTCAATTCTTTATAGAGATCATCATTAATGCAGCCGAGCGCTTACGGCAAAACGACGTCGAAACAAATGACCAGCAATGTTAATTTCGTTGCAACACTTTATTTTCAGCGGATACAGTTGGTGATTCTTTTCCACCAGAGGTGCCAAACATTTTCGCAAAATATATAAACAAGCGAGAAACAACCCAATAACACAAATCCAACACCAAAGGTACAGCTAAGAAAATACTTGGAAAAAGTTTTAACAATGACTGTGTTGCCTTCAAATATTTTTGATTTTTGGAATAAAAAATCTGAAGTTCTGCTCTTTTCAAAGACGCAAACCACGCCTTGTGCGTTCTTGCTTCGTCTGCTCCAGTTGAGCGGATTTTTAGTTTCGGCGGTTTGATCATGTGACCACATAGAGCATGGCTTTCTTGTAACATGCTGGAGATGCTGGTTTATTTGAAATGTAACTTTGAATTTTTGGAAAAATAAAAATTAATGCCATTAATAAAATTAAATTTTTTTACGAAAAATATTCTGGTCTCCATCTCGGTCTTGGTCTCGATAGATTCTTATCTCGGTCTCTAACCTTAGGTCTCTAAATTTTCCCGTCTCGATCTCGGTCTTGGTTTCCAATCATGTGATCTCCACTACATCACTGCTTCAAGAATAACCGAACGGTTTCTGTAATCTTGGTAGGCTCCAAAAATATATTCAGCTAATCACCAGACAGCATTTTCTAAACTTAGCGCCTCCCTTTTCCGCAATTGAGTCAGATCGGTTAATTGAGAGGTTAATTGAAAGGTTAACATAGAGTTTAAAGTTTCTTTAGTGCCAAGTGGAGACCAAAATAAATAGGCCTACTTATATCAGGACCACTCTCAAACTTTTTGAGTCAAAGACCATTAAGTTTAGCAAAATCATATGCGGACCAAATAAATAAAACACTTCGGCTGAATTTACAGATGAAAAATGTTTTTGGAAAATAACAAATAATTTCGGAAGCTTTCCTTCTGACATTTTCAAAAGAAATCGTCAGAATGAAGAAGAAGCGAGCCCAACTGATCTAAGCAAAAAAATTGATCTTATTGATAGAGAGTGGTGGAACAAATAGAAAATATTGTTTTAAAAGAGTTTCAGGCCATAAACAAATCTTCACACTGAATAGCGTTAAGAAATCTGATAAAATAGTCAGAATACAAAAATTCTTAGAAAAACTTAGATTATTGCACATATTCTGGGCAGGTATATGTTCACAGCGATATATGCAAGATGTAGACAGCAGGTTTTTGATTGCAACTTTTTTTATTTTGCGGTTGCATCCGAATGATAACCAGCCATGCTGGCAGCTCGGTCAGTACACAACCATACACATTTTCCCCAATCTAAGCCTTGATCTTGCATTTAGTTATCAAGAAAAATCAATAATTACTGTTAATATTCTTCTGATATTGTTCTACTTTTGAACTCGTAGGCCCTCCTTAAAAGAGTAAAATTGAAATAAATTGTTGCGGACCGGCAGAAAAGCTAATGCGGACCGGCGGTTGAGAATCATTGCATTAGCGGGTATTTGTTATGAAACAACACAGTTACTTGAAAAGCAAACATTAGTGGATAGGCTGCTACAAAAAAACATCCCATAGAAGTTTACTTAGGAAACGACACTGTTTTTGATTCATCTAAGTTTTGGTTTTCTTCGTAACCTGTATTGTTGATTAGTTACAAAAAAATAAAAAACAAACTGTTTTCCATTTTACAAAATACAATAAAAATTAGGCATTACGGCACGGAAAACATAAACCGCTTTCCAATGATATCTTCTCGAACGATCAATAATGATGTCATAATCACGTCGGACAAAAATTAGAAATCGAAATGCACCAGATGCTGTAAAATCCAACGTATTTAGCTCCAAAATAAATCCATCATGGAGGTGGCATGTGTTTACTGTAACAACATAAATACAACTAAATAAAGCATTGTAAATTAATAAAATAAAAATCAAATGTTCCAATTGTTCACAGTATGGTTGTGGTCTTTAATTGCTCGACACAAGTACTGCAAATCTATAAAATGTTTCAAGATGTAATAATCATTGTATGTCAAGAGTTTCATTTTTATGTATACCAATGAACAAGATTGTAGCCGTAGAATCAATTGATTCATGTGATATTTGGCATAAAAATAATCAAAATAAATGTTTTTTAATTCTTTACAAACCTGTTCAAGTATGATATAAAATAAATATATTTAAACTTTTAACTTTTTAACTTGTTTAAAACTTTTACAAATTTCAAACAACAATTAGGTGAATAGATCAAAAAGTATTCAACCAATCAGAAGAGAACACGTAATTTGTTTCACAATTCTTTTTTTTCCAACCTTCTAAATCTAACTTTCCAAGCCCGATCTCGAGATTTAAAGCGCGATCAAATCGAAGTTTCTTCATTAAGTGAATTTTGCTCGGTGTTTGTTTCACAATTTTTTTTTCCAACCTTCTAAATCTAACTTTCCAAGCCCGATCTCGAGATTTAAAGCGCGATCAAATCGAAGTTTCTTCATTAAGTGAATTTTGCTCGGTGTTTGTTGGACGATGATCGTTCTATAGATTGTCTCTAAATATACTAACCTCGCTTATATTATTTATTGCAGGATTCTTTGATTTCTTATTAAATCAAAACTTGTATATTATAATAATTTTGTTTTTAGATTGTTTGTATAAGCTAAATTGATGATTATGATGCCTCGTGGTGCTGTTTTGCCCTCGACTTGTGGTGATTATATGCAAACCAAACTGGGTATAAAGTCTTTGTCTGAAAATGAAATGTCAAATCGTCGTATGACAATATTTGATCCGAGAAGACCAAAACAAAATGGCGTCTTTACTCGACAAACACAAGTTTGTCCAGTTGATATGAAAATGCGTCGTAATGATCACCATCATAAAAACAACTTCTGCGACCAATCTCATTTAACAAACGAAACAATTAAACCCAAGTAAGATTTGCTTTTTAAAGTTTTTTTGATAATGACCTAATCAGCGAAAAGTTTGCTGTTAATTCGTGTTGACATTTGTTTAAAATTCGATTATTTATTTATTGTTTTCAGGCAATCGGTTTCGCCACTTTACCAAATACAAGCAAAGATCGGGGATGGCTGCTGTGGGAACGTCTATTCTGCTATTCGCATCAGTGACTGTCAGCCCGTTGCCATTAAGAAGATGCCCAGAGATAAAGTTGCTCGATGGGAAATAATCGAAAACCATCTTGTGCCACTTGAAGTCGCACTCATGATGAGGTACATAGACTTTTATGTATTAATCCTTGATATATTAGTATATGGAAATTTATGAACTAGATTAAAATTAAAACTGTTTTTTTGTTTGTTAGAGTCACCGATCATCCGGGAGTTATTAAGTTACTCGATTGGTATCAAGATGAAGAGTTTGCAACGATAGTTATGGATAGACCACGAAACTCGATGGATTTATTTGATTTAATTGCGGAACGCGGAAAATTAGATGAACGACAAGCTTCTAAGATTTTCAAGCAAGTAAGTGTGATTTGTTTGATCTTTGACCGAAGTTTTCTTGTTTGTGATTCATTTAATTAAATATCAATGTGTTTCTATTATTATATTTTAGGTTGTGTCAGCCGTTGATTACATTCATTCTCGCGGTGTCTTTCATCGCGACATTAAAGCAGAAAACATTATTGTTAACTCCGAAACGCTTGAAACAAAAGTGATCGACTTTGGATGTGGATGTTTCTTTAATAGTGGATATTATTCGGAGTTTGCTGGAACACGGTTAGTTTTTCCGCCGGAATGGTTTATCAAGGTGTGTATTATTGAAATATTGATACAATCGTGTTTTTCAATTTAATTGTAAACAAGAACGTGGTCTTTTATTTTCGGAAAAAGTATTTAGAAGTCACTGAAATGATTTAAAGTTTTGTTGAAACTCATCAGAAGATTTTATTCCAGGGCCGATATAGAGCGGAGAGCGCCACGGTGTGGTCGTTAGGCATTCTACTCTATAAAATGTTGTGTGGCGACGTTCCATTTAAATCGAAGAGTTCACTTGTATTTGAAAAACTACAATTCGAGGTAAACAAAGTTTATTGTTTTCTGAAAATAGACCTTAGTTGTTCAATTGGCGATGCTTGGGTTAGGCTTTAAAACATCATAAAGTTTGTGTTGAGTCAAATAATGATTGGTTTGTTCTGATTACTTTCAGGTTTCACTGTCCATATCAAGCAAAGAATTGATATGTTCCTTGTTAGATGGTCAAGCTGAAAAAAGACCAAGTATTGCCTCGATTCTAACACACCCTTATCTGATGGAACATTAATATAGACTCATTGTTTGATTGTTTGATTGTTTTTGTTAATAATTTGTTTTAATGTTGTGTTTATTTTTGTAATAAACTGTTTTGAATAATTACAACAAGTGTTTTTTTTAATTCGGCACAGTTTTGTAATTACTTTTACAATAGTAGTTCTTTAAAATAAATCTGCAATCCGTAAACAGCTTTATGTTTTGGATTTGTAAATTTTGGAAATATGATGAAAATTTATGGTTTTTTTTAGTTTTATCAGAAATAATTTAAATCGGTATAAGCCTAAAATTTTGAACCACTGGGACAGCCAGTTTATCTTTTTCTCACCAATCCTTATCAAAAATAGCTGTATAATTACTCCGAAGTTTTAAAATGTTTGAAAACAATAATTCCAAGTCTGATCACAAAAATAAGCAAAGCATATTGCCGATACCAAGCATTAAAGTTTTTAATATAGATTTTAAACCAAATAAATATGTAAATTACACTAAATGCCATTTGTCACGAAACTAAGAAACACAAATCCAATTTAATTAAAAAATAACTATTAACTTAAACGATAGAAATAACTTTTCAAAGAAGCCGTTTTATTAAACAACTTGAATGATTAGATTGTTTTAAACTTTTTGTCCCAGGTTCTTAACAGGGGACTTTGTTTTGTTTTTGGTTTGTGTTGTCAAGGAAAGGCGCGAGTTCTGCTTTTCATGAGTTCATTCGTCAGTTCATTCAGGATAAAACTGCTCTTTTCAGGGCATGTTGCCAACAAGTTCCGAAGACCCACTGTTATTCAGCTGAACATCGAAGGCCTCACTGCAAGCAAGATAAGCGTTCTTCATTACCTCGCTATGCAGTCTGAGGCACTCGTCATTCTACTGCAGGAGACCCACTGCACTGATGCAGAGAAGTTGGTGCTGAGTGTTGGGATGCAGAGTGTGAATCCCTCTATAAAACCTTCCTGCAGTCTCCTCAGGGAGATGATTCAAGTTTGGCTGCTACAGCTATGCTTGCCAAGCTTGACAGAAAGGGGAGGGATCGATGTCCTGTCCCATTTCAGCCGATGCTATTGCATCTCAGCTGATTAAAAATGAAAGATACGAGGCCGTTTATCGCAAGAAGTGTCTGATTTACCAAGAAGTGTCTGTCTTTGGAGGGCCACAACACTAGAACCAGTAAATATCTCTGACAATTTTTCACAAAAAGAATTTGCTGCTGCCCTTCAACATTTAATTTTAAAACCAGGTAAGGCTCCGGGTCCTGATTCCATCTGCCCATACCTTATAATCCATGCTGTAGCTGCTTTGAAGTCCTGGTTACGTGACTTCCTCTCTTCCTGTTTGCGCCGATTCAAAATTCCCAAGATCTGGAGAAGAGCGCTTGTGGTCGCGATCCCAAAACCAATGAAGCACGTGGGGGACCCAAAGAGTTATGGACCGATATCTCTGCTCTGTGTTCCCTGCAAGATCCTCGAGAAACTTATCTACGCCCGCGTTGAACCGTTAATCGATCCACTGCTCCCTAAAGAGCAGGCTGGGTTTTAACTTCAGAAGTCAACCGTAGATCAAGTTGTTCTGCTAAACCAGAAAATCAAGGACTCTTTTGAGGCTAAAAAGAAGGCTGGTGCCGTATTTATCGATTTGACAGCTGCTTATGACACTGTCTGGCACCGTGGCCTTACCTGCAAGCTGCTGAGACTACTTCCGGATAAGCACATGGTCAGAATGATTAGGAAGCTTGTCCGAAATCGAAGTTTTGCCCTTGCTGCCGGTGACAGCAAGCAAAGCAGGCTACGCCGTTTAAAAACGACGTTCCTCAGGGATCGGTCTTGGCTGCCCCTCCTATTTAACATCTATACCTACGATCTTCCTTCCATGATTTTCAGAAAGTTGCTTATGATGATTGGTGCAGTGAATTCACTGCGATTGATTCTACTTGAGGTGATTCTCACTAACCAATTTGTTTCCTTATTCAGACAGAAAACCAAAATGTTTGTTTACCAAAATTTAACTAATTATTTTTTTATTTTAAGTTAAAGTTAAAACACCTTATTCAAATAGAATAACAAATTAAAACTGTCGAATTGAAAACAAACTAAAAACTCACGAAATTAAAGCAAATTAAACTGTACAATTAATTGCTCACGCTTGAGCCAAAAAAGCAGAGCAAATCAAAGTGACCTAAATTCAAACGTATGTTACGTGATGGAGTCACAATGCTAATTGTCTTAATTTTTAACCTTTTTCTTTCGCCAACGAGGTAAGCACAGCAAAATAACAATAAATCACGTTACCATGGCCGGCCCAAAATTGAGAAAGCGAGAAGCGAGCAAAGCAATTTTCATACTAGTCAGTGATTTATAAAGAGTTAGGGGGAAGGGATTGAAAGATCTAAATTTAGTCAAAAATTCAACGTATTCGAGAATGAGAACAATAACAGCGGACCAAAATACACAACGAATATGTAGAGACAATTACACAAATATCGCTAAGCATAAGACGCAAATTTACACATCACACTCCAAAACGCAAAGTTTTCGAATGTCGCGAGTGAGCTCTTTACCGTCGGCAGTGCGGACCACTGCCCGTCGACAAATGTTATCGCGGTCGTAAATTATCGATGTTACTATTCCCCTGGGCCAGGTGCAGCGCGGCGCCTTGTCATCTTTAATCAAAACCAAACTGTTCAGCTTAAGATTTTCTTGTGGAACAATCCACTTACGGCGTTTTTGCAGCAATGTCAAATATTTGGAGCGCCACCGCTTCCAAAATAGGTCGGCCTGCAACTGAGTCGCCCGGTACGAACCGCGCAAACCGTCTGCGTCAATGAATACGTCGGAAGGTGTCCCTGGTTCGATGCATCCATTCAGCAAGGTCATGGGCGACAACGCCCTGAAATCATTGGGGTCAGCGCTGACCCTTGTCAGTGGTCTACAGTTTAGTATGCATTCCATCTCTTTGAAAAGTGTAAGCAGTTCTTCGTCCCTTAAGGTGCGATAATACTTGTCTGCGGTTAAAGCAGTCATGGCTTTACGTACAAGTCTTACGATAGCCTCCCAAGCTCCTCCCTGGTGGCTTGCAAGTGGAGGGGAGTGACGAAACTGAATACCACGAGGAGACAACTCATTTAAAATCTCTCTTGCTCTTAAGCGTTTCAAACCTTGTTTTAATTCTGCTTGAGCACCTATAAAGTTCGTCGCATTATCGCAATAAATTGTCCTGGTAGATGCGCCTCTGACAGCTAAGAATCGGCGTAGGGCCATCAAGAATGAAGCAGTTGTCAAATCGTAAGCCATTTCAAGGTGGGAAGCCCGTGACGCCAAACACGTAAAGACGCAACAGTACCTTTTCAACGTGTTGCGTTGACACTTGACAGCGATCGGTCCCATGAAATCAACGCCGGTTGCAGAAAACAAGCGCTTTCCGGATTCAACTCTAGCACGTGGTAAAGGGCTCATTATCTGGGATCCAGGGCCGGCCCGTCGATTCCGACAAGCCATGCAGTGGGTCTTAATGATGCGCTTCACTGTCCTTTCTTGCCCGACTACATAGAATCTTTCACGAAGTGCGGTTATGACGTAAGGGGCTCCATTATGACCACTTTTCTGATGCAGGTGGTTGACAATGATTGAGGTTAAATGACTCTTCCTTGGTAGCACAATGGGATGCTTGATGTCGTAGGTTTCTCCAGATCGCTGAAGACAACCTCCAATGCGCATGACACGATCTTTGACGAATGGGCAAAACTTGACAAGTGGCTGCAATTCTTCTTTTAGTGCGACCCCAAGCTTACCGCTAGCGATATCATTATACTGATGCGACTCGAGTGCCTCAATCAGTCCCGGATATTCCTGCCGCTGAGCTAAAGAAATCAGGGCAAGGAGAGCTGCGTGTGTACTCTTGCGCATCAATAAAGTCAGTATTCCGATTGATTTTCCCAGTAACACGATCATGTAAGCGACCTTTCAGTTTCAAGAGCCAAGCGGCTGTTCGTACAGCACGCGTTAGGTCGCTAAATCGAGTGATGATTCTGCCAAGAGGACCTTCTTTTAGCCCAGAATATTCGCTCTCTACTGTACTCAAACACGCAGTGATTGGGTCGGCAGCATTTGCATTGTCACATGCTACATCCTCGATTGGCAGTTCTCGTGAAGGCCAAGCTTCTTCTTCCTCAAGTAAAAAGGGAACGTCTTTGAGCCATTTCTCGGCTTTACACGGTTGTGATGGTGAAACTCCGCGAGAGAACGGATCTGCGGGATTGAGATCCGTGCTCACCCAGTGCATTTTGTTCAACAGCAGAAATTTTGCGAATTAACTTGATACGGTTCGTTTCGAATACAGGCCGACGTTTTGAAGTGTTTTTTAAGTAACTCAATACGACCGTCGAGTCAGTCCATAGCACAGTTTTTTCAATGTCTAAATCAATTTCGCGGTTTACAAACCTAGCGAGGCGCGCTGCAATCACCGCCGCCGAGAGCTCGAGCCGTGGAATTGACATCGGTTTTAACGGCGACACACGTGATTTTCCCATAACAAATGACACAACACAGCGATTTCCATTAAATATTCGCAAATAACACACCGCGCCTATGCCATCGACGGACGCATCAGCAAAAACATGCAATTGAGCACCCTTTATAACTTCAACATTTTGAGTGGGTATAAAACAACGAGGTATCACGATATTATTTAAATTCAACAAGGTATTAATTAATTTATTGCAAACCGTCTTATCTGGTTCAGGTATCTCGGCGTCCCATGCCAAGCCCATCTTAGTGAGGCATTGAATCAGCAATTTCAATGGCAGGAGGAATGGCGCCACTATTCCCAAAGGGTCAAATATGCTCATTGCGAGTGACAGCAACCCTCTACGTGTAAGTGAATGAGCAAAGGGTTTAACCTTAACCATAAATTCGTCTGTTTGAGGATTCCATACAATACCTAACATTTTGTGACCAGGTAGCTCATCATTATGCAAGTCAACTTCACTCAAATGTGGTGCCAATAAATCAGATGGCAGTGCCTCAAGTACCTTAGCACAGTTGCTCGAGAATTTTCTTAATTCGAACCCCCCACCCTTTAACAAGGACACTACATCATTTATATGTGTGATCGCGTTATCACTATCGGGAACTGACTTGAGCAAGTCGTCCACATACATATTTCGTTCAGCTGTTTGAACAGCTTCGGGCGTTGAATTTGAGCGATTTTCTTCGGCAGTTTTGCGAAGCGCGAACCCGGCTACAGAAGGGGAGCTGGTTAAACCAAAGCAATGCACAGTTAATTGGTACGCAGTAGGTGGCCTCGACATATCATCGTCTTCCCACCAGAAAAATCTCAACGCAGACCGGTCACAAGGGTCAACCATAACCGAGTGAAACATGGCACGGATGTCTCCAACCACTGCCACCGAATGTTTGCGGAAACGCGTTAAAACACCAATCAAATTATTAGCGTTATCAGGCCCTTGGAGTATTCGCTTATTTAGAGATGTGCCTCTGAACTGAGCAGCACAATCGAATACAATGCGAAACTTCCCTTTGGTGCAATGATGCGGAATGTACCAGGTTTTATTCTGGTCCTCATCGCGTTCGTCACTGACCGGCACGGCGTAGCCAAGTGAAATGAGCTCTCGAATTTTATCACGGTATTTGACAAACAACTCATTATCCCTTACCAAACGTTGACCCAAGGATCTTAATCGAGAGAGCGCCATCGTTTGATTGTTCGGAAGATTGGGACAACCTTCTTTCCATGGGACCCTCATCTGATAGTGACCATCGACGAATTTAATAGTGACCATCGACGACCATCGACCATCGAGAAGCAAATGCAGTGCATGACCCGGGTCCGTCCCCCTGTAAACGTTTAAGATACGATCCTCGACTTTTCGTATGAACTGGTAATATTTAAGCGGATTACCATCAAACTTGTCAGAGTCCAAAGTGGACTCTGAACCACGGCACCGAACCAACATTCTAGCTAGGTCATTTAAACCACAGCCTAACTCACCTTGCGACCCCGTTCCTCGGCCGCGATCTTCGGTGTACGAAGGATTGCTCAGAGTAGGCTTGGAAGGACCATCATTTGTCGGCAGCGTGGTTGAGTGGTTAAAGCACCGGACTGATGATTAACATGGTCTCGGTTCAAAACCAACTTGCGCCATTCTGTTGTGTCCTTGGGAAAGACACTTTACGGCACTTTCCCCTGCTTGGTGGTCTTGACAAGCAGTTCTAAATTACAGTAATATCTCTACTAACTTACTAGCGGACAGCAATATTCTAGCATCTCCGGAAGCAGGTCGGGGTAATTGCTTACCCTATGTATAGCGCCTCCGTCGCTTTCCTGCGAGTCAGGAGGATAAATATAGAGATAAAATAAATAAAATAAAAAATAAAAATCATCACGAACGGCCGGCCCATAGGTAACAACAGAAGCCTTCTTGGCTGGCGGAAAATGCAACTTGTTGGGCATTGGACCCAAAGAGAATTCTGAAAGGCGACACTGATCGACCTCTGAACTGGGTTTGTTCTGCACTTGCACTAAAGCTGCTGATTCCCGAGAATTATCTGTTTCTCCGTTTGAAAGCTTAAATTCCTGGCGCTCGCTATTTCGAGAGCTGCAGAGAAATTCAACTACTTTGTCGTGTGCAGACAAAGGGGGAGCAATATTCTCTGGCACTGACAGATCACTGCAACCTGAAGAAGCGTCGGCAATAATATTGACCTCTTTGACAGCAGCTTCGGCTTGAAGAACAGCTCCTGCAACTGACAAGTTCCGACTCGAACTGCGCCTGCAACTGTAAGTGTTTCAATCGCAACTCCTCATCGCGGTGTACGCGCTCGAGACGGGCTTCAGCTAACTTGACATCTAAACGTCGCTTAGCTCTAGACGACAACGACTTCGAACTGGCAGCAGCTTTAGAAACATGTTTTTGACTAACATTCGCTGACTCTAATTTACGAGCTTGATATGCTGCTGGTGCTGAAAAGCTCCGGGCTGACACATCCGGAATATTTAACTTTGAACTTGAGCTACTGTCTATCTTTGCATAAAACTCAACCCGGATAAGCGAACTAATGAGCGTTCTTCGACTTCCAACTATGTATCCGGACAAGCAAACCAGTTAGAGCTTTCTTTAACTTAAAACTATGGTGCAGTGAATTCACTGCGATTGATTCTACTTGAGGTGATTCTCACTAACCAATTTGTTTCCTTATTCAGACAGAAAACCAAAATATTTGTTTACCAAAATTTAACTAATTATTTCTTTATTTTAAGTTAAAGTTAAAACACCTTATTCAAATAGAATAACAAATTAAAACTGTCGAATTGAAAACAAACTAAAAACTCACGAAATTAAAGCAAATTAAACTGTACAATTAATTGCTCACGCTTAAGCCAAAAAAAGCAGAGCAAATCAAAGTGACCTAAATTCAAACGTATGTTACGTGATGGAGTCACAATGCTAATTATCTTAACTTTTTAACCTTTTTCTTTCGCCAACGAGGTAAGCACACCAAAATAACAATAAATCACGTTACCACTGATGATTTAGCATTGTTGCACTCTTTTGGAAACTGGAAGGACTTGGAGGGGACTTTAAGCCAAGATATGTCTGCACTTTCAGCGTATCGCCAGACTTGGAGGTTGAAGCTCAGTCACACTAAGACAGTGACGGCAACCTTTCACTTAAATAACCGAGAGGCCAAACGTGAGCTAAAGGTCTACAACAACAGTAGACTTTTAGCGTTCTGTCCAACTCCTACTTATCTTGGGGTAAAACTGGAGAGATTGCTCAGGTTTCGTCACCATTTAGTGGCATTGCGCAAAAAACTATTCTCGCGCGTCACACTGTTGAGGTGCTGCTGGGCTCTTGATGGGGTGCTGGTGCTAATACACTACGCATAGCCACCTTATCTCTAGTCTCATCAACAGCTGAGTAGCTTACTATGCGCCAGTCTGGTATCGCAAGGCTCACACTTGCCTCATCGACAGTTTATTGAACAACGCCATGCGCATGGTTACTGGATGCCTGCGTCCCACTCCAACGGACCATCTACCTGTCTCTCAGGCATCCAGCCAGCTGAGCTTCGCCGAATGGGAGCGACACTCTCCTTAGCTCGCCGTTGATCTCTGGACTTCGATCACATCTTGAATGGTCTGTTAAGTGAGTCCTCAGATACTTGCCAAGTGAGACTAAGATTCAGACGCCCGTTTGTGCCAGCTGCGAGGAATCTCTTGGACAACCTTGCCAGACTTGGCATCCGCGCTTCTGAATGGACAAATTACAAATAGAAAACGGAGTACTGTGAAAATGCTTCCAGGCTCCGTGATTTTTTGCACGGGACCAATGCCAGGCCTGTTGGGATGAGCTTACCCCGAGCAGCTTGGGTTAAGCTCAACCGCCTACGGACTGGTGTTGGGCGATTTCATTCGTCCATGCACAAATGAGGTCTCGTTCCTTCACCGAATCGCGAGTGTGGTACCTCTGAGCAAACCACAGACCATGTACTAACAGCGTGCCCTATACATCAGGCACCACATGAAGCACGAGGTCTGGCGGTTTTGGATGACAAAACTCGATGCTGGCTAAATAACACCACTGCCAGCATATGATTCAGGCAGTTCAGCAGTCTGGCGTAGTAAAAGATAAACCCTCGGTCGCAGTCCTGTTTGTGTTTGACCTGTAGTGGATACTCTTCAAACGAAGACGACGACGATATCCAGGCCAAATAAATAAAACACTTCGGCTGAATTCACAGGTGAAACAATTTTTAAAAATAGCAAATAATTTATAAAGTTTTCTGTCAGACACTTTCAAGAGAAATTGCCAGAATGAAGAAGCGAGCCAAACTGATCGAAGTAAAACTAGATCCTATTGAAAGAGAGTGGTTGAACAAAGAGAAAACAGAGTTTCAAAAGAGTTTCAGGCCATAGACAAATCTTCACAATGAATAGTGTAAAGTTGTTCAATAATTATAAGGATGAGCTTACCATAATAAAAGTAGACCTGCTTTGTTCAGAATGCTGCTTTCTGATTGGTAAATTTAAGTGACGTAAAAATATTTTTTAATGCGATACAGTAACTGCAGAATACAATATTCGCTTAGAAAACTTAGGTATAATGAGCTATTACAAGATTGGATAACTGCACATATTTTCAACTATTGAATTGCTTTGTCTACAAGAGTTTAAGAGATGTGCTGCAAAATTTACTTATTAGTGGGTATTTGTTATGAAAAAACAAGCATTAGTGGATAGGCTGCAACAAGAAAACACCCCAAAGAAGTCTACTTAGGAAAAGATACTGTTCTTTCTTCATCCAAGTTTTTGTTTTCTTCGTAACCTGTACTGTTGATTAGTTACAATAAAAAAAAGATTGCACAATGCAATAGAAATTAGCCATTACGGCATGGAAAACTTAAACCGTTTTTCAATGATAGTGGTTGTGGTCCTTAATTGCTCGTAATAAAAGTAGCTTTGAGAGCAGAAAGATGAAAGGCGGAACGACTTCTAAAAAATTAAAATTAAGATGAAAGGTGGAACGACTTAAAAAAAAAATGTTGGGAGCCACTATTTACTTTGCAGGAGCGAATTACTGTATAATCAACTTCGCTTTGATATAACGCCAATCGTATTTTTGAACAGTTCAAAACATCATAATCACTTCTTCTGTGAAATCTAAGGCAAATTTTTAACCGCGAGCGTCAATTGACACACTTGGTCGTTCTAGATAGATAAATGCCTAAAATTGTCATTTTAAGAGTAAAACCCTATAAACGATCAGGCAATATTATTTTCTAATAAATATTTATCAAGAAGTTTCATTAGAATAAAGCAATCTCTGCCAAAACTACGCATGGCTGAATGTTGGAAATGCTTCAATTGACAATCTGGCACAAACGGACGTCCAGATGTCAACCATTATTTTTTATTTATTTACTTATTTTCTTTAATGTCTATATTTATTCTTCTGACTCGCAGGAAGCGATGAACAAAAATATAAAAAATACATAGGGTAAACAATGACACCGACCTGATTCTGGAAATAACAAAACATTGCTCTCTGCTTAAAATTTAATAAAGATATGACTGAAATTTAGAACTTCTTGCCGAGACCATCACGCACGGGAAAGTGCCATAAAGTGTTTTTTTTCCGAGCACACAATAAAATGGCGCAAGTAGATTTTGAACCGTGACAATGTCGATCACAAGATTTAAGTGACGTAAAAATGTTTTTTAAATGCGATACAGTAACTGCAGAATACAAAAATTCTTAGAAAAACTTAGATTATTGCACATATTCTAGGCAGGTATATGTTTACAGCGATATATGCAAGGTGTAGACAGCAGGTTTTTGATTGCAACGTTTTTTATATTGCGGTTGCATCCGAATGATAACCAGCCATGCTGGCAGCTCGGTCAGTACACAACCATACACATTTTCCCCAATCTAAGCCTTGATCTTGCATTTAGTTATCAAGAAAAATCAATAATTACTGTTAATATTCTTCTGATATTGTTCTACTTTTAAACTCGTAGGCCCTCCTTAAAAGAGTAAAATTGAAATAAATTGTTGCGGACCGGCAGAAAAGCTAATGCGGACCTGCGGTTGAGAATCATTGCATTAGCGGGTATTTCTTATGAAAAAACACAGTTACTTGAAAAGCAAGCATTAGTGGATAGGCTGCTACAAAAAACATCCCATAGAAGTTTACTTAGGAAACGACACTGTTTTTGATTCATCTAAGTTTTGGTTTTCTTCGTAACCTGTATTGTTGATTAGTTACAAAAATATAAAAAACAAACTGTTTTCCATTTTACAAAATACAATAAAAATTAGACATTACGGCACGGAAAACATAAACCGCTTTCCAATGATATCTTCTCGAACGATCAATAATGATGTCATAATCACGTCGGACAAAAATTAGAAATCGAAACGCAGCAGATGCTGTAAAATCCAACGTATTTAGCCCCAAAATAAATCCATCACGAGGTGGCATGGGTTTACTGTAACAACATAAATACAACTAAATAAAGCATTGTAAATTAATAAAATAAAAATCAAATGTTCCAATTGTTCACAGTATGGTTGTGGTCCTTAATTACTCGACACAAGTACTGCAAATCTATAAAATGTTTCGAGATGTAATAATCATTGTACGAGTCAAGAGTTTTATTTTTTTGTATGTCAAGAGTTTCATTTTTTTGTATACCAATGAACAAGATTGTAGCCGTAGAATCAATTGATTCATGTGATATTTGGCATGAAAATAATCAAAATAAATGTTTTTTAATTCTTTACAAACCTATTCAAGTATGATATAAAATAAATATATTTAAACTTTTAACTTTTTAACTTGTTTAAAACTTTTATAAATTTCAAACAACAATTAGGTGAATAGATCAAAAAGTATTCAACCAATCAGAAGAGAACACGTAATTTGTTTCACAATTCTTTTTTTCCAACCTTCTAAATCTAACTTTCCAAGCCCGATCTCGAGATTTAAAGCGCGATCAAATCGAAGTTTCTTCATTAAGTGAATTTTGCTCGGTGTTTGTTGGACGATGATCGTTCTATAGATTGTCTCTAAATATACTAACCTCGCTTATATTATTTATTGCAGGATTCTTTGACTTCTTATTAAATCAAAACTTGTATATTATGACAATTTTGTTTTTAGTTTGTTTGTATAAGCTAAATTGATGATTATGATGCCTCGTGGTGCTGTTTTGCCCTCGACTTGTGCTGATTATATGCAAACCAAACTGGGTATAAAGTCTTTGTCTGAAAATGAAATGTCAAATCGTCGTATGACAATATTTGATCCGAGAAGACCAAAACAAAATGGCGTCTTTACTCGACAAACGCAAGCTTGTCCAGTTGATATCAAAATGCGTCGTAATGATCACCATCATAAAAACAACTTCTGCGACCAATCTCATTTAACAAACGAAACAATTAAACCCAAGTAAGATTTGCTTTTTAAAGTTTTTTTGATAATGACCTAATCAGCGAAAAGTTTGCTGTTAATTCGTGTTAACGTTTGTTTAAAATTCGATTATTTATTTATTGTTTTCAGGCAATCGGTTTCGCCACTTTACCAAATACAAGCAAAGATCGGGGATGGCGGCTGTGGAAACGTCTATTCTGCTATTCGCATCAGTGACTGTCAGCCCGTTGCCATTAAGAAGATGCCCAGAGATAAAGTTGCTCGATGGAAAATAATCGAAAACCATCTTGTGCCACTTGAAGTCGCACTCATGGTGAGGTACAAAGTCTGTTTGACTTTTATGTATTAATCCTTGATATATTAGCATATGGAAATTTATGAACTAGGTTAAAATTGAAACTGTTTTTTGTTTGTTAGAGTTACCGATCATCCGGGAGTTATTAAGTTACTCGATTGGTATCAAGATGAAGAGTTTGCAACGATAGTTATGGATAGACCACGAAACTCGATGGATTTATTTGATTTAATTGCGGAACGCGGAAAATTAGATGAACGACAAGCTTCTAAGATTTTCAAGCAAGTAAGTGTGATTCGTTTGATCTTTGACCGAAGTTTCATTGTTTGTGATTCATTTAATTAAATATCAATGTGTTTCTATTATTATATTTTAGGTTGTGTCAGCCGTTGATTACATTCATTCTCGCGGTGTCTTTCATCGCGACATTAAAGCAGAAAACGTTATTGTTAACTCCGAAACGCTTGAAACAAAAGTGATCGACTTTGGATGTGGATGTTTCTTTAATAGCGGATCTTATTCGGAGTTTGCTGGAACACGGTTAGTTTTTCCGCTGGAATGGTTTATCAAGGTGTGTATTATTGAAATATTGATACAATTGTGTTTTCCAATTTAATTGTAAACAAGAACGTGGTCTTTTATTTTCGGAAAAAGTATTTAGAAGTCACTGAAATGATTTAAAGTTTTGTTGAAACTCATCAGAAGATTTTATTCCAGGGCCGATATAGAGCGGAGAGCGCCACGGTGTGGTCGTTAGGCATTCTACTCTATAAAATGTTGTGTGGCGACGTTCCATTTAAATCGGAGTATTCACTTGTATTTGGAAAACTACAATTCGAGGTAAACAAAGTTTATTGTTTTCTGAAATAGACCTTAGTTGTTCAATTGGCGATGCTTGGGATAGGCTTTAAAACATCATAAAGTTTGTGTTGCGTCAAATAATGATTGGTTTGTTCTGATTACTTTCAGGTTTCACTGTCCATATCAAGCAAAGAATTGATATGTTCCTTGTTAGATGGTCAAGCTGAAAAAAGACCAAGTATTGCCTCGATTCTAACACACCCTTATCTGATGGAACATTAATATAGACTCATTGTTTGATTGTTTGATTGTTTTTGTTAATAATTTGTTTTAATGTTGTGTTTATTTTTGTAATAAACTGTTTTGAATAATTACAAGTGTTTTTTTTAATTCGGCACAGTTTTGTGATTACTTTTACAATAGTAGTTCTTTAAAATAAATCTGCAATCCGTAAACAGCTTTATGTTTTGGATTTGTAAATTTTGGAAATATGATGAAAATTTATGGTTTTTTTAGTTTCATCAGAAATAATTTAAATCGGTATAAGCTTAAAATTTTGAAACACTGGGACAGCCAGTTTATCTTTTTCTCACCAATCCTTATCAAAAATAGCTGTATAATTACTCCGAAGTTGTAAAATGTTTGAAAACAATAATTCCAACTCTGATCACAAAAATAAGCAAAGCATATTGCCGATACCAAGCATTAAAGTTTTTAATATAGATTTTAAACCAAATAAATATGTAAATTACACTAAATGCCATTTGTCACGAAACTAAGAAACACAAATCCAATTTAATTGAAAAATAAATATTAACTTAAACGATAGAAATAACTTTTCAAAGAAGCCGTTTTATTAAACAATTTGAATGATTAGATTGTTTTAAAACTTTTTGTCCCGGGTTCTTAACAGGGGACTTTGTTTTGTTTTTGGTTTGTGTTGTCAAGGGAAGGCGCGAGTTCTGCTTTTCATGAGTTCATTCGTCAGTTCATTCAAGATAAAACTGCTCTTTTCAGGGCATGTTGCCAACAAGTTCCGAAGACCCACTGTAATTCTGGTGAACACGAAGGCCTCACTGCAAGCAAGATAAACGTTCTTCATTACCTCGCTATGCAGTCTGAGGCACTCGTCATTCTACTGCAGGAGACCCACTGCACTGATGCAGAGAAGTTGGTGCTGAGTGTTGGGATGCAGAGTGTGAATCCCTCTATAAAACCTTCCTGCAGTCTCCTCAGGGAGACGACTCAAGTTTGGCTGCTACAGCTCTGCTTGCCAAGCTTGACAGAAAGGGGAGGGATCGATGATCCGGGACTGTTCGGAGCATTGACTTCTCACACTCTAGTCGAAATGCATGGAGTATTTTGAACAACCTTACGGGTAAGTCACGACACTCTCCTCGTCACTGTCCCGTTTCAGCCTATGCTATTGCATCTCAGCTGATTAAAAATGAAAGATACGAGGCCGTTTATTGCAAGAAGTGTCTGATTTATCAAGAAGTGTCTGTCTTTGGAGCGCCACAACACTAAAACCAGTAAATATCTCTGACAATTTTTTACAAAAAGAATTTGCTGCTGCCCTTCAACATTTAATTTTAAAACCAGGTAAGGCTCCGGGTCCTGATTCCATCTGCCCCGAGCTTATAATCCATGGTGTAGCTGCTTTGAAGTCATGGTTACGTGACTTCCTCTCTTCCTGTTTGCGCCGATTCAAAATTCCCAAGATCTGGAGAAGAGCGCTTGTGGTCGCGATCCCAAAACCAATGAAGCACGTCGGGGACCCAAAGAGTTATGGACCGATATCTCTGCTCTGTGTTCCCTGCAAGATCCTTGAGATCCACTGCTCGCTAAAGAGCAGGCTGGGTTTCAACTTCAGAAGTCAACCGTAGATCAAGTTGTTCTGCTAAACCAGAAAATCAAGGACTCTTTTGAGGCTGAAAAGAAGGCTGGTGCCGTATTTGTCAACATGACAGCTGTTTCTGACACTGTCTGGCACCGTGGCCTTACCTGCAAGCTTCTGAGACTACTTCCGGATAAGCACATGGTCAGAATGATTAGGAAGCTTGTCCGAAATCGAAGTTTTACCCTTACTGCCGGTGACAGCAAGCAAAGCAGGCTACGCCGTCTTAAAAACGACGTTCCTCAGGGATCGGTCTTGGCTTCCCTCCTATTTAACATCTATACCTACGATCTTCCTTCCATGATTTCCAGAAAGTTTGCTTATGCTGATGATTTAGCATTGTTGCACTCTTCTGGAAACTGGAAGGACTTGGAAGGGACTTTAAGCCAAGATATGTCTGCACTTTCAGCGTATCGCCAGACTTGGAGGTTGAAGCTCAGTCACACTAAGACAGTGACGGCAACCTTTCACTTAAATAACCGAGAGGCCAAACGTGAGCTAAAGGTCTACAACAACAGTAGACTTTTAGCGTTCTGTCCAACTCCTACTTATCTTGCGGTGAAACTGGAGAGATTGCTCAGGTTTCGTCACCATTTAGTGGCATTGCGCAAAAAACTATTCTCGCGCGTCACACTGTTGAGGCGACTCGTGGGCTCGGAATGGGGTGCTGGTGCTAAAACACTACGCATAGCCACCTTATCTCTAGTCTCATCAACAGCTGAGTAGCTTACTATGCGCCAGTCTGGTATCGCAATGCTCACACTTGCCTCATCGGCAGTGTCTTGAACGACGCCATGCGCATAGTTACTGGATGCCTGTGTCTCACTCCAACGGACCATCTACCTGTACTCTCAGGCATCCAGCCAGCTGAGCTTCGCCGACTGGGAGCGACACTCTCCTTAGCTCACCGTTGATCTCTGGACTTCGATCATATCTTGTATGGTCTTTTAAATGGGTCCTCAGATACTAGCCAAGTGAGACTAAGATCCAGACGACCGTTTGTTCCAGCTGCGTGGAATCTTTGGACAACCTTGCCAGACTTGGCATCCGCGCTTCTGAATGGACAAATCACAAATAGAAAACGGAGTACTGTGAAAATGCTTCCAGGCTCCGTGATTTTTTGCACGGGACCAATGCCAGGCCTGTTGGGATGAGCTTACCCCGAGCAGCTTGGGTTAAGCTCAACCGCCTACGGACTGGTGTTGGGCGATTTCATTCGTCCATGCACAAATGAGGTCTCGCTCCTTCACCGAATCGCGAGTGTGGTACCTCTGAGCAAACTGCAGACCATCTTTTAACAGCGTGCCTTATATATCGAGCACCACATATAGCACGAAGTCTCACGGTTTTGAATGAGGAAACTCGATGAAGGCTAAATAACACCACTGCCAGCATATGATTCAGGCAGTTCAGCAGTATGGCGTAGTAGAAGGATAAACCCTCGGTCCCAGTCCTGTTTGTGTCTGACTTGTAGTGGATACTCTTCAAACGACGACGCAGACCACCTACCTGTACTCTCAGGCATCCAGCCAGCTGAGCTTCGCCGACTGGGGCGACACCGTCCTTGGATTACCGTGGATCTCTTGACCCCGATCCTATCTTGTGTGGTCTTTTAAGTGGGTCCTCAGATAAATGGTAAACGGAATATTGTGAAAATGTTTCCAGGCTCCGTGATTTTGTGCCCGGGACCGGTGCCAAGCCTGTTGAAATGGGCTTACCCCGAGCAGCTTGGGTTAAGCTCAACCGCCTACGGACTGGTGTTGGGCGATTTCATTCGTCCATGCACAAATGGGGTCTCGTTCCTTCACAGAATTGCGAGTGTGGTGCCTCTGAGCAAACCACAGACCATGTTCTAACAGCGTGCTCTATACATCAGGCACCACATGAAGCACGAGGTCTGGCGGTTTTGGATGACAAAACTCGATGCTGGCTAAATAACACCACTGCCAGCATATGATTCAGGCAGTTCAGCAGTCTGGCGTAGTAAAAGATAAACCCTCGGCCCCAGTCCTGTTTGTGTTTGACCTGTAGTGGATACTCTTCAAACGAAGACGACGACGATATCCAGGCCAAATAAATAAAACACTTCGGCTGAATTCACAGGTGAAACAATTTTTAAAAATAGCAAATAATTTATAAAGTTTTCTGTCAGACACTTTCAAGAGAAATTGCCAGAATGAAGAAGCGAGCCAAACTGATCGAAGTAAAACTAGATCCTATTGAAAGAGAGTGGTTGAACAAAGAGAAAACAGAGTTTCAAAAGAGTTTCAGGCCATAGACAAATCTTCACAATGAATAGTGTAAAGTTGTTCAATAATTATAAGGATGAGCTTACCATAATAAAAGTAGACCTGCTTTGTTCAGAATGCTGCTTTCTGATTGGTAAATTTAAGTGACGTAAAAATATTTTTTAATGCGATACAGTAACTGCAGAATACAATATTCGCTTAGAAAACTTAGGTATAATGAGCTATTACAAGATTGGATAACTGCACATATTTTTAACTATTGAATTGCTTTGTCTACAAGAGTTTAAGAGATGTGCTGCAAAATTTACTTATTAGTGGGTATTTGTTATGAAAAAACAAGCATTAGTGGATAGGCTGCAACAAGAAAACATCCCAAAGAAGTCTACTTAGGAAAAGATACTGTTCTTTCTTCATCCAAGTTTTTGTTTTCTCCGTAACCTGTACTGTTGATTAGTTACAATAAAAAAAAGATTGCACAATGCAATAGAAATTAGCCATTACGGCATGGAAAACTTAAACCGTTTTTCAATGATATCTTCTCGAACAATCAATAATAATATCACAATCAATTCGGACAAAACTTAGCAAATCAGAACGCAGCAGATAGTGTAAAATCCAACATTTTTAGTCCAAAATGAATCCACCACGAAGATGGCATGGATTTACTAAAATAACCCAAATAAAGCTAAATAAAACATAAAGTAAATTAATAAAATAAAAATCAAATGTTCCATTTGCTCACATTTTGTTGTGGTCCTTAATTGCTCGTAATAAAAGTAGCTTTGAGAGCAGAAAGATGAAAGGCGGAACGACTTCTAAAAAATTAAAATTAAGATGAAAGGTGGAACGACTTAAAAAAAAATGTTGGGAGCCACTATTTACTTTGCAGGAGCGAATTACTGTATAATCAACTTCGCTTTGATATAACGCCAATCGTATTTTTGAACAGTTCAAAACATCATAATCACTTCTTCTGTGAAATCTAAGGCAAATTTTTAACCGCGAGCGTCAATTGACACACTTGGTCGTTCTAGATAGATAAATGCCTAAAATTGTCATTTTAAGAGTAAAACCCTATAAACGATCAGGCAATATTATTTTCTAATAAATATTTATCAAGAAGTTTCATTAGAATAAAGCAATCTCTGCCAAAACTACGCATGGCTGAATGTTGGAAATGCTTCAATTGACAATCTGGCACAAACGGACGTCCAGATGTCAACCATTATTTTTTATTTATATACTTATTTTCTTTAATGTCTATATTTATTCTTCTGACTCGCAGGAAGCGATGAACAAAAATATAAAAAATACATAGGGTAAACAATGACACCGACCTGATTCTGGAAATAACAAAACATTGCTCTCTGCTTAAAATTTAATAAAGATATGACTGAAATTTAGAACTTCTTGCCGAGACCATCACGCACGGGAAAGTGCCATAAAGTGTTTTTTTCCCAAGGACACAATAGAATGGCGCAAGTAGATTTTGAACCGAGACAATGTCGATCAGAAGATTTAAGTGACGTAAAAATGTTTTTTAAATGCGATACAGTAACTGCAGAATACAAAAATTCTTAGAAAAACTTAGATTATTGCACATATTCTAGGCAGGTATATGTTTACAGCGATATATGCAAGGTGTAGACAGCAGGTTTTTGATTGCAACGTTTTTTATATTGCGGTTGCATCCGAATGATAACCAGCCATGCTGGCAGCTCGGTCAGTACACAACCATACACATTTTCCCCAATCTAAGCCTTGATCTTGCATTTAGTTATCAAGAAAAATCAATAATTACTGTTAATATTCTTCTGATATTGTTCTACTTTTAAACTCGTAGGCCCTCCTTAAAAGAGTAAAATTGAAATAAATTGTTGCGGACCGGCAGAAAAGCTAATGCGGAACGGCGGTTGAGAATCATTGCATTAGCGGGTATTTCTTATGAAAAAACACAGTTACTTGAAAAGCAAACATTAGTGGATAGGCTGCTACAAAAAACATCCCATAGAAGTTTACTTAGGAAACGACACTGTTTTTGATTCATCTAAGTTTTGGTTTTCTTCGTAACCTGTATTGTTGATTAGTTACAAAAATATAAAAAACAAACTGTTTTCCATTTTACAAAATACAATAAAAATTAGACATTACGGCACGGAAAACATAAACCGCTTTCCAATGATATCTTCTCGAACGATCAATAATGATGTCATAATCACGTCGGACAAAAATTAGAAATCGAAACGCAGCAGATGCTGTAAAATCCAACGTATTTAGCCCCAAAATAAATCCATCATGGAGGTGGCATGGGTTTACTGTAACAACATAAATACAACTAAATAAAGCATTGTAAATTAATAAAATAAAAATCAAATGTTCCAATTGTTCACAGTATGGTTGTGGTCCTTAATTGCTCGACACAAGTACTGCAAATCTATAAATTGTTTCAAGATCTAATAATCATTGTATGTCAAGAGTTTTATTTTTATGTATACCAATGAACAAGATTGTAGCCGTAGAATCAATTGATTCATGTGATATTTGGCATAAAAATAATCAAAATAAATGTTTTTTAATTCTTTACAAACCTGTTCAAATATGATATAAAATAAATATATTTAAACTTTTAACTTTTTAACTTGTTTAAAACTTTTATAAATTTCAAACAACAATTAGGTGAATAGATCAAAAAGTATTCAACCAATCAGAAGAGAACACGTAATTTGTTTCACAATTTTTTTTTTCCAACCTTCTAAATCTAACTTTCCATTCCCGATCTCGAGATTTAAAGCGCGATCAAATCGAAGTTTCTTCATTAAGTGAATTTTGCTCGGTGTTTGTTTCACAATTTTTTTTTTTCCAACCTTCTAAATCTAACTTTCCAAGCCCGATCTCGAGATTTAAAGCGCGATCAAATCGAAGTTTCTTCATTAAGTGAATTTTGCTCGGTGTTTGTTGGACGATGATCGTTCTATAGATTGTCTCTAAATATACTAACCTCGCTTATATTATTTATTGCAGGATTCTTTGATTTCTTATTAAATCAAAACTTGTATATTATGACAATTTTGTTTTTAGATTGTTTTTATAAGCTAAATTGATGATTATGATGCCTCGTGGTGCTGTTTTGCCCTCGACTTGTGCTGATTATATGCAAACCAAACTGGGTATAAAGTCTTTGTCTGAAAATGAAATGTCAAATCGTCGTATGACAATATTTGAACCGAGAAGACCAAAACAAAATGGCGTCTTTACTCGACAAACACAAGCTTGTCCAGTTGATATCAAAATGTGTCGTAATGATCACCATCATAAAAACAACTTCTGCGACCAATCTCATTTAACAAACGAAACAATTAAACCCAAGTAAGATTTGCTTTTTAAAGTTTTTTTGATAATGACCTAATCAACGAAAAGTTTGCTGTTAATTCGTGTTAACGTTTGTTTAAAATCGATTATTTATTTATTGTTTTCAGGCAATCAGTTTCGCCACTTTACCAAATACAAGCAAAGATCGGGGATGGCTGCTGTGGAAACGTCTATTCTGCTATTCGCATCAGTGACTGTCAGCCCGTTGCCATTAAGAAGATGCCCAGAGATAAAGTTGCTCGATGGGAAATAATCGAAAACCATCTTGTGCCACTTGAAGTCGCACTCATGATGAGGTACAAAGTCTGTTTGACTTTTATATATTAATCCTTGATATATTAGCATATGGAAATTTATGAACTAGGTTAAAATTGAAACTGTTTTTTGTTTATTAGAGTCACCGATCATCCGGGAGTTATTAAGTTACTCGATTGGTATCAAGATGAAGAGTTTGCAACGATAGTTATGGATAGACCACGAAACTCGATGGATTTATTTGATTTAATTGCGGAACGCGGAAAATTAGATGAACGACAAGCTTCTAAGATTTTCAAGCAAGTAAGTGTGATTCGTTTGATCTTTGACCGAAGTTTCATTGTTTGTGATTCATTTAATTAAATATCAATGTGTTTCTATTATTATATTTTAGGTTGTGTCAGCCGTTGATTACATTCATTCTCGCGGTGTCTTTCATCGCGACATTAAAGCAGAAAACGTTATTGTTAACTCCGAAACGCTTGAAACAAAAGTGATCGACTTTGGATGTGGATGTTTCTTTAATAGCGGATCTTATTCGGAGTTTGCTGGAACACGGTTAGTTTTTCCGCTGGAATGGTTTATCAAGGTGTGTATTATTGAAATATTGATACAATTGTGTTTTCCAATTTAATTGTAAACAAGAACGTGGTCTTTTATTTTTGGAAAAAGTATTTAGAAGTCACTGAAATGATTTAAAGTTTTGTTGAAACTCATCAGAAGATTTTATTCCAGGGCCGATATAGAGCGGAGAGCGCCACGGTGTGGTCGTTAGGCATTCTACTCTATAAAATGTTGTGTGGCGACGTTCCATTTAAATCGGAGTATTCACTTGTATTTGGAAAACTACAATTCGAGGTAAACAAAGTTTATTGTTTTCTGAAATAGACCTTAGTTGTTCAATTGGCGATGCTTGGGATAGGCTTTAAAACATCATAAAGTTTGTGTTGCGTCAAATAATGATTGGTTTGTTCTGATTACTTTCAGGTTTCACTGTCCATATCAAGCAAAGAATTGATATGTTCCTTGTTAGATGGTCAAGCTGAAAAAAGACCAAGTATTGCCTCGATTCTAACACACCCTTATCTGATGGAACATTAATATAGACTCATTGTTTGATTGTTTGATTGTTTTTGTTAATAATTTGTTTTAATGTTGTGTTTATTTTTGTAATAAACTGTTTTGAATAATTACAACAAGTGTTTTTTTTTAATTCGGCACAGTTTTGTAATTACTTTTACAATAGTAGTTCTTTAAAATAAATCTGCAATCCGTAAACAGCTTTATGTTTTGGATTTGTAAATTTTGGAAATATGATGAAAATTTATGGTTTTTTTTAGTTTTATCAGAAATAATTTAAATCGGTATAAGCTTAAAAATTTTGAAACACTGGGACAGCCAGTTTATCTTTTTCTCACCAATCCTTATCAAAAATAGCTGTATAATTACTCCGAAGTTGTAAAATGTTTGAAAACAATAATTCCAACTCTGATCACAAAAATAAGCAAAGCATATTGCCGATACCAAGCATTAAAGTTTTTAATATAGATTTTAAACCAAATAAATATGTAAATTACACTAAATGCCATTTGTCACGAAACTAAGAAACACAAATCCAATTTAATTGAAAAATAAATATTAACTTAAACGATAGAAATAACTTTTCAAAGAAGCCGTTTTATTAAACAATTTGAATGATTAGATTGTTTTAAAACTTTTTGTCCCGGGTTCTTAACAGGGGACTTTGTTTTGTTTTTGGTTTGTGTTGTCAAGGGAAGGCGCGAGTTCTGCTTTTCATAGTTCATTCGTCAGTTCATTCAGGATAAAACTGCTCTTTTCAGGGCATGTTGCCAACAAGTTCCGAAGACCCACTGTTATTCAGCTGAACATCGAAGGCCTCACTGCAAGCAAGATAAACGTTCTTCATTACCTCGCTATGCAGTCTGAGGCACTCGTCATCCTACTGCAGGAGACCCACTGCACTGATGCAGAGAAGTTGGTGCTGAGTGTTGGGATGCAGAGTGTGAATCCCTCTATAAAACCTTCCTGCAGTCTCCTCAGGGAGACGACTCAAGTTTGGCTGCTACAGCTATGCTTGCCAAGCTTGACAGAAAGCGGAGGGATCTATGATCCGGGACTGTTTGGAGCATTGACTTCTCACACTCTAGTCGAAATGCATGGAGTATTTTGAACAACCTTACTGGTAGGTCACGACACTCTCCTCGTCACTGTCCCGTTTCAGCCGATGCTATTGCATCTCAGCTGATTAAAAATGAAAGATACGAGGCCGTTTATTGCAAGAAGTGTCTGATTTATCAAGAAGTGTCTGTCTTTGGAGGGCCACAACACTAAAACCAGTAAATATCTCTGACAATTTTTTACAAAAAGAATTTGCTGTTGCCCTTCAACATTTAATTTTAAAACCAGGTAAGGCTCCGGGTCCTGATTCCATCTGCCCCGAGCTTATAATCCATGGTGTAGCTGCTTTGAAGTCATGGTTACGTGACTTCCTCTCTTCCTGTTTGCGCCGATTCAAAATTCCCAAGATCTGGAGAAGAGCGCTTGTGGTCGCGATCCCAAAACCAATGAAGCACGTGGGGGACCCAAAGAGTTATCGACCGATATCTCTGCTCTGTGTTCCCTGCAAGATCCTCGAGAAACTTATCTACGCCCGCGTTGGACCGTTAATCGATCCACTGCTCCCTAAAGAGCAGGCTGGGTTTCAACTTCAGAAGTCAACCGTAGATCAAGTTGTTCTGCTAAACCAGAAAATCAAGGACTCTTTTGAGGCTAAAAAGAAGGCTGGTGCCGTATTTATCGACATGACAGCTGCTTATGACACTGTCTGGCACCGTGGCCTTACCTGCAAGCTTCTGAGACTACTTCCGGATAAGTACATGGTCAGAATGATTAGAAAGCTTGTCCGAAATCGAAGTTTTACCCTTACTGCCGGTGACAGCAAGCAAAGCAGGCTACGCCGTCTTAAAAACGACGTTCCTCAGGGATCGGTCTTGGCTTCCCTCCTATTTAACATCTATACCTACGATCTTCCATCCATGATTTCCAGAAAGTTTGCTTATGCTGATTGGTGCAGTGAATTCACTGCGATTGATTCTACTTGAGGTGATTCTCACTAACCAATTTGTTTCCTTATTCAGACAGAAAACCAAAATATTTGTTTACCAAAATTTAACTAATTATTTTTTTATTTTAAGTTAAAGTTAAAACACCTTATTCAAATAGAATAACAAATTAAAACTGTCGAATTGAAAACAAACTAAAAACTCACGAAATTAAAGCAAATTAAACTGTACAATTAATTGCTCACGCTTAAGCCAAAAAAGCAGAGCAAATCAAAGTGACCTAAATTCAAACGTATGTTACGTGATGGAGTCACAATGCTAATTGTCTTAATTTTTAACCTTTTTCTTTCGCCAACGAGGTAAGCACAGCAAAATAACAATAAATCACGTTACCATGGCCGGCCCAAAATTGAGAAAGCGAGAAGCGAGCAAAGCAATTTTCATACTAGTCAGTAATTTATAAAGAGTTAGGGGGAAGGGATTGAAAGATCTAAATTTAGTCAAAAATTCAACGTATTCGAGAATGAGAACAATAACAGCGGACCAAAATACACAACGAATATGTACAGACAATTACACAAATATCGCTAACCATAGGACGCAAATTTACACATCACACTCCAAAACGCAAAGTTTTCGAATGTCGCCAGTGAGCTCTTTACCGTCGGCAGTGCGGACCACTGCCCGTCGACAAATGTTATCGCGGTCGTAAATTATCGATGTTACTATTCCCCTGGGCCAGGTGCAGCGCGGCGCCTTGTCATCTTTAATCAAAACCAAACTGTTCAGCTTAAGATTTTCTTGTGGAACAATCCACTTACGGCGTTTTTGCAGCAATGTCAAATATTTGGAGCGCCACCGCTTCCAAAATAGGTCGGCCTGCAACTGAGTCGCCCGGTACGAACCGCGCAAACCGTCTGCGTCAATGAATACGTCGGAAGGTGTCCCTGGTTCGATGCATCCATTCAGCAAGGTCATGGGCGACAACGCCCTGAAATCATTGGGGTCAGCGCTGACCCTTGTCAGTGGTCTACAGTTTAGTATGCATTCCATCTCTTTGAAAAGTGTAAGCAGTTCTTCGTCCCTTAAGGTGCGATAATACTTGTCTGCGGTTAAAGCAGTCATGGCTTTACGTACAAGTCTTACGATAGCCTCCCAAGCTCCTCCCTGGTGGCTTGCAAGTGGAGGGGAGTGACGAAACTGAATACCACGAGGAGACAACTCATTTAAAATCTCTCTTGCTCTTAAGCGTTTCAAACCTTGTTTTAATTCTGCTTGAGCACCTATAAAGTTCGTCGCATTATCGCAATAAATTGTCCTGGTAGATGCGCCTCTGACAGCTAAGAATCGGCGTAGGGCCATCAAGAATGAAGCAGTTGTCAAATCGTAAGCCATTTCAAGGTGGGAAGCCCGTGACGCCAAACACGTAAAGACGCAACAGTACCTTTTCAACGTGTTGCGTTGACACTTGACAGCGATCGGTCCCATGAAATCAACGCCGGTTGCAGAAAACAAGCGCTTTCCGGATTCAACTCTAGCACGTGGTAAAGGGCTCATTATCTGGGATCCAGGGCCGGCCCGTCGATTCCGACAAGCCATGCAGTGGGTCTTAATGATGCGCTTCACTGTCCTTTCTTGCCCGACTACATAGAATCTTTCACGAAGTGCGGTTATGACGTAAGGGGCTCCATTATGACCACTTTTCTGATGCAGGTGGTTGACAATGATTGAGGTTAAATGACTCTTCCTTGGTAGCACAATGGGATGCTTGATGTCGTAGGTTTCTCCAGATCGCTGAAGACAACCTCCAATGCGCATGACACGATCTTTGACGAATGGGCAAAACTTGACAAGTGGCTGCAATTCTTCTTTTAGTGCGACCCCAAGCTTACCGCTAGCGATATCATTATACTGATGCGACTCGAGTGCCTCAATCAGTCCCGGATATTCCTGCCGCTGAGCTAAAGAAATCAGGGCAAGGAGAGCTGCGTCGTACTCTTGCGCATCAATAAAGTCAGTATTCCGATTGATTTTCCCAGTAACACGATCATGTAAGCGACCTTTCAGTTTCAAGAGCCAAGCGGCTGTTCGTACAGCACGCGTTAGGTCGCTAAATCGAGTGATGATTCTGCCAAGAGGACCTTCTTTTAGCCCAGAATATTCGCTCTCTACTGTACTCAAACACGCAGTGATTGGGTCGGCAGCATTTGCATTGTCACATGCTACATCCTCGATTGGCAGTTCTCGTGAAGGCCAAGCTTCTTCTTCCTCAAGTAAAAAGGGAACGTCTTTGAGCCATTTCTCGGCTTTACACGGTTGTGATGGTGAAACTCCGCGAGAGAACGGATCTGCGGGATTGAGATCCGTGCTCACCCAGTGCATTTTGTTCAACAGCAGAAATTTTGCGAATTAACTTGATACGGTTCGTTTCGAATACAGGCCGACGTTTTGAAGTGTTTTTTAAGTAACTCAATACGACCGTCGAGTCAGTCCATAGCACAGTTTTTTCAATGTCTAAATCAATTTCGCGGTTTACAAACCTAGCGAGGCGCGCTGCAATCACCGCCGCCGAGAGCTCGAGCCGTGGAATTGACATCGGTTTTAACGTCGACACACGTGATTTTCTCATAAAAAATGACACAACACAGCGATTTCCATTAAATATTCGCAAATAACACACCGCGCCTATGCCATCGACGGACGCATTAGCGAAAACATGCAATTGAGCACCCTTTATAACTTCAACATTTTGAGTGGGTATAAAACAACGAGGTATCACGATATTATTTAAATTCAACAAGGTATTAATTAATTTATTGCAAACCGTCTTATCTGGTTCAGGTATCTCGGCGTCCCATGCCAAGCCCATCTTAGTGAGGCATTGAATCAGCAATTTCAATGGCAGGAGGAATGGCGCCACTATTCCCAAAGGGTCAAATATGCTCATTGCGAGTGACAGCAACCCTCTACGTGTAAGTGAATGAGCAAAGGGTTTAACCTTAACCATAAATTCGTCTGTTTGAGGATTCCATACAATACCTAACATTTTGTGACCAGGTAGCTCATCATTATGCAAGTCAACTTCACTCAAATGTGGTGCCAAAAAATCAGATGGCAGCGCCTCAAGTACCTTAGCACAGTTGCTCGAGAATTTTCTTAATTCGAACCCCCCACCCTTTAACAAGGACTCTACATCATTTATATGTGTGATCGCGTTATCACTATTGGGAACTGACTTGAGCAAGTCGTCCACATACATATTTCGTTCAGCTGTTTGAACAGCTTCGGGCGTTGAATTTGAGCGATTTTCTTCGGCAGTTTTGCGAAGCGCGAACCCGGCTACAGAAGGGGAGCTGGTTAAACCAAAGCAATGCACAGTTAATTGTTACGCAGTAGGTGGCCTCGACATATCATCGTCTTCCCACCAGAAAAATCTCAACGCAGACCGGTCACAAGGGTCAACCATAACCGAGTGAAACATGGCACGGATGTCTCCAACCACTGCCACCGAATGTTTGCGGAAACGCGTTAAAACACCAATCAAATTATTAGCGTTATCAGGCCCTTGGAGTATTCGCTTATTTAGAGATGTGCCTCTGAACTGAGCAGCACAATCGAATACAATGCGAAACTTCCCTTGGTGCAATGATGCGGAATGTACCAGGTTTTATTCTGGTCCTCATCGCGTTCGTCACTGACCGGCACGGCGTAGCCAAGTGAAATGAGCTCTCGAATTTTATCACGGTATTTGACAAACAACTCATTATCCCTTACCAAACGTTGACCCAAGGATCTTAATCGAGAGAGCGCCATCGTTTGATTGTTCGGAAGATTGGGACAACCTTCTTTCCATGGGACCCTCATCTGATAGTGACCATCGACGAATTTACACGAATCCTTCATTACATTTTCAGCCCTTACGTCATCTAACGACGGAAGCAATACTTCCGGGTTGCACGACCGATCACCATAGTCAAATTGACATGGACAAAGAGCCTCAAAGGCAGGCATTACTTGAGAGTCCATCAGCAGGTTAACATTACACAAACTACCGATATTGCAGGCTGTAGTGGGCAGGTTAGACGCAACACCGTTTCGCCCGTGGAGCACCCAACCAAGTGGAGATCTACCCGCCCAAAGTCTAGCGTGGCCATCCTGCCGTATTTCGGAAAAGACATGCAGTGAGGGAGAGTCAATTCCTATTATCAGCTCTACGTTTCTCGCACCTTGTATCGTGGGTATTTTAATGCCGTCAAAATGTGGATTCTGGTCAATGTCCTTCTGCGAAGGAATGCTGGTGCTGAGATCTGGAAGTCGTGGAACAACACGGACGTTTTCTAACGTAAACACTTGCTCTTCGAGAATGCCCTTTACCGAGCACTCAGCGGAAAGCGTGTTTAAGTCCTCGACCCGTCCGTCAGCTAATTGGATCTTAGCCTGGAGGGGCTTCCCAGTCAATCCGAGCTCGGATGACAAGCCTTTACACATTAAATGACAGTCTGCCCCACTATCTAGAAGTGCCAAAGTGTCTTTACAATCCCCAGTTATGTTATTTATGACACAGACTGGTATTACCTGCAGGCGAGTTGCTGCATCTTTCCGAACCAATGCACTTTGAACCGACGAAGTCGTCGCGTTGACCGAAGGTGACAAGTCATCTCTCACAGAAGCAGTAGATTCAGAAGATTTTGATGTAGTTCCACCATCATCTCGGTGTATCAGCGTATGGTGTCTTCCATTGCATTTGCGACACCTGGATTTAGGATTGGGCAGTCCTTTACACCATGCCCCTTTCTTAAGCAGTTAAAGCATAGACACTTTTGTTGAACAAACTGTTTACGAGCTGCGCAGGATTGCTTCTGAAAAATTTCGCATCTCACTACCGAGTGACCTACTGCGTCGCAATAATTACACTTGGGCAAAAAACTTTCGTTAGAGGGCGTCCGGGGTACAGCGTTACGATCATTATCTGCAGGAGTTTGAATCAAATTCGCCCTTGCCTTATATCCCTTAGCATCTACCTTATTCCTTGATTGCCCCAGCAACCTACCGAAGCGGGAGCACAGCAGTTTATGCTCTTGGTCAACATATTCGATAAACAATTCGAACGGCACTACATCCATATCAAATCCCCGCTCCAAGGCAAGTCTGGCAAAGCCCATTTGTAAATTGTGAGGTAACCGCATAAAGATCCGTTCGGCAGTGGAAGCTGCATTTAATAAACGACCAGCCCCCGCAGCTTCCAACACAATCTTACAGTTTATCAGGCACGAATAAAAATCCTCGAGCCCAACTTCGCTATGGTTTATCACCCCTCCCTCACAAACTGAATCTATGAAGGCGCGAACGGCAACTTGGGGTGAACCAAACGCCTTGTGCAACAGTTGTAGACCTTCATTTAAAGCCCGATCTGGTGACAGCATAACGCAGCTAGCGATCAACTTATGAGCACGCCCCTTTGTGGCGTCGAGAAGCAAATGCAGTGCATGACCCGGGTCCGTCCCCCTGTAAACGTTTAAGATACGATCCTCGACTTGTCGTATGAACTGGTAATATTTAAGCGGATTACCATCAAACTTGTCAGAGACCAAAGTGGACTCTGAACCACGGCACCGAACCAACATTCTAGCTAGGTCATTTAAACCACAGCCTAACTCACCTTGCGACCCCGTTCCTCGGCCGCGATCTTCGGTGTACGAAGGATTGCTCAGAGTAGGCTTGGAAGGACCATCATCACGAACGGCCGGCCCATGGGTAACAACAGAAGCCTTCTTGGCTGGCGGAAAATGCAACTTGTTGGGCATTGGACCCAAAGAGAATTCTGAAAGGCGACACTAATAAACCTCTGAACTGGGTTTGTTCTGCACTTGCACTAAAGGTGCTGATTCCCGAGAATTATCTGTTTCTCCGTTTGAAAACTTAAATTCCTGGCGCTCGCTATTTCGAGAGCTGCAGAGAAATTCAACTACTTTGTCGTGTGCAGACAAAGGGGGAGCAATATTCTCTGGCACCGACAGATCACTGCAACCTGAAGAAGCGTCGGCAATAATATTGGCCTCTTTGACAGCAGCTTCGGCTTGAAGAACAGCTCGTTCAGACTCGAACTGCGCCTGCAACTGTAAGTGTTTCAATCGCAACTCCTCATCGCGGTGTACGCGCTCGAGACGGGCTTCAGCTAACTTGACATCTAAACGTCGCTTAGCTCTAGACGACAACGACTTCGAACTGGCAGCAGCTTCAGAAACATGTTTTTGACTAACATTCGCTGACTCTAATTTACGAGCTTGATATGCTGCTGGTGCTGAAAAGCTCCGGGCTGACACATCCGGAATATTTAACTTTGAACTTGAGCTACTGTCTATCTTTGCATAAAACTCAACCCGGATAAGCGAACTAATGAGCGTTCTTCGACTTCCAACTATGTATCCGGACAAGCAAACCAGTTAGAGCTTTCTTTAACTTAAAACTATGGTGCAGTGAATTCACTGCGATTGATTCTACTTGAGGTGATTCTCACTAACCAATTTGTTTCCTTATTCAGACAGAAAACCAAAATATTTGTTTACCAAAATTTAACTAATTATTTCTTTATTTTAAGTTAAAGTTAAAACACCTTATTCAAATAGAATAACAAATTAAAACTGTCGAATTGAAAACAAACTAAAAACTCACGAAATTAAAGCAAATTAAACTGTACAATTAATTGCTCACGCTTAAGCCAAAAAAAGCAGAGCAAATCAAAGTGACCTAAATTCAAACGTATGTTACGTGATGGAGTCACAATGCTAATTGTCTTAACTTTTTAACCTTTTTCTTTCGCCAACGAGGTAAGCACACCAAAATAACAATAAATCACGTTACCACTGATGATTTAGCATTGTTGCACTCTTTTGGAAACTGGAAGGACTTGGAAGGGACTTTAAGCCAAGATATGTCTGCACTTTCAGCGTATCGCCAGACTTGGAGGTTGAAGCTCAGTCACACTAAGACAGTGACGGCAACCTTTCACTTAAATAACCGAGAGGCCAAACGTGAGCTAAAGGTCTACAACAACAGTAGACTTTTAGCGTTCTGTCCAACTCCTACTTATCTTGGGGTAAAACTGGAGAGATTGCTCAGGTTTCGTCACCATTTAGTGGCATTGCGCAAAAAACTATTCTCGCGCGTCACACTGTTGAGGCGACTCGTGGGCTCGGGATGGGGTGCTGGTGCTAATACACTACGCATAGCCACCTTATCTCTAGTCTACTCAACAGCTGAGTACTGTGCGCCAGTCTGGTATCGCAGTGCTCATACTCGCCTCATTGACAGTGTCTTGAATGACGCTTGCGCATAGTTACTGGATGCCTGCGTCCCACTCCAACGGACCATCTACCTGTACTCTCAGGCATCCAGCCAGCTGAACTTCGCCGACTGGGAGCGACACTCTCCTTGGCTTACCATGGATCTCTGGACCCCGATCATATTTTGCATGGTCTGTTAAGTGGGTCCTCAGATACTCGCCAAGTGAGACTAAGATCCAGACGCTCGTTTGTGCCAGGTGCGCGGAATCTCTTGGACAACCTTGCCAGACTTGGCATCCGCGCCTCTGAATGGACAAACCTTAAATGGAAAACGGTGTACTGTGAAAATGCTTCCAGGCTCCGTGCTTTTGTGCCCGAGACCGGTGCCAGGCCTGTTGGGATGGGCTTACCCCGAGCAGCTTGGGTTAAGCTCAACCGCCTGCGGACTGGTGTTGGGCGATTCCATTCGTCCATGCACAAATGGGGTCTCGCTCCTTCACCGAATTGCGAGTGTGGCGCCTTTGAGCAAACCACAGACCATGTACTAACAGCGTGCCCTATACATCGGGCACCACATGGAGCACGAGGTCTGACGGTTTTGGATGCTGGCAGTGATGTCATTAAGCCAGCATCGAGTATCATCATCCAAAATCGTCCTCAATATAAATCGATCGTTCCTCAATTTAATGAAACAAATCGATTGAGTTTTGCGGCCGCCCCATGACCATCGTTGCAAAGTGATCGTCTTGACACAAATCTTGTAACTTGATTAACATAGCGGTACTTGTCGGAGGGAAAAGGGGGCAATTGCCCTCCCCCAAAACGCAAAAAGTTTAGGTCGGGCATCGACAAGGCGACAATGCCATTATTTGGAATGAAGGAAAAAATTACTCAATTTAGAATAATCCCGATCAATGCGCAGAAACAAGTATACCAGTGTATATATTCCCATCGCCCCTTGCCTCAATCTTAGTTGGTATTTGGTAAAGTTGCACAAACGATTGCCTAAAAACCAAACCGGGTTTTCAACAAACTTGAATCGAAACAGAATCATAGAATGACGACTCGACATAAGCTCTTCAGTCATCAACTGATCAGCTTTAAAGAACAAATCTTACTTTGGTTCATGAAATCCCAACTGTTCGCAGATTGTTCTCTCGTTTACGCTGCATCGGCCACTGCGCTTTACCTTCCTCATATCCCCACAGGATTGATCGAGCTGGACTTCTTTCGTGCAGGAACTGTGGTTCGAAATCACAAGACACATATCATCTCGTACTAGAATGCCCTGCTCTTAACTATTTAGGTCCGGCCATCGTTTTATGTTGGGAATCATTATTGATGTTTCCAGCTCAGGCTTCAAATGCCGGTCATTATTACTGTTCATCTTTCCGCTTTCAATATCGGCTAGACAAGCTTGTGCTTGTTGTGTGAAGACGCCATTTTGTTTTGGTCTTTCCAGCTCAATTATCATCAGACGTCAATTTAAGATTTTACTATCTGACGGAGACTTTTAACTGGCTTTGCTTTGCATTTTATCACCATGCGTGGTGGATTTAACAGCACCACAAGTCTTGGCTATTTAATATCACTTCAGATAAAAAAAAAGCATGATTTATTAAAAGAGAAACATGATACAACTCAAAATAATCAGTCAAAATTAGTAAATTTTTGCCAAGGTTTTCAACGTCGTAACAGAGAGAAAACCAGTAGCCGAATAGAAGAAATCCTAAGTTTACCACGAGTATCTGACAACAAATTAGCCAACATCGCCCGAGAGAAAGAAGCAAAAAATAAAACGCAAAAAACAATTTATTAGTTTTTATGTAACAGAAAGTGAAAAGCAAAATAATTCTGCAATAAGTTTGTCATACTTCATTCGCGATAATCTTAAATTCACAAATCTATAATTAATTTTTTCGGTCATTTAAATTGTTATTATGACTTAATACAGTATTTTTTTCGGTAAAATGCCCGCTTAATTTGTTCAATTTATTTCCAAACTGCTTTATCATTGTTTCAATTGTTGATTTTATCATTTGTAATCATACGCAGGTGTCAATCAGATTAAGAGCACGTGACTTGTAGTGCCTATCGGCCATGGACTTCTATTATTTGCGTGAGGTCGAAATAAAGAATTAGAAAATTATTTATTAGAAGTCCTTAGAAGTCTAATTATTTATTAAAAGCCATGGACTTCTATCATAAAGCTTCACAAGTCCATGCCTAATTATTTAGAAATATCATTCTAATTATTTAGAAGTCCAAGATTCGGGTATCATTTATCAGACTTAATTAATCCGTCATGAAAATCGTTCGTCAACCATGTTTTTGTCTTAACTTGCCCGATCAACTCTACAAACTCGCCGTCTCAGCAAACACCAAAGTGGTACTCATGCACACCACTTCCAAGTAAACGCTTTCCTGTACAGCTGCAAACGGCTCTTTTCAGAGCCACTCATTGTTTCAACCAAACAGAGTTACACACGTTTCGTTTATAAGCCCTGTTCTCATATCAAATTTGTTTTGTTGTTGTTGTTGTTGTTGTTGATCGTTTTTTTATTTCATATTTTCGAAAAATATACACAATGAGATAGTTTTTATTATGAATGTTAAAAAATAAAAATACCTTGCAAAAATCCCTATCGGAGCACAGCTAAAGAAACGAGAAAAGTAAACAAATCGAAGTCGACGCTAGCGTGGTCGAGTGGCTAGACCAGCGGTGGAGAATCGTGGCTTTCGAAGCCAAAAAGTGCGACCTTGCATGATCCGAAATGAAGAGGTTTTTTTTAAAGAAGACTATGATTTTGGCAGGAGATGAAACGGCTTTTAGAGATCACAATCTTTTTGTGGTGAAATCAAACTTTTGAGTGGCCTTTACCAACTTTTAATTTTTAAAAGTGGCCTGCGAATGCAAAAAGGTTTCCCTGGGCCAGAGCAACGCCGTGCTTATGATTGAAATGGTGTCGGTTCAAAATCTACTCGTGCTATTCTGTTGTGTTCTTGAAAAATATAGTATATGGCACTTTCCGTTGATTGGTGGTCATAACAAATCGTTACAATCATATCTCTATAAAACTAAACACCGACATAACGAATCTGTTTTGAACATCAATATTTGTCATTTCCAGAAGTAGGTCGGGCTAAATTGCTTGCAGTAAGTATAGCGCGTTTGTCGTTTTCCTGCCAGTCAGGAGGATAAATATAGTGATAAAATGAAATACAGTTTTTAACAAACAAGCAAGCTGACTGGTCCTGTGCTAGCTGTTTGAAACTAAAATAAAAATCAAATGTTCCAATTGTTCACAGTATGGTTGTGGTCCTTAATTGCTCGACACAAGTACTGCATATCTATAAAATGTTTCAAGATGTAATAATCATTGTTTGTCAAGAGTTTTATTTTTATGTATGCCAATGAACAAGATTATAGCCGTAGAATCAATTGATTCATGTGATATTTGGCATAAAAATAATCAAAATAAATGTTTTCAATTCTTTACAAACCTGTTCAAGTATTATATAAAATAAATATATTTAAACTTTTAAGTTTATAACTTATTTAAAACTTTTATAAATTTCAAACAACAATTAGGTGAATAGATCAAAAAGTATTCAACCAATCAGAAGAGAACACGTAATTTGTTTCGCAATTCTTTTTTTCCAACCTTCTAAATCTAACTTTCCAAGCCCGATCTCGAGATTTAAAGCGCGATCAAATCGAAGTTTCTTCATTAAGTGAATTTTGCTCGGTGTTTGTTGGACGATGATCGTTCTATAGATTGTCTCTAAATATACTAACCTCGCTTATATTATTTATTGCAGGATTCTTTGACTTCTTATTAAATCAAAACTTGTATATTATGACAATTTTGTTTTTAGATTGTTTGTATAAGTTAAATTGATGATTATGATGCCTCGTGGTGCTGTTTTGCCCTTGACTTGTGCTGATTATATGCAAACCAAACTGGGTATAAAGTCTTTGTCTGAAAATGAAATGTCAAATCGTCGTATGACAATATTTGAACCGAGAAGACCAAAACAAAATGGCGTCTTTACTCGACAACCACAAGCTTGTCCAGTTGATATGAAAATGCGTCGTAATGATCACCATCATAAAAACAATTTCTGCGACCAATCTCATTTAACAAACGAAACAATTAAACCCAAGTAAGATTTGCTTTTTAAAGTTTTTTTGATAATGACCTAATCAGCAAAAAGTTTGCTGTTAATTCGTGTTGACATTTGTTTATTGTTTATTCATTATTTATTTATTGTTTTCAGGCAATCAGTTTCGCCACTTTACCAAATGCAAGCAAAGACCGGGAATTTATCAAGAAGTGTCTGACTTTGGAGGGCCACAACACTAGAACCAGTAAATATCTCTGACAATTTTTCACAAAAAGAATTTGCTGCTGCCCTTCAACATTTAATTTTAAAACCAGGTAAGGCTCCGGGTCCTGATTCCATCTGCCCAGAGTTTATAATCCATGGTGGAGCTGCTTTGAAGTCCTGGTTACGTGACTTCCTCTCTTCCTGCTTGCGCCGATTCCAAATTCCCAAGATCTGGAGAAGAGCGCTTGTGGTCGCGATCCCAAAACCAATGAAGCACGTGGGGGACCCAAAGAGTTATCGACCGATATCTCTGCTCTGTGTTCCCTGCAAGATCCTCGAGAAACTTATCTACGCCCGCGTTGGACCGTTAATCGATCCACTGCTCCCTAAAGAGCAGGCTGGGTTTCAACTTCAGAAGTCAACCGTAGATCAAGTTGTTCTGCTAAACCAGAAAATCAAGGACTCTTTTGAGGCTAAAAAGAAGGCTGGTGCCGTATTTGTCGATCTGACAGCTGTTTATGACACTGTCTGGCACCGTGGCCTTACCTGCAAGCTTCTGAGACTACTTCCGGATAAGTACATGGTCAGAATGATTAGGAAGCTTGTTCAAAATCGAAGTTTTACCCTTACTGCCGGTGACAGCAAGCAAAGCAGGCTACGCCGTCTTAAAAACGACGTTCCTCAGGGATCGGTCTTGGCTTCCCTCCTATTTAACATCTATACCTACGATCTTCCATCCATGATTTCCAGAAAGTTTGCTTATGCTGATGATTTAGCATTGTTGCACTCTTCTGGAAACTGGAAGGACTTGGAGGGGACTTTAAGCCAAGATATGTCTGCACTTTCAGCGTATCGCCAGAATTGGAGGTTGAAGCTCAGTCACATTAAGACGGTGACGGCAACCTTTCACTTAAATAACCGAGAGGCCAAACGTGAGCTAAAGGTCTACAACAACAGTAGACTTTTAGCGTTCTGTCCAACTCCTACTTATCTTGGGGTAAAACTGGTCAGGTTTCGTCACCATTTAGTGGCATTGCGCAAAAAACTATTCTCGCGCGTCACACTGTTGAGGCGACTCGTGGGCTCGGGATGGGGTGCTGGTGCTAAAACACTACGCATAGCCACCTTATCTCTAGTCTCATCAACAGCTGAGTAGCTTACTATGCGCCAGTCTGGTATCGCAGTGCCCACACTTGCCTCATCGACAGTGTCTTGAACGACGCCATGTGCATGGTTACTGGATGCCTGCGTCCCACTCCAACGGACCATCTACCTGTACTCTCAGGCATCCAGCCAGCTGAGCTTCGCCGACTGGGAGCGACACTCTCCTTAGCTCACCGTTGATCTCTGGACTTCGATCATATCTTGTATGGTCTTTTAAGTGGGTCCTCAGATACTAGCCAAGTGAGACTAAGATCCAGACGACCGTTTGTTCCAGCTGCGTGGAATCTTTTGGACAACCTTGCCAGACTTGGCATCCGCGCTTCTGAATGAACAAATCACAAATAGAAAACGGAGTACTGTGAAAATGCTTCCAGGCTCCGTGATTTTTTGCACGGGACCAATGCCAGGCCTGTTGGGATGAGCTTACCCCGAGCAGCTTGGGTTAAGCTCAACCGCCTGCGGACTGGTTTTGGGCGATTTCATTCGTCCATGCACAAATGAGGTCTCGCTTCTTCACCGAATCGCGAGTGTGGTACCTCTGAGCAAACTGCAGACCATCTTTTAACAGCGTGCCTTATATATCGAGCACCACATATAGCTCGAAGTCTCACGGTTTTGGATGACAAAACTCGATGCAGGCTAAATAACACCACTGCCAGCATCTGATTCAGGCAGTTCAGCAGTCTGGCGTAGTAAAAGGATAAACTCTCGGTCCCAGTCCTGTTTGTGTCTGACTTGTAGTGGATACTCTTCAAACGAAGACGACGACGATATCCAGGCCAAATAAATAAAACACTTCGGCTGAATTCGCAGGTAAAAGTTTTTTAAAATAGCAAATAATTTATAAAGTTTTCCGTCAGACACTTTCAAGAGAAATCGTCAGAATGAAGAAGCGAGCCAAACTGATCGAAGTAAAAATAGATCCTATTGAAAGAGAGTGGTTGAACAAAGAGAAAACAGAATTTCAAAAGAGTTTCAGGTAGACAAATCTTCACAATGAATAGTGTAAAGTTGTTCAATAATTATAAGGATGAGCTTACCATAATAAAAGTAGACCTGCTTTGTTTAGATGCTGCTTTCTGATTGGTAAATTTAAGTGACGTAAAAATATTTTTTAATGCGATACAGTAACTGCAGAATACAATATTCGCTTAGAAAACTTAGGTATAATGAGCTATTACAAGATTGGATAACTAATTCTAATATAAGATTTGGATAACAAGATTGGATACAAGATTGGATACTATTACAAGATATTACAAGATTGGATAACAGCATTAGTGGATAGGCTGCAACAAGAAAACATCCCAAAGAAGTCTACTTAGGAAAAGATACTGTTCTTTATTCATCCAAGTTTTTGTTTTCTTCGTAACCTGTACTGTTGATTAGTTACAATAAAAAAAAAGATTGCACAATGCAATAGAAATTAGCCATTATGGCATGGAAAACTTAAACCGTTTTTCAATGATATCTTCTCGAACGATTAATAATGATATCACAATCAATTCGGACAAAACTTAGCAAATCAGAACGCAGCAGATGGTGTAAAATCCAACATTTTTAGCCCAAAATGAATCCACCACGAAGATGGCATGGATTTACCACCACGAAAATAACCCAAATAAAGCTAAATAAAACACAAAGTAAATTAATAAAATAAAAATCAAATGTTCTATTTGCTCACAGTTTGGTTGTGGTCCTTAATTGCTCGTAATAAAAGTAGCTTTGAGAGCAGAAAGATGAAAGGCGGAACGACTTCAAAAAAATTAAACTTAAGATGAAAGGTGGAACGACTTTAAAAAAAAATGTTGGGAGCCACTATTAACTTTGCAGGAGCGAATTACTGTATAATTAACTTCGCTTTGATATAACGCCAATCGTATTTTGAACAGTTCAAAACACCTAATCACTTTTTTTGTTAAATCTAAGGCAAATTTTTAACCGCGAGCGTCAATTGACACACGTGGTCGTTCTAGATAGATAAATGCCTAAAATTGTCATTTTAAGAGTAAAACCTTAAATCTTTTGAAAATCTTTTGAATCTAAAAATCTTTTGAATCGTGACAAAAGGCAAATGCACAAGTGTTTTCAAGTGGAAGGGGATAACTTTGAAGGAGTTTGACTTTGGTATATTTCAATTATTTTCAATAAAGTTTTTACCACATCAGTGTCGTTACTTTTCGGACATACCTGGTAAACTTATTTAAACTTTTAACTTTTAAACTTCTTTAAAACTTTTATAAATTTCAAACAGCAAACGTGAATAGATCAAAAAGTATTCAACCAATCAGAAGAGAACACGTACGTAATTTGTTTCGCAATTTTTTTTTTCCAACCTTCTAAATCTAACTTTTCAAGCCCGAGGATAAATGCCTAAGATTGTCATTTTAAGAGTAAAACCCTAAACGATCACGCAATATTATTTTCTAATAAATATTTATCAAGAAGTTTCATTAAAATAAAGCAATCTCTGCCAAAATACGCATGACTAAATGTTGGAAATGCTTCAATTGACAACCTGGCACAAACGGACGTCCAGATCTCAACCATTATTTTTTATTTATTTACTTATTTTCTTTAACGTCTATATTTATTCTTCTGACTCGCAGGAAGCGATAAACAAAAACAAAAAAAGTACATAGGGTAAACAATTACACCGACCTGATTCTGGAGATGCCAAAACATTGCTCTCCGCTTAAAATTTAATAAAGATATGACTGAAATTTAGAACTGCTTGCCGAGACCATCACGCACGGGAAAGTGCCATAAAGTGTTTTTTTCCCCGAGGACACAATAGAATGGCGCAAGTAGATTTTGAACCGAGACAATGTCGATTACAATTTTGAACCGTGACAATGTCGATCACAAGATTTAAGTGACGTAAGAATGTTTTTTAAATGCGATACAGTAACTGCAGAATACAAAAATTCTTAGAAAAACTTAGATTACCGCACATATTTTCAACTATTTAATTCCTTTGTCTACACAGGTTTAATAGACGAGCTGAAAAAATTAATCATTACCGCAGTGGTTCTCAACCTTTTTAAGCCTGCGGACCGGTAATATATCAAAAAATTGGGCGGACCGGTAATCCTTTTTTAATGTATGAAAAAATTTGTAATAAACGCAATAAATCGATAAAAATATTTTTTGTTAAAACAAAGTAAACATTTAGCATCAGAAGAACTCTATTTAATGTGAAATTTGTTGCTGTCTTCTTAATATGATACGTAGTAAAGGTGGCTCTATTGAAGTTTCTGAATGGCAAAGTCAGGAACGCCAGAAGCGGGGGGACACAGTGGGGTAGAAAATTTACAAGGTACGAGGTATATTTTGATATAATTTCTTCAAAATCAAGTTTTCAAAATTTTCTTTCTTGATTAGTACTCATTTCTGATTGTTTCTTTTATGACAATGCCGGTACTTTCTATCTTTACTACTCCTACTTAAGTTTGAAATTGTGGATTTTTGGTTACAATTCCAAATTTCCAAAAAAGTTGCTTCGTGAAATTTTTATCTATTCCTGTTTGGTCTTTTCGGATGACCGTCTTAACTCAGTTGAAGGATAGTCTGACACCATTCTTCTCAATAACAAGAGACTGATTTCTTGAATCATCTTCATCCTTTTTCTTCACTACTTATTTTGAAAGCATTTGTTTCGTTGCACACTGCAAATACGTATATTGATGGAATAACCTTTTCGTCGTTTGTAACCGCTCTAACGCAGTGTCGATCATGAATATGCAGGTTTGTGTCACAAGTGGCTTATTCATGAAAAAGCTACAAACCGACATCAAGTTTGTGGAAATTAGTTTGCATAAATCCATTACGGATTGGTTGGTTAAAGTGTTTTTATGTAGCCGCTTTGTCGGGCTCTTAGTTCTTTGTCTGTGTTGAAAGCGGTTGGTAGCCGGTTCGAGCCTTGCGCGAGTTTTAACAAGATTTTGAAAGTAATCCGGGTAACTGCTTGGCAATCATAATCGTGCTTTAACAGAAAGCGGCAGTCAGCATTTTTGAACTTTTTAATGTTGATTCATAACTATTGTTATTATATTTTGCTATCTGAATTGTGTATAATTGCCGTACTGAAATGTACGATGTAGGTTATGCTTTACAAAGCTCAATATAAATCAATTCTTAAGGCGATAACTATTTTGTGCAAAGGAAGCCCTCAGTTGATTATTTTAGTTTGAAGCTATGTCAGATCTTATACTCAACAAATCGCACGTTTGCTTTTCAGGGTCAAATAGTTCAATCGTTCAGTTCGGGCAAACGAGAAGGTGGAGATTTTGTGTGCGCCACAGTGTCGCCACGTGGCGAATGGATTTATTGCGTCGGTGAAGACAAGGTGCTTATTGTCTGCTGTCATGGCAATTCCGCTTAGTTGTTGATAACCGGAACCAGTTCATGCTTCGATTATTTTACATTTTTAGCTGGACTTTATAGTAAAGTTCAAGAAAGATTTTTCGCACAGGGACTAAGCTGTATATTAATGCGCAAATGTTATACTTTCTACACACATTTTAATGCTGATGCCATAGTTATTATTTTTGCGCAGGTGCTGTACTGCTTGTCCATCAACAGCGTCAAACTGGAACGGATACTAACTGTCCACGACGGAGACGTGATAGGAATTTGCCACCATCCGCACAATAACTTGATCGAAACATATTCGGAAGACGGATTGCTCCGCTTGTGGAAGCCGTGAGCGGACCCTCGTCTCATTCGCAACGAGAAGTCGCTCATCCTTTGATTGAGGCTCAGATGAAATGACGACCATCATAGGTTACAATGTATGAAGTTATCGACAGCTAATTACTGCCGACAGACCGAATTTTGTTTCGCCGTGTTGTATTTGTTTTTCGCACTGTTTTAATATGCGTGTCGTGGTCGGCAGCGTGGTCGAGTGGCTAAAGCACCGGACTGATGATCAACATGATCTCGGTTCAAAACCCACTCAAGCCATTCTGTTGTGTCCTTGGGAAAGACACTTTACGGCACTTTCCCCTGCTTGGTGGTCTTGACAAGCAGTTCTAAATTAAAGTCATATCTCTACTAAATTACTAGCGGACGGCAATATGATGGCATCTCCGGAAGCAGGTCGGGGTAATTGCTTACCCTATGTATAGCGCCTCCGTCGCTTTCCTGCGAGTCAGGAGGATAAATATAGAGATAAAAATAAAAAAATAATACAAACCTATGATTCTCAATGCTGCCTTGTGCTTTTTCTTTGAATTTATGCTAATTCAAGTCGAATTGATTTGATTTTTCAATTATGTCAAAGGTGTATTCAAGTTTCATACCTTCATATGGCTTTAATTTGCCTAAAATGTTTGGTTTAGACTTTATGTGACTGCCAGATTTGTACAGCAAAGAGATGCGATTGCAATTTTGAGAATTAACAGTTGTGTTTAAAAGATGGAGAAGAAGAATAGAACACGCACAAGGTAGTAGCGACCTTACCTTCTGATTTGAATAAGAGTAAGAATTTGCCTTCCAGAAAAGAACCAAATTACAGATTAACCTTTCTGAATTGGACGAAAGAAAAATAAGCTATAAAAATCATAATCGCTACAAACTAAACATGCCTATTTTTATGCTATAGCTCCAACTAGCGATTAACAACCAGCCTTTTGCACAACAATATCTTCTCAGACAAAGAACTCTGCGATTCGGCGCAAACGAAATAGTGTTGCTACATTTTTTTGATTTTGACTTTTTTGCCTTGTCAAAAAAATTGCCTTATCGTATGAAGCAAAAGTATTGTTTATTTAAATGAATAAAATTTTTTTCTTGGACTCTGCCGATTTGAGTTTCGAACCCTGTATTTATTTATTTATTTATGTGTTTCTCTTTCTTTTACAGGTATTTGAATAAGTGTCAAGTAGTTTTCTATTGTGAAAAGTGTCAATAAGTGTCAAGGTTTCTTGAGTTTGTCTGTTGTGAAAACAGTTGGGTTTTGAATCGATCGAAACAAAATTGAAAAACCGTCGCCGTCATCTGATCCAGCTTTTCAAGTTTATCGTCAAATTATCGTTTTAGTAGTGAATTGCCAGAATTGCCCTCAAATCGATCATCATTATTTCAAGAATTATAACTAACTATAAATTTTTCAACAATATCCAAGTATGATTGGATAAAGGTCAAGTTGATTTTGATTGAATCAATACGTATCGTCAAACTGTTCATAACAAATCTTACACCTCCTCATGAGTGCGTCTTCAAGCGGCACAAGATGGTGTTTGATTCGTTCCCGTGGAGCAAACGATTACCTAAAAACCAAATCGGGTTTCCAACAAACTTGAATCGAAGCAGAATCATCGAATGACGACTCGACATAAGCTCTTCAGTCATTACGTCATCAACTGATCAGCTTAAAAGAACAAATCTTACTTTGGTTCATGAAATCCCAACTGTTCGCAGATTGTCCTCGCGTTTACGCTGCATCGGCCACTGCGCTTTACCTTCCTCGTATCCCCGCAGGATTGATCGAGCTGGACTTCTTTCGTGCAGGAACTGTGGTTCGAAATCACAAGACACATATCATCTCGTACTAGAATGCCCTGCTCTTAACTATTTAGGTCCGGCCATCGTTTTATGTTGGGAATCATTATTGATGTTTCCAGCTCAGGCTTCAAATGCCGGTCATTATTACTGTTCATCTTTCCGCTTTCAATATCGGCTAGACAAGCTTGTGCTTGTTGTGTGAAGACGCCATTTTGTTTTGGTCTTTCCAGCTCAATTATCATCAGACGTCAATTTAAGATATTACTATCTGACGGAGACTTTTAACTGGCTTTGCTTTGCATTTGATCACCATGCGTGGTGGATTTAACAGCACCACAAGTCTTGGCTATTTAATATCACTTCAGATAAAAAAAAAGCATGATTTATTAAAAGAGAAACATGATACAACTCAAAATAATCAGCCAAAATTAGTAAATTTTTGCCAAGGTTTTCAACGTCGTAACAGAGAGAAAACCAGTAGCCGAATAGAAGAAATCCGAAGTTTACCACGGGTATCTGACAACAAATTAGCCAACATCGCCCGAGAGAAAGAAGCAAAAAATAAAACGCAAAAAACAATTTATTAGTTAAAATAATTCTGCAATAAGTTTGTCACACTTTATTCGCGATAATCTTAACTTCACAAAACTATAATTAATTTTTTCGGTCATTTAAATTGTTATTATGACTTAATACAGTATCTTTTTCAGTACAATCCCCGCTTAATTTGTTCAATTTATTTCCAAACTGCTTTATCATTGTTTCAATTGTTGATTTTATAAATTGTAATCATACGCAGGTGTCAATCAGATTAAGAGCACGTGACTTGTAGTGACTATCGGCAATGGACTTCTATTATTTGCGTGAGGTCGAAATTAAAAATTAGTAAATTACTTATTAGAAGTCATTAGAAGTCTAATTATTTATTAAAAGCCATGGACTTCTATCATCGAGCTTGACAAATCCATGCCTAATTATTTAGAAATATCATTCTAATTATTTAGAAGTCCAAGATTCGGGTATCATTTATCAGACTTAATTAATCCGTCAAGAAAATCGTTCGTCAACCATATTTTTGTCTTACCTTGCCCAGTGAACTCGACAAACTCGCCGTCTCAGCAAGCACCCAAGTAGTACGCATGCACACCACTTCCAAGTAAACGCTTTTCTGTACAGCTGCAAACGGCTCTTTTCAGAGCTACAAATTGTCTAAACCAAACTGAGTTACCCACGTTTCGTTTAAAAGCCCTGTTCTCATATCAAATTCGTTTTGTTCGTTTTCTTGCGAAAATCCCTATCGGAGCACAGCTAAAGAAACGAAAAATTAAACAAATCGAAAACGAGGCTAGTGTGGTCGAGTGGCTAGAGCAACGCCGTGCTTGTGATTGAAATGGTCTCGGTTCAAAACCTATTTGCGCTAATCTGTTGTGTACTTGAGAAAGATAGCTTATGGCTATTTTCTTTGCTTGGTGGTCATAGCAAATCGTTACAATCATATCTCTATAACACTAAACACCGAAATAACGAATCTTTTTTGAACAGCAATATTTGTCATTTCCAGAAGTAGGTCGGGCTAAATTGCTTGCACTAAGTATAGCGCTTTTGTCGTTTACCTGCCAGTCAGGAAGATAAATATAGAGATCAAATGAAATACAGTTTTGAACAAGCAAGCAAGCTGACTGGTCCTGTGCTAGCTGTTTGAAACACAAACTTGTTTTTATTCAACAGTTTAAGGACCGCCACGCTTACAGTATAATATGCTAATTAACGACATTTTATGACAAATGCAGAGGATTTTAAATGAAAAACTTTTCCAACTTAAAATGTTTTATAAACCCCAGTTAATTTGTCAATTTCGAAATAAATCTTGAAATGTTTTTGACAAAAGAGTGAGATAAGTTTTCCAAGGATTTCCAAACATGTTTAAAATCTTTTAGCTTGAGTTTTTGCATATTTTGACCAACGATTGCATTTGTATTGAATACTATTTGACATTTTGTATCTTTCAACCCACAATTAAGATGAAAAATTTTGACTGAATCGATCTCAGTCGTTAATATTTGTATATTTGTCCAAACAACATCGAAAAGCCGCTTTTGGCCTTGCATGATCCGAAATCGAAAGATTTTTATTTAAAGAACACTATGTTTTTGGCAGGAAAAGAAACGGCTTTTAGAGATCACTATCTTTTTGTGGTGAAATCAAACTTTTGAGCGACGGCCTTTATCAACTTTTAATTTTTAAAAGTGGCCTGCGAATGCAAAAAAGATTTTCCAACCCTGGGCCAGAGCAACGCCGTGCTTGTGATTGAAATGATCTCGGTTCAAAATCTACACGCGCTGTTCTGTTGTGTTCTTGAGAAAGATAGTTTATGGCACTTACCGTTGATTGGTGGTCATAGCAAATCGTTACAATCATATCTCTATAACACTAAACACCGAAATAACGAATCTTTTGTAAATAGCAATATTTGTCATTTTCAGAAGTAGGTCGGGCTAAATTGCTTGCACTAAGTATAGCGCGTTTGTCGTTTACCTGCCAGTCAGGAAGATAAATATAGAGATCAAATAAAATACAGTTTTGAACAAGCAAGCAAGCTGACTGGTCCTGTGCTAGCTGTTTGGAACACAAACTTGTTTTAATTCCACAGTTTAAGAACTGCCACGCTTACAGTATAATATGCTAATCAACGACATTTTATGACAAATGCAGAGGTTTTTAACCGAAACCTTTTCCAACTTTAAATGTTTTATAAACCCCAGTTAATTTGTCAATTTCGAAATAAATCTTGAAATGTTTTTGACAAAAGAGTGAGATAAGTTTTCCAAGGATTTCCAAACATGTTTAAAATCTTTTAGCTTGAGTTTTTGCATATTTTGACCAACGATTGCATTTGTATTGGATACTATTTGACATTTTGTATCTTTCAACCCACAATTAAGATAAAAGATTTTGACCGAATCGATCTCAGTCGTTAATATTTGTATATTTGTCCAAGCAACATCGAAAAGTCGCTCTTTTTATTTTTGACCGTTAAAAATACGTCCGAATTTATCAACCAATCGCCGAGCAGCTCGTTATCGCTCGCTTCTGTTTAAAGGAATTTCGATTGCTCATTTGCATACTCGTTCTTTTATATACTGTGCACGACCGTTTGCTTTTATAATTGCTTAAAATCAATCTAGCTATCGATCCGAAACACGACGATGGTCTTCTTGAAAGGTAAAAAGAGAGCCATGAGAAAACGAGGATTCTTCTTGGATAGCCATAAAAACAGGAAGAACGGACACAAGAAAAGTTACTTGTACATTTACAAAGAGTTTGAGCAAGTCCATTCCGATACTGGAATATCAAGCAAGGTCTTAACCGTAATGAAAATCGTTCGTCAACCATATTTTTGTCTTAACTTGCCCGGTCAACTCTACAAACTCGCCGTCTCAGCAAGCAACAAAGTGGTACGCATGCACACCACTTCCAAGTAAACGCTTTCCTGTACAGCTGCAAACGGCTCTTTTCAGAGCCACTCATTGTTTCAACCAAACTGAGTTACACACGTTTCGTTTATAGGCCCTGTTCTCATATCAAATTTGTTTTGTTTTAGTTGTTGTTGATCGTTTTTTATTTCATATTTTCGAAAAATATACACAATGACATAGTTTTTATTATGAACGTTAAAAAATGAAAATACCTTGCAAAAATCACTATCGAAATACAGTTAAGAAAACGAGATAATTAAACAAATCGAAATCGATGCTAGCGTCGTCGAGTAGCTAGAGCAGCGGTAGAGAACCTGTGACCTGAATGCCGCATGTGGCCTTCGAGGCCAAAAAGTGCGGCTTTTGCATGATCCGAATTGAAGACCGTTGATTTTGGAGAACACTATGATTTTGGCAGGAAAAGAAACGGCTTTTAGAGATTACTATCTTTTTGTGGTGAAATCAAACTTTTGAGCGACGGCATTTATCAACTTTTAATTTTTAAAAGTGGCCTGAGAGTGCATACAAGATTTTCCAACCCTGGGCCAGAGCAACGCCGTGCTTGTGATTGAAATGGTCTCGGTTCAAAATCTACACGCGCTGTTCTGTTGTATTCTTGAGAAAGATAGTTTATGGCACTTTCCGTTGATTGGTGTCATAGCAAATCGTTACAATCATATCTCTATAACACTAAACACCGAAATAACGAATCTTTTGTAAATAGCAATATTTGTCATTTTCAGAAGTAGGTCGGGCTAAATTGCTTGCACTAAGTATAGCGCGTTTGTCGTTTACCTGCCAGTCAGGAAGATAAATATAGAGATCAAATGAAATACAGTTTTGAACAAGCAAGCAAGCTGACTGGTCCTGTGCTAGCTGTTTGAAACACAAACTTGTTTTCATTCAACAGTTTAAGGACCGCCACGCTTATAGTATAATATGCTAATCAACGACATTTTTATGACAAATGCAGAGGATTTTAACCGAAACCTTTTCCAACTTAAAATGTTTTATAAACCCCAGTTAATTTGTCAATTTCGAAATAAATCTTGAAATGTTTTTGACAAAAGAGTGAGATAAGTTTCCAAGGATTTCCAAACATGTTTAAAATCTTTTAGCTTGAGTTTTTGCATATTTTGACCAACGATTGCATTTGTATTGAATACTATTTGACATTTTGTATCTTTCAACTCACAATTAAGATAAAAGATTTTGACTGAATCGATCTCAGTCGTTAAAATTTGTATATTTGTTCAAGCAACATCGAAAAGCCGCTTTTGGCCTTGCATGATCCGAAATCGAAAGATTTTTATTTAAAGAACACTATGTTTTTGGCAGGAAAAGAAACGGCTTTTAGAGATCACTATCTTTTTGTGGTGAAATCAAACTTTTGAGCGACGGCCTTTATCAACTTTTAATTTTTAAAAGTGGCCTGCGAATGCAAAAAAGATTTTCCAACCCTGGGCCAGAGCAACGCCGTGCTTGTGATTGAAATGGTGTCTGTTCAAAATCTACACGCGCTGTTCTGTTGTGTTCTTGAGAAAGATAGTTTATGGCACTTTCCGTTGATTGGTGGTCATAGCAAATCGTTACAATCATATCTCTATAACACTAAACACCGAAATAACGAATCTTTTTTGAACAGCAATATTTGTCATTTCCAGAAGTAGGTCGGGCTAAATTGCTTGCACTAAGTATAGCGCTTTTGTCGTTTACCTGCCAGTCAGGAAGATAAATATAGAGATCAAATGAAATACAGTTTTGAACAAGCAAGCAAGCTGACTGGTCCTGTGCTAGCTGTTTGAAACACAAACTTGTTTTTATTCAACAGTTTAAGGACCGCCACGCTTACAGTATAATATGCTAATTAACGACATTTTATGACAAATGCAGAGGATTTTAAATGAAAAACTTTTCCAACTTAAAATGTTTTATAAACCCCAGTTAATTTGTCAATTTCGAAATAAATCTTGAAATGTTTTTGACAAAAGAGTGAGATAAGTTTTCCAAGGATTTCCAAACATGTTTAAAATCTTTTAGCTTGAGTTTTTGCATATTTGACCAACGATTGCATTTGTATTGAATACTATTTGACATTTTGTATCTTTCAACCCACAATTAAGATGAAAAATTTTGACCGAATCGATCTCAGTCGTTAATATTTGTATATTTGTCCAAGCAACATCGAAAAGTCGCTCTTTTTATTTTTGACCGTTAAAAATACGTCCGAATTTATCAACCAATCGCCGAGCAGCTCGTTATCGCTCGCTTCTGTTTAAAGGAATTTCGATTGCTCATTTGCATACTCGTTCTTTTATATACTGTGCACGACCGTTTGCTTTTATAATTGCTTAAAATCAATCTAGCTATCGATCCGAAACACGACGATGGTCTTCTTGAAAGGTAAAAAGAGAGCCATGAGAAAACGAGGATTCTTCTTGGATAGCCATAAAAACAGGAAGAACCGACACAAGAAAAGTTACTTGTACATTTACAAAGAGTTTGAGCAAGTCCATTCCGATACTGGAATATCAAGCAAGGTCTTAACCGTAATGAAAATCGTTCGTCAACCATATTTTTGTCTTAACTTGCCCGGTCAACTCTACAAACTCGCCGTCTCAGCAAGCAACAAAGTGGTACGCATGCACACCACTTCCAAGTAAACGCTTTCCTGTACAGCTGCAAACGGCTCTTTTCAGAGCCACTCATTGTTTCAACCAAACTGAGTTACACACGTTTCGTTTATAGGCCCTGTTCTCATATCAAATTTGTTTTGTTTTAGTTGTTGTTGATCGTTTTTTTATTTCATATTTTCGAAAAATATACACAATGAGATAGTTTTTATTATGAACGTTAAAAAATGAAAATACCTTGCAAAAATCACTATCGAAATACAGTTAAGAAAACGAGATATTTAAACAAATCGAAATCGATGCTAGCGTCGTCGAGTGGCTAGAGCAGCGGTAGAGAACCTGTGACCTGAATGCCGCATGTGGCCTTCGAGGCCAAAAAGTGCGGCTTTTGCATGATCCGAATTGAAGACCGTTGATTTTGGAGAACACTATGATTTTGGCAGGAAAAGAAACGGCTTTTAGAGATCACTATCTTTTTGTGGTGAAATCAAACTTTTGAGCGACGGCCTTTATCAACTTTTAATTTTTAAAAGTGGCCTGCGAGTGCAAAAAAGATTTTCCAACCCTGGGCCAGAGCAACGCCGTGCTTGTGATTGAAATGGTGTCTGTTCAAAATCTACACGCGCTGTTCTGTTGTGTTCTTTAGAAAGATAGTTTATGGCACTTACCGTTGATTGGTGGTCATAGCAAATCGTTACAATCATATCTCTATAACACTAAACACCGAAATAACGAATCTTTTGTAAACAGCAATATTTGTCATTTCCAGAAGTAGGTCGGGCTAAATTGCTTGCACTAAGTATAGCGCGTTTGTCGTTTTCCTGCCAGTCAGGAAGATAAATATAGAGATCAAATGAAATACAGTTTTGAACAAACAGCAAGCTGACTGGTCCTGTGCTAGCTGTTTGAAACACAAACTTGTTTTTATTCAACAGTTTAAGAACCGCCACGCTTACAGTATAATATGCTAATCAACGACATTTTATGACAAATGCAGAGGTTTTTAACCGAAAAACTTTTCCAACTTTAAATGTTTTATAAACCCCAGTTAATTTGTCAATTTCGAAATAAATCTTGAAATGATTTTGACAAAAGAGTGAGATAAGTTTTCCAAGGATTTCCAAACATGTTTAAAATCTTTTAGCTTGAGTTTTTGCATATTTTGACCAACGATTGCATTTGTATTGGATACTATTTGACATTTTGTATCTTTCAACCCACAATTAAGATGAAAAATTTTGACCGAATCGATCTCAGTCGTTAATATTTGTATATTTGTCCAAACAACATCGAAAAGCCGCTTTTGGCCTTGCATGATCCGAAATCGAAAGATTTTTATTTAAAGAACACTATGTTTTTGGCAGGAAAAGAAACGGCTTTTAGAGATCACTATCTTTTTGTGGTGAAATCAAACTTTTGAGCGACGGCCTTTATCAACTTTTAATTTTTAAAAGTGGCCTGCGAATGCAAAAAAGATTTTCCAACCCTGGGCCAGAGCAACGCCGTGCTTGTGATTGAAATGGTCTCGGTCCAAAATCTACACGCGCTGATCTGTTGTATTCTTTAGAAAGATAGTTTATGGCACTTTCCGTTGATTGGTGGTCATAGCAAATCGTTACAATCATATCTCTATAAAACTAAACACCGAAATAACGAATCTTTTTTGAACAGCAATATTTGTCATTTTCAGAAGTAGGTCGGGCTAAATTGCTTGCACTAAGTATAGCGCGTTTGTCGTTTACCTGCCAGTCAGGAAGATAAATATAGAGATCAAATGAAATACAGTTTTGAACAAGCAAGCAAGCTGACTGGTCCTGTGCTAGCTGTTTGAAACACAAACTTGATTTAATTCCACAGTTTAAGGACCGCCACGCTTACAGTATAATATGCTAATCAACGACATTTTTATGACAAATGCAGAGGATTTTAACCGAAAAACTTTTCCAACTTAAAATGTTTTATAAACCCCAGTTAATTTGTCAATTTCGAAATAAATCTTGAAATGTTTTTGACAAAAGAGTGAGATAAGTTTTCCAAGGATTTCCAAACATGTTTAAAATCTTTTAGCTTGAGTTTTTGCATATTTTGACCAACGATTGCATTTGTATCGGATACTATTTGACATTTTGTATCTTTCAACCCACAATTAAGATGAAAAATTTTGACTGAATCGATCTCAGTTGTTAATATTTGTATATTTGTCCAAGCAACATCGAAAAGTCGCTCTTTTTATTTTTGACCGTTAAAAATACGTCCGAATTTATCAACCAATCGCCGAGCAGCTCGTTATTGCTCGTTTCTGTTTAAAGGAATTTCAATTGCTCATTTGCATACTCGTTCTTTTATATACTGTGCACGACCGTTTGCTTTTATAATTGCTTAAAATCAATCTAGCTATCTATTTGATATATTCTATTTGAATAAGGTAAGATTGACGGTTAGTTCATAATTTGAGATCTTATTAAAATATTTGTCTAGTTGTTTAAATATAGTTATAAGGTAAGTTTTTTGATTGTTCTACATATTGTTAAACATTGTTGTTAAGTTTGTTGATTGAAAGTTTGTATTTGAGTAAACTAGAAAATTTTGTTTAGTAGTACAATGTGTAGTTTTTGTACCTGTGCAGTAGTATAGTGTGTAATTGTTTTTTTCTGTAATTGCTAAGTAGTATAGTGTGTTTTTCCGTTGTTGTGTAATAATTAAAGTGTATTAGTAGAATTGTGTAATTTTTGACTAAGTTGAAAAAGGTAAGTTGCTTTAAAATTAGTTTGTATTGTATATAGTTGTATTAATTGAATTGTTAATAGTATTTGTCCGATTAAGTAAGTTGGTGTACAAATTTATATTTTCATAATGTTTCTCTACCAAAACCGAAGTTTAATCATACAAGTGTCTTTAATCATAGAAGAAAATCCTTCAATAGACTATTTAATTGGTGGTTTTCAGGAAAAGTTGGAAGAGTATAAAACTAGAATTGAAGGCATAAGATATTATAATTATAAAGATAATAAATTTCTAGTAACATTCAAAGTGGATGAAAACATATTACTTGGAGAGACAAGAGAAATTGTACATTTTTTGTGTATGGATGGTTATACCACACCAGATGGGATAACGCTTAAATCTGAAATCCCGGAACAACCAGCGGATTTAATAACTCTTTACCCGGTACCATTCGAAATGGAGGAAAGGCATATCAAATCGCTAGAAGAAAGAGGTTTTGGGAAAATACAAAAAATCACATTTGGTAAATTAAGACACTACCCAAATATAAAAAATGGGTATGTAAACATTTATGTTAAAGACCCAAACTATCACTTAATTAAAAATCAAATTAATTTAATGGGACATTGGATTTCCATAACAACTCCATACAATCGGCACTTACCAATGTGCCGATTCTGTAAAATTAGAGGGCACGAGGTAGAACAGTGCCCAAAATTGGAAAAAAGAAAAGAAAAAGAGATGAAAAACAAAGAAAAAGAGCAAGAAAAAAAAGAAATAAATTTTATCCAAAAAGACGGAGAGATACCAAATATCACATTTGGTGATTTCATTCTTCCAAAAAGAAAGAAACAAAAGTAACAACAATGACTCAAGTAAAATAACAACAAGTATTCCAAAAAAGAAAAAACAAAGAAACCAAAAATCGAAAGATATTACACCTTTAAATTTGTCATCTGAATCTGATACAGATGATGAAAGAAAGAAAAGAAAAACCAGCACATATATCATTTACTAACAGAAAAAACAAAACAAAAAAAGAAGAAAGAGAAACATCTGACTCATCGGATGAAATATTCGAAACAATTAAATCTAACAGTAGCATTATTAAAACTTTATCAGATAATGAAAGTAAAGAAAAAACTCAAATAAGGAATACATCTTTCAGATCGTATAAAGATGTTGTTCTGAAAAAATTGTAATTATTTAATAATTAATTTTTTTTTTATTGTAATGGTAATAATTAAATAACACAAATGGAGTCGAAAAAAGGTAAGACAAGTAAGTGTGACAATATTAATATATGTTCAATTAATATAAATGGATTAAATAATAAATTAAATACAATCCAAAATTTAATGCATAATAATTATATTGATATAATGTGTGTTCAAGAAACACATGATATTAATAAATTAAATTTGGAAAAATGGGCAGAAATCTATAATTATACAGTTTATATTAATCAACAATATAATACACCAAATTTAAAACATGCAAAAGAAGGCACTATAATTATTGTTTCTAAACACATTAAAGATAATTTTATAATTAATGAGGAATTGATATATAAAAATAGAATCCAAATTTTAAATATTTTTAATGAAAATGAAAATTTGTTAATATATAACTGTTACTTTTTTAATAAACCTTATCAAAGACTTCAATTAATTGAAGTTCTCCAAAAAAAATTAGAGTATAGTAAAAATAATGTGATAATTTTGGGAGATTTTAACTTTGTTGAAAACAAAATTGACACAAAAAATCAACATCTTTTTAAATTAACAAAAGACAAATTAGCTTTTAAAAAGCTAAAAGAAGAAAATGATTTTATTGATATATTTAGAGAAAATAATTCGAAACAAAAATTATTTACATATATCAATAAAAAAGGTGCAACCCGCATCGATAGAATTTATATCAGTTCCTCATTAAAAGCAAAGGTTGAAAATTTTCAATATTATCCAACAGTTAACACAGATCATATTATGATGCCTCTCATTTCTTTAAAATATGTAGCAAAAATAAGATGGGGTAAAGGGATTTATAAATTAAATAACTCTCTATTAAATTTAAATTATGTTCAAAATGAAATTTACAATATTTGGCAAATTCATAAACAATCCAAATTGTATTTCCCTAATTTGATTGATTGGTGGGAAAAAGGTAAACTTTTGTTGAAAGAATGCTTTTTAAACCTGTCAATTGAAGTTAATAAAAGTAATCGAGATGAGATTTTCAATATTAACAGTAAAATCTCATTTCTTTTAGAAGGTGATTTAGAACAAAATAAATTAGAAATTGCTTCTCTTAAAAGAAAACTTGAAAAATTGTTTAATATCAAAAATGAAGGTGCAAGAATCCGATCCAGATTAAAAAATATTGAAAATGAAGTTCCGGATAAATTCTTTTTTGTAACAGAAAAAGAGAAGGGAAAAAGAAATACTTTATTTAAAATAAAAAATGAAAAAAATCAAATTTTATCTGAACCAAACGAAATATTAAAAGAAACTAAAAATTTCTATAAAAATTTATGGGGAATTGCAGATGTTGTGAATGAAACTGAACAAAATACTTATCTAAATTTTATTGATCAGATAAAATTTGATACAGAACATTTACATGAAATAAACAAATTTATCAATGAAAATGAAATAGAAGTAGCAATTGACTCACTTAATAGTGATGCTGCTCCTGGGTCGGATGGTCTGACTGCACAATTCTACAAAATATTCAAAAAATTAATTCTAACAGATTTATATGAAGTATTTAACAATATATTTTTAAAAGGCAAAATGCCAAAGACTATGAGAGAAGCAATAGTTAAGCTTTTATATAAAAAAAATGATCATAAAAACATTAGAAACTGGAGACCAATTTCCTTATTAAATACAGATTATAAAATTTTAAGTAAAATTATTGTTAACAGATTAATTCCAATTTTTGAAAATTATATATTACCTCAACAATGTACTGGACTACCTGGTAGAAGAATTGAAAATATTCATTATAATATACAATCAATATTGGAAATGGTTAACCAAAAAAATGAAAACTTAGCAATAATGTCAATTGACTTTGAAAAAGCATTCGATAAGATTTCTCACCAATTTATATTTAAAATTATGGAAAAATTAAAACTTGGCAAAACTGTTATTAAATTTATTAAATTAATTTATAAAGATATTTTTTCCAAAATTGAAATAAATGGGGCATTAACCAAAAAAATTAATATTAAAAGGGGAATAAGACAAGGATGCCCTTTAAGCATGCTTTTATTTGTAATTTGTACAGATGTGTTAACTCGTAAAATTATTAAAAATGAGAAAATTGAAGGTATAACATTTCAAAAAGTAAATTTTAAAATTGCACAATATGCTGATGACACAACCTTTGCTTTTAAAAAAATTGATGAAATAAAAATTATTTTTAATGAATTGAAACTTTTCGAAAAATTTTCTGGATTAAAAGTTAATTCAGAAAAAACACAAATTATGGCAACATCTTCTCAACTTGAAAAAGCAATAATAAATAATTACCCACTATTTAAATTACAACACAATTTAAAAATACTTGGAATAACTTTTTATTTAAAACCTGAGAACAATATCAAAAATTGGCTAAATATAATACCAAAAATTAAAGCAATTATTTCTCAACACCAAAATAGAAATTTAACTATTTACGGAAGAAACCAAATTATTAAAACTCTATTAATGCCACTAACAATTAATATAGCAAGAATTTACCAACCAACACATAACATTATCAAAGAAATTAATAGTATAATATTTAAATATTTATGGCAAAATTGTCCATATGAACAATTGGCTAGAAAAAAACTTATTGCTGAAAAACAAGAAGGGGGTATTGCAATGATTGATGTTGAAAGTAAATTTGACACATGTTTTGTAGAAAAAATTAGATACTTAACAAATTTGGATAAAGCATATTACATTTGGCATCAATGGAGTTTTTATAATTTATTTTACAAATTAAGACACATTAATCAAAAATTATATGACGATTTTAAACCACATGCATTATTTGGTAATTATAATTGGAATAAAACTTTTAATATATTTTTGAAACTAAAAAAATTTAATTTGAATTGGGCAAATGTAACACATAAAGAAGTTTACTTGAAACTAAAAGAACTTTCAAGTAAAAAAACTGAAATTACTAGTCTAAATAAAAAAGTTATTCCATGGAACAATATTTTATGTAATAATAAAAAATTTAAACACAAGATTAACAATAAAGAACGGGAAACAATTTATAGAACTGCTCATAACGCCTTTAAATGGAAACAAAATAATATTTGTAAATTTTGTGATAAATCCTGCAATACAATTGAACATATATTAATTTATTGTAAACCAATTCAAATAATTTGGCAAAAATATGAAAAATTGATTTTGAAAAATGAAAATATTCAAATAGAGTTAAATAAAGATAATATTTTGTTTAATTTTTTTGAATGTAATTTTGCAAAATTATTTATAATTATGAAAGATTTAACATTTCTAAAAATGAAACTAATTGAAAAAAAAAAAGAACTAGACCAATATCCAATTGATAATTGGGATAACTTAAAATTTCAAAAATACTTACTAGAAATTATAAATACCAGACATAAAGAAGCTAAAATAAATAATTCCAATGATATATTATTTAAAACATAATGAAAATTTTATATGTAATTGATATTGGGACAACTACAATACAAGTTGTCCCAACTTATAATTCTGAATTTACTAAATTAATTGTGCAAATTATCATAATTGAAACAATCATAAAAGGACTTAACTGTACATAATTACAAATATGTGTAATCTTGTTGAAATGATGGAGGGTCTTCTATAAGAGATGCCCTCCATTAATAGATTATGCATAAGAATTTATTGAAACAAATGATTTATTATAAACAACATAAAATAATGCTGTTTATAATTTGTAATTTTAGTTTTGTATTGTAATTGTAATTTTTTGAATGTGTATGTATTAATGTATTTAACATAAAAATTATAATCACAATTACAAGTTGGGACAACTTGTAATTGTGAAATTACTAAATTAATTGTGTAAATTATAATTGAAACAATCATAAATAACATTATGAGTTGGTGATATTTATGATTTGGAAAATATAACCTTTTGGATTATTACTAACAATATGTGTATAAAATGTAATTACTGAAAAAGTATGTTTAATTGTATACACTTTTTTATATTTGTAATTTCTTATTAATAGAGGGTCTTTTATAGAAGATGCCCTCTATTAATAAATTGTGAAGTAAATATATTCGTCTTAAATGTTTTATTATAAACAACATTATAAAATAATATTGTTTATAATGTTTTCTTTTTCTTTTTTTTCAATATTATTATAATACCCATAGTACCAAATAGTATATATTAATTTCAATTGTTTATACTGAAAAATACTATGTTTCTATTTATTACTATATTTTTCAAATTATCTTTTATCTTATGATGTATCATCTCCATGTTTTGTACTATTTTCAGACCTTTTATTATGTTCTCGGCATTACCTTTTTCATTGTATATATTATAAATTTAATAATGGAAGATATTGTGTAACCCTTTTTTAATAAACTATAGTTAAAAATTAATAAATTACACAAGGTTTTTCCTTATATGACTATAAAGTCTTAAAAAAAAAAGAAAAAAACTATCGATCCGAAACACGACGATGGTCTTCTTGAAAGGTAAAAAGAGAGCCATGAGAAAACGAGGATTCTTCTTGGATAGCCATAAAAACAGGAAGAACCGACACAAGAAAAGTTACTTGTACATTTACAAAGAGTTTGAGCAAGTCCATTCCGATACTGGAATATCAAGCAAGGTCTTAACCGTAATGAAAATCGTTCGTCAACCATATTTTTGTCTTAACTTGCCCGGTCAACTCTACAAACTCGCCGTCTCAGCAAGCAACAAAGTGGTACGCATGCACACCACTTCCAAGTAAACGCTTTCCTGTACAGCTGCAAACGGCTCTTTTCAGAGCCACTCATTGTTTCAACCAAACTGAGTTACACACGTTTCGTTTATAGGCCCTGTTCTCATATCAAATTTGTTTTGTTTTAGTTGTTGTTGATCGTTTTTTTATTTCATATTTTCGAAAAATATACACAATGAGATAGTTTTTATTATGAACGTTAAAAAATGAAAATACCTTGCAAAGATCACTATCGAAATACAGTTAAGAAAACGAGATAATTAAACAAATCGAAATCGATGCTAGCGTCGTCGAGTGGCTAGAGCAGCGGTGGAGAACCTGTGACCTGAATGCCGCATGTGGCCTTCGAGGCCAAAAAGTGCGGCTTTTGCATGATCCGAATTGAAAACCGTTGATTTTGGAGAACACTATGATTTTGGCAGGAAAAGAAACGGCTTTTAGAGATCACTATCTTTTTGTGGTGAAATCAAACTTTTGAGTGGCGGCCTTTATCAACTTTTAATTTTTAAAAGTGGCCTGCGAGTGCATACAAGATTTTCCAACCCTGGGCCAGAGCAACGCCGTGCTTGTGATTGAAATGGTGTCTGTTCAAAATCTACACGCGCTGTTCTGTTGTGTTCTTGAGAAAGATAGTTTATGGCACTTTCCGTTGATTGGTGGTCATAGCAAATCGTTACAATCATATCTCTATAACACTAAACACCGAAATAACGAATTTTTTGAAAACAGCAATATTTGTCATTTTCAGAAGTAGGTCGGGCTAAATTGCTTGCACTAAGTATAGCGCGTTTGTCGTTTACCTGCCAGTCAGGAAGATAAATACAGTATAGAGATCAAATGAAATACAGTTTTGAACAAACAGCAAGCTGACTGGTCCTGTGCTAGCTGTTTGAAACACAAACTTGTTTTTATTCAACAGTTTAAGAACTGCCACGCTTACAGTATAATTTGCTAATCAACGACATTTTTATGACAAATGCAGAGGATTTTAACCGAAAAACTTTTCCAACTTTAAATGTTTTATAAACCCCAGTTAATTTGTCAATTTCGAAATAAATCTTGAAATGTTTTTGACAAAAGAGTGAGATAAGTTTTCCAAGGATTTCCAAACATGTTTAAAATCTTTTAGCTTGAGTTTTTGCATATTTTGACCAACGATTGCATTTGTATTGAATACTATTTGACATTTTGTATCTTTCAACCCACAATTAAAATGAAAGATTTTGACTGAATCGATCTCAGTCGTTAATATTTGTATATTTGTCCAAACAACATCGAAAAGCCGCTTTTGTCCTTGCATGATCCGAAATCGAAAGATTTTTATTTAAAGAACACTATGTTTTTGGCAGGAAAAGAAACGGCTTTTAGAGATCACTATCTTTTTGTGGTGAAATCAAACTTTTGAGCGACGGCCTTTATCAACTTTTAATTTTTAAAAGTGGCCTGCGAATGCAAAAAAGATTTTCCAACCCTGGGCCAGAGCAACGCCGTGCTTGTGATTGAAATGGTCTCGGTTCAAAATCTACACGCGCTGTTCTGTTGTGTTCTGGGAAAGATAGTTTATGGCACTTACCGTTGATTGGTGGTCATAGCAAATCGTTACAATCATATCTCTATAACACTAAACACCGAAATAACGAATCTTTTGTAAATAGCAATATTTGTCATTTTCAGAAGTAGGTCGGGCTAAATTGCTTGCACTAAGTATAGCGCGTTTGTCGTTTACCTGCCAGTCAGGAAGATAAATATAGAGATCAAATGAAATACAGTTTTGAACAAGTAAGCAAGCTGACTGGTCCTGTGCTAGCTGTTTGAAACACAAACTTGTTTTTATTCAACAGTTTAAGAACTGCCACGCTTACAGTATAATATGCTAATCAACCGCATTTTTATGACAAATGCAGAGGATTTTAACCGAAAAACTTTTCCAACTTAAAATGTTTTATAAACCCCAGTTAATTTGTCAATTTCGAAATAAATCTTGAAATGTTTTTGACAAAAGAGTGAGATAAGTTTTCCAAGGATTTCCAAACATGTTTAAAATCTTTTAGCTTGAGTTTTTGCATATTTTGACCAACGATTGCATTTGTATTGAATACTATTTGACATTTTGTATCTTTCAACCCACAATTAAGATGAAAGATTTTGACTGAATCGATCTCAGTCGTTAATATTTGTATATTTGTCCAAACAACATCGAAAAGCCGCTTTTGGCCTTGCATGATCCGAAATCGAGAGATTTTTATTTAAAGAACACTATGTTTTTGTCAGGAAAAGAAACGGCTTTTAGAGATCACTATCTTTTTGTGGTGAAATCAAACTTTTGAGCGACGGCCTTTATCAACTTTTAATTTTTAAAAGTGGCCTGCGAATGCAAAAAAGATTTTCCAACCCTGGGCCAGAGCAACGCCGTGCTTGTGATTGAAATGGTCTCGGTTCAAAATCTACACGCGCTGTTCTGTTGTATTCTTTAGAAAGATAGTTTATGACACTTTCCGTTGATTGGTGGTCATAGCAAATCGTTACAATCATATCTCTATAACACTAAACACCGAAATAACGAATCTTTTTTGAACTGCAATATTTGTCATTTTCAGAAGTAGGTCGGGCTAAATTGCTTGCACTAAGTATAGCGCGTTTGTCGTTTACCTGCCAGTCAGGAAGATAAATATAGAGATCAAATGAAATACAGTTTTGAATAAACAGCAAGCTGACTGGTCCTGTGCTAGCTGTTTGAAACACAAACTTGTTTTTATTCAACAGTTTAAGGACCGCCACGCTTACAGTATAATATGCTAATCAACGACATTTTATGATAAATGCAGAGGGTTTTAACCGAAACCTTTTCCAACTTTAAATGTTTTATAAACCCCAGTTAATTTGTCAATTTCGAAATAAATCTTGAAATGTTTTTGACAAAAGAGTGAGATAAGTTTTCCAAGGATTTCCAAACATGTTTAAAATCTTTTAGCTTGAGTTTTTGCATATTTTGACCAACGATTGCATTTGTATTGAATACTATTTGACATTTTGTATCTTTCAACCCACAATTAAGATGAAAGATTTTGACTGAATCGATCTCAGTCGTTAATATTTGTATATTTGTCCAAACAACATCGAAAAGCCGCTTTTGGCCTTGCATGATCCGAAATCGAAAGATTTTTATTTAAAGAACACTATGTTTTTGTCAGGAAAAGAAACGGCTTTTAGAGATCACTATCTTTTTGTGGTGAAATCAAACTTTTGAGCGACGGCCTTTATCAACTTTTAATTTTTAAAAGTGGCCTGCGAATGCAAAAAAGATTTTCCAACCCTGGGCCAGAGCAACGCCGTGCTTGTGATTGAAATGGTCTCGGTTCAAAATCTACACGCGCTGTTCTGTTGTATTCTTTAGAAAGATAGTTTATGACACTTTCCGTTGATTGGTGGTCATAGCAAATCGTTACAATCATATCTCTATAACACTAAACACCGAAATAACGAATCTTTTTTGAACTGCAATATTTGTCATTTTCAGAAGTAGGTCGGGCTAAATTGCTTGCACTAAGTATAGCGCGTTTGTCGTTTACCTGCCAGTCAGGAAGATAAATATAGAGATCAAATGAAATACAGTTTTGAACAAGTAAGCAAGCTGACTGGTCCTGTGCTAGCTGTTTGAAACACAAACTTGTTTTTATTCAACAGTTTAAGGACCGCCACGCTTACAGTATAATATGCTAATCAACGACATTTTATGATAAATGCAGAGGGTTTTAAACGAAACCTTTTCCAACTTTAAATGTTTTATAAACCCCAGTTAATTTGTCAATTTCGAAATAAATCTTGAAATGTTTTTGACAAAAGAGTGAGATAAGTTTTCCAAGGATTTCCAAACATGTTTAAAATCTTTTAGCTTGAGTTTTTGCATATTTTGACCAACGATTGCATTTGTATTGAATACTATTTGACATTTTGTATCTTTCAACCCACAATTAAGATGAAAGATTTTGACTGAATCGATCTCAGTCGTTAATATTTGTATATTTGTCCAAACAACATCGAAAAGCCGCTTTTGGCCTTGCATGATCCGAAATCGAGAGATTTTTATTTAAAGAACACTATGTTTTTGTCAGGAAAAGAAACGGCTTTTAGAGATCACTATCTTTTTGTGGTGAAATCAAACTTTTGAGCGACGGCCTTTATCAACTTTTAATTTTTAAAAGTGGCCTGCGAATGCAAAAAAGATTTTCCAACCCTGGGCCAGAGCAACGCCGTGCTTGTGATTGAAATGGTCTCGGTTCAAAATCTACACGCGCTGTTCTGTTGTATTCTTTAGAAAGATAGTTTATGACACTTTCCGTTGATTGGTGGTCATAGCAAATCGTTACAATCATATCTCTATAAAACTAAACACCGAAATAATGAATCTTTTTTGAACTGCAATATTTGTCATTTTCAGAAGTAGGTCGGGCTAAATTGCTTGCACTAAGTATAGCGCGTTTGTCGTTTTCCTGCCAGTCAGGAAGATAAATACAGTATAGAGATCAAATGAAATACAGTTTTGAATAAACAGCAAGCTGACTGGTCCTGTGCTAGCTGTTTGAAACACAAACTTGTTTTCATTCAACAGTTTAAGGACCGCCACGCTTACAGTATAATATGCTAATCAACGACATTTTATGATAAATGCAGAGGGTTTTAACCGAAACCTTTTCCAACTTTAAATGTTTTATAAACCCCAGTTAATTTGTCAATTTCGAAATAAATCTTGAAATGTTTTTGACAAAAGAGTGAGATAAGTTTTCCAAGGATTTCCAAACATGTTTAAAATCTTTTAGCTTGAGTTTTTGCATATTTTGACCAACGATTGCATTTGTATTGAATACTATTTGACATTTTGTATCTTTCAACCCACAATTAAGATGAAAGATTTTGACTGAATCGATCTCAGTCGTTAATATTTGTATATTTGTCCAAACAACATCGAAAAGCCGCTTTTGTCCTTGCATGATCCGAAATCGAAAGATTTTTATTTAAAGAACACTATGTTTTTGGCAGGAAAAGAAACGGCTTTTAGAGATCACTATCTTTTTTTGGTGAAATCAAACTTTTGAGCGGCGGCTTTTATCAACTTTTAATGTTTAAAAGTGGCCTGAGAGTGCAAAAAAGATTTTCCAACCCTGGGCCAGAGCAACGCCGTGCTTGTGATTGAAATGGTCTCGGTTCAAAATCTACACGCGCTGTTCTGTTGTGTTCTTGAGAAAGATGGTTTATGGCACTTACCGTTGATTGGTGGTCATAGCAAATCGTTACAATCATATCTCTATAACACTAAACACCGAAATAACGAATCTTTTGTAAATAGCAATATTTGTCATTTTCAGAAGTAGGTCGGGCTAAATTGCTTGCACTAAGTATAGCGCGTTTGTCGTTTTCCTGCCAGTCAGGAAGATAAATACAGTATAGAGATCAAATGAAATACTGTTTTGAACAAGCAAGCTGACTGGTCCTGTGCTAGCTGTTTGAAACACAAACTTGTTTTTATTCAACAATTTAAGAACTGCCACGCTTACAGTATAATATGCTAATCAACGACATTTTATGACAAATGCAGAGGATTTTAAATGAAAAACTTTTCCAACTTAAAATGTTTTATAAACCCCAGTTAATTTGTCAATTTCGAAATAAATCTTGAAATGTTTTTGACAAAAGAGTGAGATAAGTTTTCCAAGGATTTCCAAACATGTTTAAAATCTTTTAGCTTGAGTTTTTGCATATTTTGACCAACGATTGCATTTGTATTGAATACTATTTGACATTTTGTATCTTTCAACTCAAAATTAAGATAAAAGATTTTGACCGAATCGATCTCAGTCGTTAAAATTTGTATATTTGTCCAAGCAACATCGAAAAGTCGCTCTTTTTATTTTTGACCAGTAAAAATACGTCCGAATATATCAACCAATCGCCGAGCAGCTCGTTATCGCTTGTTTCTGTTTAAAGGCATTTCGATTGCTCATTTGCATACTTGTTCTTTTATATACTGTGCACGATCGTTTGGTTTTATAATTGCTTAAAAGCAATCTAGCTATCGATCTTGCACTAAGTATAGCGCGTTTGTCGTTTTCCTGCTAGTCAGGAAGATAAATATAGAGATCAAATGAAATACAGTTTTGAACAAACAGCAAGCTGACTGGTCCTGTGCTAGCTGTTTGAAACACAAACTTGTTTTTATTCAAGAGTTTAAGAACCTGTGGCCTGAATGCCGCATGTGGCCTTCGAGGCCAAAAAGTGCGGCTTTTGCATGATTCGAAATGAAGACCGTTGATTTTGGAGAACACTATGATTTTGGCAGGAAAAGAAACGGCTTTTAGAGATCACTATCTTTTTGTGGTGAAATCAAACTTTTGAGCGACGGCCTTTATCAACTTTTAATTTTTAAAAGTGGCCTGCGAGTGCAAAAAAGATTTTCCAACCCTGGGCCAGAGCAACGCCGTGCTTGTGATTGAAATGGTGTCTGTCCAAAATCTACACGCGCTGATCTGTTGTATTCTTTAGAAAGATAGTTTATGGCACTTTCCGTTGATTGGTGGTCATAGCAAATCGTTACAATCATATCTCTATAACACTAAACACCGAAATAACGAATCTTTTTTGAACTGCAATATTTGTCATTTCCAGAAGTAGGTCGGGCTAAATTGCTTGCACTAAGTATAGCGCGTTTGTCGTTTACCTGCCAGTCAGGAAGATAAATATAGAGATCAAATGAAATACAGTTTTGAACAAACAGCAAGCTGACTGGTCCTGTGCTAGCTGTTTGAAACACAAACTTGATTTAATTCCACAGTTTAAGGACCGCCACGCTTACAGTATAATATGCTAATCAACGACATTTTTATGATAAATGCAGAGGATTTTAACCGAAACCTTTTCCAACTTTAAATGTTTTATAAACCCCAGTTAATTTGTCAATTTCGAAATAAATCTTGAAATGTTTTTGACAAAAGAGTGAGATAAGTTTTCCAAGGATTTCCAAACATGTTTAAAATCTTTTAGCTTGAGTTTTTGCATATTTTGACCAACGATTGCATTTGTATTGGATACTATTTGACATTTTGTATCTTTCAACCCACTATTAAGATAAAAGATTTTGACCGAATCGATCTCAGTCGTTAATATTTGTATATTTGTCCAAGCAACATTGAAAAGTCGCTCTTTTTATTTTTGACCGTTAAAAATACGTCCGAATTTATCAACCAATCGCCGAGCAGCTCGTTATCGCTCGCTTCTGTTTAAAGGAATTTCGATTGCTCATTTGCATACTCGTTCTTTTATATACTGTGCACGACCGTTTGCTTTTATAATTGCTTAAAATCAATCTAGCTATCGATCCGAAACACGACGATGGTCTTCTTGAAAGGTAAAAAGAGAGCCATGAGAAAACGAGGATTCTTCTTGGATAGCCATAAAAACAGGAAGAACGGACACAAGAAAAGTTACTTGTACATTTACAAAGAGTTTGAGCAAGTCCATTCCGATACTGGAATATCAAGCAAGGTCTTAACCGTAATGAAAATCGTTTGTCAACCATATTTTTGTCTTAACTTGCCCGGTCAACTCTACAAACTCGCCGTCTCAGCAAGCAACAAAGTGGTACGCATGCACACCACTTCCAAGTAAACGCTTTCCTGTACAGCTGCAAACGGCTCTTTTCAGAGCCACTCATTGTTTCAACCAATCTGAGTTACACACGTTTCGTTTATAAGCCCTGTTCTCATATCAAATTTGTTTTGTTTTAGTTGTTGTTGATCGTTTTTTTATTTCATATTTTCGAAAAATATACACAATGAGATAGTTTTTATTATGAACGCTAAGAAATAAAAATACCTTGCAAAAATTACTATCTGAACACACTTAAAAAAACGAGATAATTAAACAAATCGAAATCGATGCTAGCGTCGTCGAGTGGCTAGAGCAGCGGTGGAGAACCTGTGACCTGAATGCCGCATGTGGCCTTCGAGGCCAAAAAGTGCGGCTTTTGCATGATCCGAATTGAAGACCGTTGATTTTGGAGAACACTATGATTTTGGCAGGAAAAGAAACGGCTTTTAGAGATCACTATCTTTTTGTGGTGAAATCAAACTTTTGAGCGACGGCCTTTATCAACTTTTAATTTTTAAAAGTGGCCTGCGAGTGCATACAAGATTTTCCAACCCTGGGCCAGAGCAACGCCGTGCTTGTGATTGAAATGGTCTCGGTTCAAAATCTACACGCGCTGTTCTGTTGTGTTCTTGAGAAAGATGGTTTATGGCACTTACCGTTGATTGGTGGTCATAGCAATTCGTTACAATCATATCTTTATAACACTAAACACCGAAATAACGAATCTTTTGTAAATAGCAATATTTGTCATTTTCAGAAGTAGGTCGGGCTAAATTGCTTGCACTAAGTATAGCGCGTTTGTCGTTTACCTGCCAGTCAGGAAGATAAATACAGTATAGAGATCAAATGAAATACAGTTTTGAACAAGCAAGCAAGCTGACTGGTCCTGTGCTAGCTGTTTGAAACACAAACTTGTTTTCATTCAACAGTTTAAGGACCGCCACGCTTACAGTATAATATGCTAATCAACGACATTTTATGACAAATGCAGAGGATTTTAACCGAAACCTTTTCCAACTTTAAATGTTTTATAAACCCCAGTTAATTTGTCAATTTCGAAATAAATCTTGAAATGTTTTTGACAAAAGAGTGAGATAAGTTTTCCAAGGATTTCCAAACATGTTTAAAATCTTTTAGCTTGAGTTTTTGCATATTTTGACCAACGATTGCATTTGTATTGAATACTATTTGACATTTTGTATCTTTCAACTCAAAATTAAGATAAAAGATTTTGACCGAATCGATCTCAGTCGTTAAAATTTGTATATTTGTCCAAGCAACATCGAAAAGTCGCTCTTTTTATTTTTGACCAGTAAAAATACGTCCGAATATATCAACCAATCGCCGAGCAGCTCGTTATCGCTCGTTTCTCTTTAAAGGCATTTCGATTGCTCATTTGCATACTCGTTCTTTTATATACTGTTCACGATCGTTTGGTTTTATAATTGCTTAAAAGCAATCTAGCTATCGATCTTGCACTAAGTATAGCGCGTTTGTCGTTTTCCTGCTAGTCAGGAAGATAAATATAGAGATCAAATGAAATACAGTTTTGAACAAACAGCAAGCTGACTGGTCCTGTGCTAGCTGTTTGAAACACAAACTTGTTTTTATTCAAGAGTTTAAGAACCTGTGGCCTGAATGCCGCATGTGGCCTTCGAGGCCAAAAAGTGCGGCTTTTGCATGATTCGAAATGAAGACCGTTGATTTTGGAGAACACTATGATTTTGGCAGGAAAAGAAACGGCTTTTAGAGATCACTATCTTTTTGTGGTGAAATCAAACTTTTGAGCGGCGGCTTTTATCAACTTTTAATTTTTAAAAGTGGCCTGCGAGTGCAAAAAAGATTTTCCAACCCTGGGCCAGAGCAACGCCGTGCTTGTGATTGAAATGGTGTCTGTCCAAAATCTACACGCGCTGATCTGTTGTATTCTTTAGAAAGATAGTTTATGGCACTTTCCGTTGATTGGTGGTCATAGCAAATCGTTACAATCATATCTCTATAACACTAAACACCGAAATAACGAATCTTTTTTGAACTGCAATATTTGTCATTTTCAGGAGTAGTTCGGGCTAAATTGCTTGCACTAAGTATAGCGCGTTTGTCGTTTACCTGCCAGTCAGGAAGATAAATATAGAGATCAAATGAAATACAGTTTTGAACAAGCAAGCAAGCTGACTGGTCCTGTGCTAGCTGTTTGAAACACAAACTTGTTTTTATTCAACAGTTTAAGGACCGCCACGCTTATAGTATAATATGCTAATCAACGACATTTTATGACAAATGCAGAGGATTTTAACCGAAACCTTTTCCAACTTAAAATGTTTTATAAACCCCAGTTAATTTGTCAATTTCGAAATAAATCTTGAAATGTTTTTGACAAAAGAGTGAGATAAGTTTTCCAAGGATTTCCAAACATGTTTAAAATCTTTTAGCTTGAGTTTTTGCATATTTTGACCAACGATTGCATTTGTATTGGATACTATTTGACATTTTGTATCTTTCAACCCACAATTAAGATAAAAGATTTTGACCGAATCGATCTCAGTCGTTAATATTTGTATATTTGTCCAAGCAACATCGAAAAGTCGCTCTTTTTATTTTTGACCGTTAAAAATACGTCCGAATTTATCAACCAATCGCCGAGCAGCTCGTTATTGCTCGTTTCTGTTTAAAGGAATTTCGATTGCTCATTTGCATACTCGTTCTTTTATATACTGTGCACGACCGTTTGCTTTTATAATTGCTTAAAATCAATCTAGCTATCGATCCGAAACACGACGATGGTCTTCTTGAAAGGTAAAAAGAGAGCCATGAGAAAACGAGGATTCTTCTTGGATAGCCATAAAAACAGGAAGAACGGACACAAGAAAAGTTACTTGTACATTTACAAAGAGTTTGAGCAAGTCCATTCCGATACTGGAATATCAAGCAAGGTCTTAACCGTAATGAAAATCGTTCGTCAACCATATTTTTGTCTTAACTTGCCCGGTCAACTCTACAAACTCGCCGTCTCAGCAAGCAACAAAGTGGTACGCATGCACACCACTTCCAAGTAAACGCTTTCCTGTACAGCTGCAAACGGCTCTTTTCAGAGCCACTCATTGTTTCAACCAATCTGAGTTACACACGTTTCGTTTATAAGCCCTGTTCTCATATCAAATTTGTTTTGTTGTAGTTGTTGTTGATCGTTTTTTTATTTCCTATTTTCGAAAAATATACACAATGAGATAGTTTTTATTATGAACGCTAAGAAATAAAAATACCTTGCAAAAATTACTATCTGAACACACTTAAAAAAACGAGATAATTAAACAAATCGAAATCGATGCTAGCGTCGTCGAGTGGCTAGAGCAGCGGTAGAGAACCTGTGACCTGAATGCCGCATGTGGCCTTCGAGGCCAAAAAGTGCGGCTTTTGCATGATCCGAATTGAAGACCGTTGATTTTGGAGAACACTATGATTTTGGCAGGAAAAGAAACGGCTTTTAGAGATCACTATCTTTTTGTGGTGAAATCAAACTTTTGAGCGACGGCCTTTATCAACTTTTAATTTTTAAAAGTGGCCTGCGAGTGCATACAAGATTTTCCAACCCTGGGCCAGAGCAACGCCGTGCTTGTGATTGAAATGGTCTCGGTTCAAAATCTACACGCGCTGTTCTGTTGTGTTCTTGAGAAAGATGGTTTATGGCACTTACCGTTGATTGGTGGTCATAGCAATTCGTTACAATCATATCTTTATAACACTAAACACCGAAATAACGAATCTTTTGTAAATAGCAATATTTGTCATTTTCAGAAGTAGGTCGGGCTAAATTGCTTGCACTAAGTATAGCGCGTTTGTCGTTTACCTGCCAGTCAGGAAGATAAATACAGTATAGAGATCAAATGAAATACAGTTTTGAACAAGCAAGCAAGCTGACTGGTCCTGTGCTAGCTGTTTGAAACACAAACTTGTTTTCATTCAACAGTTTAAGGACCGCCACGCTTACAGTATAATATGCTAATCAACGACATTTTATGACAAATGCAGAGGATTTTAACCGAAACCTTTTCCAACTTTAAATGTTTTATAAACCCCAGTTAATTTGTCAATTTCGAAATAAATCTTGAAATGTTTTTGACAAAAGAGTGAGATAAGTTTTCCAAGGATTTCCAAACATGTTTAAAATCTTTTAGCTTGAGTTTTTGCATATTTTGACCAACGATTGCATTTGTATTGAATACTATTTGACATTTTGTATCTTTCAACTCAAAATTAAGATAAAAGATTTTGACCGAATCGATCTCAGTCGTTAAAATTTGTATATTTGTCCAAGCAACATCGAAAAGTCGCTCTTTTTATTTTTGACCGTTAAAAATACGTCCGAATATATCAACCAATCGCCGAGCAGCTCGTTATCGCTCGTTTCTCTTTAAAGGCATTTCGATTGCTCATTTGCATACTCGTTCTTTTATATACTGTTCACGATCGTTTGGTTTTATAATTGCTTAAAAGCAATCTAGCTATCGATCTTGCACTAAATATAGCGCGTTTGTCGTTTTCCTGCTAGTCAGGAAGATAAATATAGAGATCAAATGAAATACAGTTTTGAACAAACAGCAAGCTGACTGGTCCTGTGCTAGCTGTTTGAAACACAAACTTGTTTTTATTCAAGAGTTTAAGAACCTGTGGCCTGAATGCCGCATGTGGCCTTCGAGGCCAAAAAGTGCGGCTTTTGCATGATTCGAATTGAAGACCGTTGATTTTGGAGAACACTATGATTTTGGCAGGAAAAGAAACGGCTTTTAGAGATCACTATCTTTTTGTGGTGAAATCAAACTTTTGAGCGGCGGCCTTTATCAACTTTTAATTTTTAAAAGTGGCCTGCGAGCGCAAAAAAGATTTTCCAACCCTGGGCCAGAGCAACGCCGTGCTTGTGATTGAAATGGTGTCTGTTCAAAATCTACACGCGCTGATCTGTTGTATTCTTTAGAAAGATAGTTTATGGCACTTTCCGTTGATTGGTGGTCATAGCAAATCGTTACAATCATATCTCTATAACACTAAACACCGAAATAACGAATCTTTTTTGAACTGCAATATTTGTCATTTTCAGGAGTAGTTCGGGCTAAATTGCTTGCACTAAGTATAGCGCGTTTGTCGTTTACCTGCCAGTCAGGAAGATAAATATAGAGATCAAATGAAATACAGTTTTGAACAAGCAAGCAAGCTGACTGGTCCTGTGCTAGCTGTTTGAAACACAAACTTGTTTTTATTCAACAGTTTAAGGACCGCCACGCTTATAGTATAATATGCTAATCAACGACATTTTATGACAAATGCAGAGGATTTTAACCGAAACCTTTTCCAACTTAAAATGTTTTATAAACCCCAGTTAATTTGTCAATTTCGAAATAAATCTTGAAATGTTTTTGACAAAAGAGTGAGATAAGTTTTCCAAGGATTTCCAAACATGTTTAAAATCTTTTAGCTTGAGTTTTTGCATATTTTGACCAACGATTGCATTTGTATTGGATACTATTTGACATTTTGTATCTTTCAACTCAAAATTAAGATAAAAGATTTTGACCGAATCGATCTCAGTCGTTAAAATTTGTATATTTGTCCAAGCAACATCGAAAAGTCGCTCTTTTTATTTTTGACCGTTAAAAATACGTCCGAATATATCAACCAATCGCCGAGCAGCTCGTTATCGCTCGTTTCTCTTTAAAGGCATTTCGATTGCTCATTTGCATACTCGTTCTTTTATATACTGTTCACGATCGTTTGGTTTTATAATTGCTTAAAAGCAATCTAGCTATCGATCTTGCACTAAATATAGCGCGTTTGTCGTTTTCCTGCTAGTCAGGAAGATAAATATAGAGATCAAATGAAATACAGTTTTGAACAAACAGCAAGCTGACTGGTCCTGTGCTAGCTGTTTGAAACACAAACTTGTTTTTATTCAAGAGTTTAAGAACCTGTGGCCTGAATGCCGCATGTGGCCTTCGAGGCCAAAAAGTGCGGCTTTTGCATGATTCGAATTGAAGACCGTTGATTTTGGAGAACACTATGATTTTGGCAGGAAAAGAAACGGCTTTTAGAGATCACTATCTTTTTGTGGTGAAATCAAACTTTTGAGCGGCGGCCTTTATCAACTTTTAATTTTTAAAAGTGGCCTGCGAGCGCAAAAAAGATTTTCCAACCCTGGGCCAGAGCAACGCCGTGCTTGTGATTGAAATGGTCTCGGTTCAAAATCTACACGCGCTGATCTGTTGTATTCTTTAGAAAGATAGTTTATGGCACTTTCCGTTGATTGGTGGTCATAGCAAATCGTTACAATCATATCTCTATAACACTAAACACCGAAATAACGAATCTTTTTTGAACTGCAATATTTGTCATTTTCAGGAGTAGTTCGGGCTAAATTGCTTGCACTAAGTATAGCGCGTTTGTCGTTTACCTGCCAGTCAGGAAGATAAATATAGAGATCAAATGAAATACAGTTTTGAACAAGCAAGCAAGCTGACTGGTCCTGTGCTAGCTGTTTGAAACACAAACTTGTTTTTATTCAACAGTTTAAGGACCGCCACGCTTATAGTATAATATGCTAATCAACGACATTTTATGACAAATGCAGAGGATTTTAACCGAAACCTTTTCCAACTTTAAATGTTTTATAAACCCCAGTTAATTTGTCAATTTCGAAATAAATCTTGAAATGTTTTTGACAAAAGAGTGAGATAAGTTTTCCAAGGATTTCCAAACATGTTTAAAATCTTTTAGCTTGAGTTTTTGCATATTTTGACCAACGATTGCATTTGTATTGGATACTATTTGACATTTTGTATCTTTCAACCCACAATTAAGATAAAAGATTTTGACCGAATCGATCTCAGTCGTTAATATTTGTATATTTGTCCAAGCAACATCGAAAAGTCGCTCTTTTTATTTTTGACCGTTAAAAATACGTCCGAATTTATCAACCAATCGCCGAGCAGCTCGTTATTGCTCGTTTCTGTTTAAAGGAATTTCGATTGCTCATTTGCATACTCGTTCTTTTATATACTGTGCACGACCGTTTGCTTTTATAATTGCTTAAAATCAATCTAGCTATCGATCCGAAACACGACGATGGTCTTCTTGAAAGGTAAAAAGAGAGCCATGAGAAAACGAGGATTCTTCTTGGATAGCCATAAAAACAGGAAGAACGGACACAAGAAAAGTTACTTGTACATTTACAAAGAGTTTGAGCAAGTCCATTCCGATACTGGAATATCAAGCAAGGTCTTAACCGTAATGAAAATCGTTCGTCAACCATATTTTTGTCTTAACTTGCCCCGTCAACTCTACAAACTCGCCGTCTCAGCAAGCAACAAAGTGGTACGCATGCACACCACTTCCAAGTAAACGCTTTCCTGTACAGCTGCAAACGGCTCTTTTCAGAGCCACTCATTGTTTCAACCAATCTGAGTTACACACCTTTCGTTTATAAGCCCTGTTCTCATATCAAATTTGTTTTGTTTTAGTTGTTGTTGATCGTTTTTTTATTTCCTATTTTCGAAAAATATACACAATGAGATAGTTTTTATTATGAACGCTAAGAAATAAAAATACCTTGCAAAAATTACTATCTGAACACACTTAAAAAAACGAGATAATTAAACAAATCGAAATCGATGCTAGCGTCGTCGAGTGGCTAGAGCAGCGGTAGAGAACCTGTGACCTGAATGCCGCATGTGGCCTTCGAGGCCAAAAAGTGCGGCTTTTGCATGATCCGAATTGAAGACCGTTGATTTTGGAGAACACTATGATTTTGGCAGGAAAAGAAACGGCTTTTAGAGATCACTATCTTTTTGTGGTGAAATCAAATTTTTTAGCGACGGCATTTATCAACTTTTAATTTTTAAAAGTGGCCTGCTAGTGCATACAAGATTTTCCAACCCTGGGCCAGAGCAACGCCGTGCTTGTGATCGAAATGATGTCTGTTCAAAATCTACACGCGCTGTTTTGTTGTATTCTTTAGAAAGATAGTTTATGGCACTTTCCGTTGATTGGTGGTCATAGCAAATCGTTACAATCATATCTCTATAAAACTAAACACCGAAATAACGAATCTATTGAAAACAGCAATATTTGTCATTTTCAGAAGTAGGTCGGGCTAAATTGCTTGCACTAAGTATAGCGCGTTTGTCGTTTACCTGCCAGTCAGGAAGATAAATATAGAGATCAAATGAAATACAGTTTTGAACAAGCAAGCAAGCTGACTGGTCCTGTGCTAGCTGTTTGAAACACAAACTTGTTTTCATTCAACAGTTTAAGGACCGGCACGCTTACAGTATAATATGCTATTCAACGACATTTTTATGACAAATGCAGAGGATTTTAACCGAAACCTTTTCCAACTTTAAATGTTTTATAAACCCCAGTTAATTTGTCAATTTCGAAATAAATCTTGAAATGTTTTTGACAAAAGAGTGAGATAAGTTTTCCAAGGATTTCCAAACATGTTTAAAATCTTTTAGCTTGAGTTTTTGCATATTTTGACCAACGATTGCATTTGTATTGGATACTATTTAACATTTTGTATCTTTCAACCCACAATTAAGATAAAAGATTTTGACCGAATCGATCTCAGTCGTTAATATTTGTATATTTGTCCAAACAACATCGAAAAGCCGCTTTTGGTGAAATCAAACTTTTGAGCGGCGGCATTTATCAACTTTTAATTTTTAAAAGTGGCCTGCGAGTGCAAAAAAGATTTTCCAACCCTGGGCCAGAGCAACGCCGTGCTTGTGATTGAAATGGTCTCGGTTCAAAATCTACACGCGCTGTTCTGTTGTGTTCGTTAGAAAGATGGTTTATGGCACTTACCGTTGATTGGTGGTCATAGCAAATCGTTACAATCATATCTCTATAACACTAAACACCGAAATAACGAATCTTTTGAAAACAGCAATATTTGTCATTTTCAGAAGTAGGTCGGGCTAAATTGCTTGCACTAAGTATAGCGCGTTTGTCGTTTTACTGCCAGTCAGGAAAATAAATATAGAGATCAAATGAAATACAGTTTTGAACAAGCAAGCAAGCTGACTGGTCCTGTGCTAGCTGTTTGAAACACAAACTTGTTTTTATTCCACAGTTTAAGGACCGGCACGCTTACAGTATAATATGCTAATCAACGACATTTTTATGACAAATGCAGAGGATTTTAACCGAAACCTTTTCCAACTTTAAATGTTTTATAAACCCCAGTTAATTTGTCAATTTCGAAATAAATCTTGAAATGTTTTTGACAAAAGAGTGAGATAAGTTTTCCAAGGATTTCCAAACATGTTTAAAATCTTTTAGCTTGAGTTTTTGCATATTTTGACCAACGATTGCATTTGTATTGGATACTATTTGACATTTTGTATCTTTCAACCCACAATTAAGATAAAAGATTTTGACCGAATCGATCTCAGTCGTTAATATTTGTATATTTGTCCAAGCAACATCGAAAAGTCGCTCTTTTTATTTTTGACCGTTAAAAATACGTCCGAATTTATCAACCAATCGCCGAGCAGCTCGTTATTGCTCGTTTCTGTTTAAAGGAATTTCGATTGCTCATTTGCATACTCGTTCTTTTATATACTGTGCACGACCGTTTGCTTTTATAATTGCTTAAAATCAATCTAGCTATCGATCCGAAACACGACGATGGTCTTCTTGAAAGGTAAAAAGAGAGCCATGAGAAAACGAGGATTCTTCTTGGATAGCCATAAAAACAGGAAGAACGGACACAAGAAAAGTTACTTGTACATTTACAAAGAGTTTGAGCAAGTCCATTCCGATACTGGAATATCAAGCAAGGTCTTAACCGTAATGAAAATCGTTCGTCAACCATATTTTTGTCTTAACTTGCCCGGTCAACTCTACAAACTCGCCGTCTCAGCAAGCAACAAAGTGGTACGCATGCACACCACTTCCACGTAAACGCTTTCCTGTACAGCTGCAAACGGCTCTTTTCAGAGCCACTCATTATTTCAACCAAACTGAGTTACACACGTTTCGTTTATAAGCCCTGTTCTCATATCAAATTTGTTTTGTTTTAGTTGTTGTTGATCGTTTTTTTATTTCATATTTTCGAAAAATATACACAATGAGATAGTTTTTATTATGAACGTTAAAAAATGAAAATACCTTGCAAAAATCACTATCGAAACACACTTAAGAAAACGAGATAATTAAACAAATCGAAATCGATGCTAGCGTGGTCGAGTGGCTAGAGCAGCGGTAGAGAACCTGTGACCTGAATGCCGCATGTGGCCTTCGAGGCCAAAAAGTGCGGCTTTTGCATGATCCGAATTGAAGACCGTTGATTTTGGAGAACACTATGATTTTGGCAGGAAAAGAAACGGCTTTTAGAGATCACTATTTTTTTGTGGTGAAATCAAACTTTTGAGCGACGGCTTTTATCAACTTTTAATTTTTAAAAGTGGCCTGCGAGTGCAAAAAAGATTTTCCAACCCTGGGCCAGAGCAACGCCGTGCTTGTGATTGAAATGGTCTCGGTTCAAAATCTACACGCGCTGATCTGTTGTGTTCTTTAGAAAGATAGTTTATGGCACTTACCGTTGATTGGTGGTCATAGCAAATCGTTACAATCATATCTCTATAACACTAAACACCGAAATAACGAATCTTTTGTAAATAGTAATATTTGTCATTTTCAGAAGTAGGTCGGGCTAAATTGCTTGCACTAAGTATAGCGCGTTTGTCGTTTACCTGCCAGTCAGGAAGATAAATATAGAGATCAAATGAAATACAGTTTTGAACAAGCAAGCAAGCTGACTGGTCCTGTGCTAGCTGTTTGAAACACAAACTTGTTTTTATTCAACAGTTTAAGGACCGCCACGCTTATAGTATAATATGCTAATCAACGACATTTTATGACAAATGCAGAGGATTTTAACCGAAAAACTTTTCCAACTTAAAATGTTTTATAAACCCCAGTTAATTTGTCAATTTCGAAATAAATCTTGAAATGTTTTTGACAAAAGAGTGAGATAAGTTTTCCAAGGATTTCCAAACATGTTTAAAATCTTTTAGCTTGAGTTTTTGCATATTTTGACCAACGATTGCATTTGTATTGGATACTATTTGACATTTTGTATCTTTCAACCCACAATTAAGATAAAAGATTTTGACCGAATCGATCTCAGTCGTTAATATTTGTATATTTGTCCAAGCAACATCGAAAAGTCGCTCTTTTTATTTTTGACCGTTAAAAATACGTCCGAATATATCAACCAGTCGCCGAGCAGCTCGTTATCGCTCGCTTCTGTTTAAAGGAATTTCGATTGCTCATTTGCATACTCGTTCTTTTTCTACTGTGCACGACCGTTTGGTTTTATAATTGCTTAAAATCAATCTAGCTATCGATCCGAAACACGACGATGGTCTTCTTGAAAGGTAAAAAGAGAGCCATGAGAAAACGAGGATTCTTCTTGGATAGCCATAAAAACAGGAAGAACCGACACAAGAAAAGTTACTTGTACATTTACAAAGAGTTTGAGCAAGTCCATTCCGATACTGGAATATCAAGCAAGGTCTTAACCGTAATGAAAATCGTTCGTCAACCATATTTTTGTCTTAACTTGCCCGGTCAACTCTACAAACTCGCCGTCTCAGCAAGCAACAAAGTGGTACGCATGCACACCACTTCCACGTAAACGCTTTCCTGTACAGCTGCAAACGGCTCTTTTCAGAGCCACTCATTATTTCAACCAAACTGAGTTACACACGTTTCGTTTATAAGCCCTGTTCTCATATCAAATTTGTTTTGTTTTAGTTGTTGTTGATCGTTTTTTTATTTCATATTTTCGAAAAATATACACAATGAGATAGTTTTTATTATGAACGTTAAAAAATGAAAATACCTTGCAAAAATCACTATCGAAACACAGTTAAGAAAACGAGATAATTAAACAAATCGAAATCGATGCTAGCGTCGTCGAGTGGCTAGAGCAGCGGTAGAGAACCTGTGACCTGAATGCCGCATGTGGCCTTCGAGGCCAAAAAGTGCGGCTTTTGCATGATCCGAATTGAAGACCGTTGATTTTGGAGAACACTATGATTTTGGCAGGAAAAGAAACGGCTTTTAGAGATCACTATCTTTTTGTGGTGAAATCAAACTTTTGAGCGGTGGCTTTTATCAACTTTTAATTTTTAAAAGTGGCCTGCGAGTGCAAAAAAGATTTTCCAACCCTGGGCCAGAACAACGCCGTGCTTGTGATTGAAATGGTCTCGGTTCAAAATCTACACGCGCTGTTCTGTTGTGTTCTTTAGAAAGATAGTTTATGGCACTTACCGTTGATTGGTGGTCATAGCAAATCGTTACAATCATATCTCTATAAAACTAAACACCGAAATAACGAATCTTTTTTGAACTGCAATGTTTGTCATTTTCAGAAGTAGGTCGGGCTAAATTGCTTGCACTAAGTATAGCGCGTTTGTCGTTTTCCTGCCAGTCAGGAAGATAAATATAGATATCAAATAAAATACAGTTTTGAACAAACAGCAAGCTGACTGGTCCTGTGCTAGCTGTTTGAAACACAAACTTGTTTTCATTCAACAGTTTAAGGACCGCCACGCTTACAGTATAATATGCTATTCAACGACATTTTTATGACAAATGCAGAGGATTTTAAATGAAAAACTTTTCCAACTTTAAATGTTTTATAAACCCCAGTTAATTTGTCAATTTCGAAATAAATCTTGAAATGTTTTTGACAAAAGAGTGAGATAAGTTTTCCAAGGATTTCCAAACATGTTTAAAATCTTTTAGCTTGAGTTTTTGCATATTTTGACCAACGATTGCATTTGTATTGAATACTATTTGACATTTTGTATCTTTCAACTCACAATTAAGATAAAAGATTTTGACTGAATCGATCTCAGTCGTTAATATTTGTATATTTGTCCAAACAACATCGAAAAGCCGCTTTTGTCCTTGCATGATCCGAAATCGAGAGATTTTTATTTAAAGAACACTATGTTTTTGGCAGGAAAAGAAACGGCTTTTAGAGATCACTATCTTTTTGTGGTGAAATCAAACTTTTGAGCGGCGGCTTTTATCAACTTTTAATTTTTAAAAGTGGCCTGCGAGTGCATACAAGATTTTCCAACCCTGGGCCAGAGCAACGCCGTGCTTGTGATTGAAATGGTGTCTGTTCAAAATCTACACGCGCTGTTCTGTTGTGTTCTTTAGAAAGATAGTTTATGGCACTTTCCGTTGATTGGTGGTCATAGCAAATCGTTACAATCATATCTCTATAACACTAAACACCGAAATAACGAATCTTTTTTGAACTGCAATATTTGTCATTTTCAGAAGTAGGTCGGGCTAAATTGCTTGCACTAAGTATAGCGCGTTTGTCGTTTACCTGCCAGTCAGGAAGATAAATATAGAGATCAAATAAAATACAGTTTTGAACAAGCAAGCAAGCTGACTGGTCCTGTGCTAGCTGTTTGAAACAGAAACTTGTTTTAATTTAACAGTTTAAGAACCGCCACGCTTATAGTATAATATGCTAATCAACGACATTTTATGACAAATGCAGAGGATTTTAACCGAAAAACTTTTCCAACTTAAAATGTTTTATAAACCCCAGTTAATTTGTCAATTTCGAAATAAATCTTGAAATGTTTTTGACAAAAGTGTGAGATAAGTTTCCAAGGATTTCCGAACATGTTTAAAATCTTTTAGCTTGAGTTTTTGCATATTTTGACCAACGATTGCATTTGTATTGAATACTATTTGACATTTTGTATCTTTCAACCCACAATTAAGATAAAAGATTTTGACCGAATCGATCTCAGTCGTTAATATTTGTATATTTGTCCAAGCAACATCGAAAAGTCGCTCTTTTTATTTTTGACCGTTAAAAATACAGCAAGCTGACTGGTCCTACGCTAGCTGTTTGTAACAGAAACTGTTTTTATTCAACAGTTTAAGAACCGCCATGCTTACAGTATAATATGCTAATCAACCGCATTTTTATGACAAATGCAGAGGATTTTAACCGAAAAACTTTTCCAACTTAAAATGTTTTATAAACCCCAGTTAATTTGTCAATTTCGAAATAAATCTTGAAATGAATTTGACAAAAGTGTGAGATGATCTTTCCAAGGATTTCCAAACATGTTTAAAATCTTTTAGCTTGAGTTTTTGCATATTTTGACCAACGATTGCATTTGTAATGAATACTATTTGACATTTTGTATCTTTCAACCCACAATTAAGAGAAAAGATTTTGACCGAATCAAACTCAGTCGTTAATATTTGTATATTTGTCCAAGCAACATCGAAAAGTCGCTCTTTTTATTTTTGACCGTTAAAAATACAGCAAGCTGACTGGTCCTGCGCTAGCTGTTTGTAACAGAAACTTGTTTTTATTCAACAGTTTAAGAACCGCCATGCTTACAGTATAATATGCTAATCAGCCGCATTTTTATGACAAATGCAGAGGATTTTAAATGAAAAACTTTTCCAACTTTAAATGTTTTATAAACCCCAGTTAATTTGTCAATTTCGAAATAAATCTTGAAATCTTTTTGACAAAAGTGTGAGATGATCTTTCCAAGGATTTCCAAACATGTTTAAAATCTTTTAGCCTGAGTTTTTGCATATTTTGACCAACGATTGCATTTGTAATGAATACTATTTGACATTTTGTATCTTTCAACCCACAATTAAGATAAAAGATTTTGACCGAATCTAACTCAGTCGTTAATATTTGTATATTTGTCCAAACAATATCGAAAAGCCGCTTTTTTTTTGACCGTTAAAAATACGCCCGAATTTATCAACCAATCGCCGAGCAACACGATATGGCTCGTTTCTGTTTAAAGGCATTTCGATTGCTCATTTGCATACTCGTTCCTTTATATATTGTGCACGACCGTTTGGTTTTGTAATTGCTTAATCGTCGTCGTCGTCGTCATCGTTTGAAGGGTATGCACTCCAGGTCAGACACAAACAGAACTGGGGCCGAGGGTTTATCCTTTTACTACCCCAGACTGCTGAACTGCCTGAATCAAATGCTGGCAGTGGTGTCATTAAGCCAGCATCGTGTTTCGTCATCCAAAACCGTCAGACCTCGTGCTCCATGTGGTGCCAGATGTATAGGGCACGCTGTTAGTACATGGTCTGCGGTTTGCTCAGAGGCGCCACACTCGCAGTTCGGTAAAGGAGCGAGACCCCATTTGTGCATGGACGAATGGAATCGCCAAACACCAGTCCGCAGGCGGTTGAGCTTAACCCAAGCTGCTCGGGGTAAGCCCAACCCAACAGGCCTGGCACCGGTCCGGGGCACAAAAGCACGGAGCCTGGAAGCATTTTCACAGTACTCCGCGTTCCATTTGTGATTTGTCCATTCAGAAGCGAGAATGCCAAGTCTGGCAAGGTTGTCCAAGAGATTCCGCGCAGCCGGCACAAACGGGCGTCTGGATCTTGGTCTCACTTGGCGAGTATCCATTTAATCCACTTAAGAGACCATACAAGATATGATTGTGGTCCAGAGATCCACGGTAAGCCAAGGAGAGTGTCGCTCCCATTCGGCGAAGCTCAGTTGGCTGGATGCCTGAGAGTACAGGTAGATGGTGCGTTGGAGTAGGACGTAGGCATCCAGTAACTATGCGCAAGACGTCGTTCAAGACACTGCGACAAGAGGCGAGTGTGAGCACTGCGACACCAGACTGGTGCACAGTACTCAGATGTTCAGTAGACTAGAGATATTTTAAGATTTTCCTTTTAATTTAAGACTTTTTTTAATTTAAGATTTTCTTTCTTTCCTTTTAGAATACTTCTTTCCTTTTAATTTAAGATACAATAAATTGACACTTATCTGTCCTTTTGTCTTTATGAATTTCTTTTTTTTTAACTTTTTTTTTTATTTATTTTAAATATTAATTAACAAAAAACCCTCAAATATAAATAACGCTCGCCTGAGAAAAAACATTCATTTTTCATTTAAATGGTAAAAGTAATTTTGGCCGAAGTGCAGCTAATTGTTTTTGAACTTCGGAATCGCGATCGTCAACTTAAGTTATTTGGCTCTCCACATTCCTAAACTTTTTTGAGTACCTTTCATTTGGTTTTGTATGATTATTATGATTACATAATCACTGAATATCATACTGAAAACAGTTACTACGAAATATTATGATTACATATTATTTCGTAGATATTATGATTACAAAACAGTTACTACGAAATATTATGATTACATATTTCGTAGTAACTGTTTTCAGTGATTTGTGCGTATATACTGTATTATCTATAGGATTACAAGTACAAAATAGGAGTATTTGTCAATCAAGTTTTTACGTGGAGAGAAAGATTCGCGATAAACAATCTAAATCCAAAACAGTACAATATATTAATCAACGACATTTTTACATTACACAATAGTATAATATACTAATCATAGTTCAATATACTAATGAGCGACATTTTTGGCCGAGATGGCAGGTGCTTTCTCGCAGCCTGGGCGTGAGTACGTCTGTTCATTGGTGTTAAAGATGACAGACCGAAACCAAACCTGCCAAAACGGAAGGGTATCCACCCATTCCGATGTTCAACGTGAATCTGCTAATCGGAAAACGTCTTTTTCAGGAGGAGGCAATGCCTGGATAAAACTGTCTTTTTTAAGGCACATTGCCAACAAGTTCCGAAGGCCCCCTATCCTTCAGCTGAACATCGAAGGCCTCACTACAAGCAAGATGAACGTTCTTGATTACCTCGCTCTATAAGCGACTAAGGTCACTTTTGGACCAATCTTCGCCGACATCGGAGATCGAGTTGTTGTGTGTGGACGTTGATGGTTATAAAATAGTCAACGTCTACAAACCGCCGCCAACGCGATTGCAATCTCTGGATCTTCCAGTGTTTCCTCACTCATGTCTTTAAGCAGGCGATTTTAAGTGTCGTCATGCTGACTGGGGTTACGATGATAACAGTCCGGACAGTGCGTGCTTGGCTGGCTGGGCAAGTATTAATTGTCTTGCCCTCCTATATAATGCCAAGGACGCCTCTAGTTTTTATTCCGGGCGCCGGAACACTGGCAGCAATCCGGATCTAGCTTTCGCTAGCGTAGGTCCAAACAGTTGCTTACCGGATAGACGTGTCATTAAAAAGTTTTCAGGTTAGAAGATCCACCTTCGCTTATTACACAACCAAGGCTTGCTCTGGCAGTGCCAAGCGATGGAACTTGGAAATCGATGGAACTTCAATGGAAGAGAGATGGAACTTCTGCAAGGCCAAATGGAGTGATTACATTGCTTTGACGAATAAATTCGCAAAGACTTTGTTGCCGCTGCTTTGACGAATATATTCGTAAAGATTTGTTGCTGCCTGATTCACTTGATGTGGATGCGGCTTACCAGGACTTCTGTAACACCATTAAGAAAGCAGCCAAAAAGCACTATCCCACGCGGGTATCGAAACAACTATGTTCCGTGTTGGGATGCAGAGTGTGAATCCTTCTATAGAACTTTCCAGCAGTTTCCTCAGGGAGACGACTCAAGTTTGGCTGCTACAGCTATGCTTGCCAAGCTTGACAGGAAGAGGAGGGATCGATGGTCCAAGGCAGTTTGGAACATTGACTTCTCACACTCTAGTCAAAATGCATAGAGTATTTTGAACAACCTTACTGGTAGGTCACGACACTCTCCTCGTCACTGTCCCGTTTCAGCCGATGCTATTGAATCTCAGCTGATTAAAAATGAAAGATACGAGGCTTTTGACCTCAAGTCTTCGCGACTTGTCTTTCAAGAAGTGTCTGACCTTTGGAGGGCCACAACACTAAAACCAGTAAATATCTCTAAAACTTTTTCACAAAGAGAATTTACTGCTGCCCTTCAACATTTAAATTTTAAAACCAGGTAAAGCTCCGGGTCCTGATTCCACTGCCCAGAGCTTATAATCCATGCTGGAGTGCTTTGAAGTTCTGGTTACATGACTTCCTTTCCTCCTGTTTGCGCAGACTCAAAATTCTCAAGGTCTAGAGAAGAGCGCTTGTGGTCGCGATCCCAAAACCAATGAAGCCCGT